>CADCXT010006984.1:0-250000 GCA_902806775.1 Microtus agrestis
ATTCATTTACTTTCAAATGAACGTGATTATCTTTACAAATAAATTTTCTACAGAGAAAAGGAACACTGTTCTTAGTTTTGTCATGTCTTTGACATATCACAAACAACGGCTTATTTTTTCAGAGAAAGACATGTGCGTTTGTCACAAAAGCATATCATGAAATTCATACACTTTTAAAAGAATGTGATTATATTTCAAAGCAAATTTCTACAGAGAAAAGGAACACTGTTCTTAGATTTGTCAAGACTTTTAAATCTCACAAAAAACGTCTTCTCATTTCAGAGAAACAAATGTGTGTTTGTCAAAAAACCATTTCACGAAATTCATACACTTTCAAATGAACGTGATTATCTTTCAAAGGAAAGCTTCCACAGAGAAAAGGAACACTGTTCTTAGTTTTGTCAAGTCTTTGATATATCACAAACCACGGCTTATCTTTTCAGAGAGAGACATGTGCGTTTCTCACAAAAGCATTACATGAAATTCATTTAATTTCAAATGAACGTGATTATCTTTCAAAGTAAAGCTTCTACAGAGAAAAGGAACACTGTTCTTACTTTTGTCAAGTCTTTGACATATCACAAACAATAGCTTATCTTTTCAGAGAAAGACATGTGCGTTTCTCACAAAAGCTTTTCATGAAATCCCTACACTTTGAAAAGAACGTGATAATCTTTCAAAGCAAAGTTTCTACAGAGACAAGGAACAATGTTCTCATTCTAACAATTCTGTGACATATCACAAACAGACGTCTTCTCAATTCAGAGAAACACATGTGCGTTTCTCAAAAAAAGCATTTCATGAAATTCATACACTTTTAAAAGAAGGTGATTATCATTCAAAGCAAAGTTTCTACAGAGACAAGGAACACAGTTCTCATTATAACAATTCTTTTACATATCACAGACAATGTCTTCTCATTTCAGAGAAACACATGTGTGTTTCTCACAAAAGCATTTCATGAAATTCATTCACTTTCAAATGAATGTGATTATCTTTCAATGTAAAGCTTCTACAGAGAAAAGGAACACTGTTCTTAGTTTTGTCAAATCTTTGACATATCTCAAACAACGGCTTTTCTTTTCAGAGAAAGACATGTGCGTTTCTCACAAAAGCATTTCATGAAATCCCTACACTTTTAAATGAACGTGATTATCTTTCAAAGCAAAGTTTCTACAGAGACAAGGAACACAGTTCTCATTCTAACAATTCTGTGACATATCACAGACAACATCTTCTCATTTCAGAGAAACACATGTGTGTTTCTCACAAACGCATTTCATGAAATTCATTCACTTTCAAATGAACGTGATTATCTTTCAAATTAAAGCTTCTACAGAGAAAAGGAACACTGTTCTTAGTTTTGTCAAGTCTTTGACATATCACAAACAATGGCTTATCTTTCTAGAGAAAGACATGTGCGTTTCTCAAAAAAGCATTTCTTGAAATTCATACACTTTTAAAAGAACGTGATTATCTTTCAAAGCAAAGTTTCTACAGAGACAAAGAACACAGTTCTCATTCTAACAATTCTATGACATATACCAGACAACGTCTTCTCATTTCAGAGAATCACATGTGTGTTTCTAACAAAAGCATTTCATGAAATTCATTCACTTTCAAATGAACGTGATTATCTTTCAAAGTAAAGCTTCTACAGAGAAAAGGATCACTGTTCTTAGTTTTGTCAAGTCTTTGTCATATCACAAACAACATCTTCTCAATTCAGAGAAACACATGTGCGTTTCTCACAAAAGCATTTCATGAAATTCATACACTTTTAAAAGAACGTGATTATCTTTCAAAGCAAAGTTTCTACAGAGACAAGGAACACAGTTCTCATTCTAACAATTCTGTGACATATCACAGACAAAGTCTTCTCATTTCAGAGAATCACATGTGTGTTTCTAACAAAAGCATTTCATGAAATTCATTCACTTTCAAATGAACGTGATTATCTTTCAAAGTAAAGCTTCTACAGAGAAAAGGAACACTGTTCTTAGTTTTGTCAAGTCTTTGACATATCACAAACAATGGCTTCTCTTTTCAGAGAAACACATGTGCGTTTCTCACAAAAGCATTTCATGAAATTCATACACTTTTAAAAGAACGTGATTATCTTTCAAAGCAAAGTTTCTACAGAGACAAGGAACACAGTTCTCATTCTTAAAATTCTGTGACATTTCTCAGAAAACGTCTTCTAATTTCAGAGAAACACATGTGTGTTTCTAACAAAAGCATTTCATGAAATTCATTCACTTTCAAATGAACGTGGTTATCTTTCAAAGTAAATTTCTACAGAGAAAAGGAACACTGTTCTTAGTTTTGTCAAGTCTTTGACATATCACAACAACGTTTTCTCAATTCAGAGAAAACATTTGCGTTTCTCACAAAGCATTTGATGAAATTCATACACTTTAAAGACCGTGATTATCTTTCAAACAAAGTTAATACAGAGACAAGAACACAGTTCTCATTCTAACAATTCTGTGACATATCACTGACAACGTCTTCTCATTTCAGAGAAACACATGTGTGTTTCTCACAAAACCATTTCAAGAAATTCATTTACTTTCAAATGAACGTGATTATCTTTACAAATAAATTTTCTACAGAGAAAAGGAACACTGTTCTTAGTTTTGTCATGTCTTTGACATATCACAAACAACGGCTTATTTTTTTCAGAGAAAGACATGTGCGTTTGTCACAAAAGCATATCATGAAATTCATACACTTTTAAAAGAATGTGATTATATTTCAAAGCAAATTTCTACAGAGAAAAGGAACACTGTTCTTAGATTTGTCAAGACTTTTAAATCTCACAAAAAACGTCTTCTCATTTCAGAGAAACAAATGTGTGTTTGTCAAAAAACCATTTCACGAAATTCATACACTTTCAAATGAACGTGATTATCTTTCAAAGTAAAGCTTCTACAGAGAAAAGGAACACTGTTCTTAGTTTTGTCAAGTCTTTGATATATCACAAACCACGGCTTATCTTTTCAGAGAGAGACATGTGCGTTTCTCACAAAAGCATTACATGAAATTCATTTAATTTCAAATGAACGTGATTATCTTTCAAAGTAAAGCTTCTACAGAGAAAAGGAACACTGTTCTTACTTTTGTCAAGTCTTTGACATATCACAAACAATAGCTTATCTTTTCAGAGAAAGACATGTGCGTTTCTCACAAAAGCTTTTCATGAAATCCCTACACTTTGAAAAGAACGTGATAATCTTTCAAAGCAAAGTTTCTACAGAGACAAGGAACAATGTTCTCATTCTAACAATTCTGTGACATATCACAAACAACGTCTTCTCAATTCAGAGAAACACATGTGCGTTTCTCAAAAAAAGCATTTCATGAAATTCATACACTTTTAAAAGAAGGTGATTATCATTCAAAGCAAAGTTTCTACAGAGACAAGGAACACAGTTCTCATTATAACAATTCTTTTACATATCACAGACAATGTCTTCTCATTTCAGAGAAACACATGTGTGTTTCTCACAAAAGCATTTCATGAAATTCATTCACTTTCAAATGAATGTGATTATCTTTCAATGTAAAGCTTCTACAGAGAAAAGGAACACTGTTCTTAGTTTTGTCAAATCTTTGACATATCTCAAACAACGGCTTTTCTTTTCAGAGAAAGACATGTGCGTTTCTCACAAAAGCATTTCATGAAATCCCTACACTTTTAAATGAACGTGATTATCTTTCAAAGCAAAGTTTCTACAGAGACAAGGAACACAGTTCTCATTCTAACAATTCTGTGACATATCACAGACAACATCTTCTCATTTCAGAGAAACACATGTGTGTTTCTCACAAACGCATTTCATGAAATTCATTCAGTTTCAAATGAACGTGATTATATTTCTAATTAAAGCTTCTACAGAGAAAAGGAACATTCTTTCTTAGTTTTGTCAAGTCTTTGACGTATCACAAACAATGGCTTATCTTTCTAGAGAAAGACATGTGCGTTTCTCAAAAAAGCATTTCTTGAAATTCATACACTTTTAAAAGAACGTGATTATCTTTCAAAGCAAAGTTTCTACAGAGACAAAGAACACAGTTCTCATTCTAACAATTCTATGACATATACCAGACAACGTCTTCTCATTTCAGAGAATCACATGTGTGTTTCTAACAAAAGCATTTCATGAAATTCATTCACTTTCAAATGAACGTGATTATCTTTCAAAGTATAGCTTCTACAGAGAAAAGGATTACTGTTCTTAGTTTTGTCAAGTCTTTGTCATATCACAAACAACATCTTCTCAATTCAGAGAAACACATGTGCGTTTCAAGCAAAAGCATTTCATGAAATTCATACACTTTTAAAAGAACGTGATTATCTTTCAAAGCAAAGTTTCTACAGAGACAAGGCGTTCTTTTTTTTTAAAAATTTTTTAAAGAACGTGATTATCTTTCAAAGCAAAGTTTCTACAGAGACAAAGAACACAGTTCTCATTCTAACAATTCTGTGACATATCACAGACAAAGTCTTCTCATTTCAGAGAATCACATGTGTGTTTCTAACAAAAGCATTTCATGAAATTCATTCACTTTCAAATGAACGTGATTATCTTTCAAAGTAAAGCTTCTGCAGAGAAAAGGAACACTGTTCTTAGTTTTGTCAAGTCTTTGATATATCACAAACAATGGCTTATCTTTTCAGAGGAAGACATGTACGTTTTTCACAAAAGCATTTCATGAAATTCATACACTTTTAAAGGAACGTCATTATCTTTCAAAGCAAAGTTTCTACAGAGACAAGGAACACAGTTCTCATTCTAACAATTCTGTGACATATAACAAACAACGTCTTCTCATTTCAGAGAAACACATGTGTGTTTCTCAAAAAAGCATTTCATGAAATTCATTCACTTTCAAATGAACGTTATTATCTTTCAAAGTAAATTTCTACAGAGAAAAGGAACACTGTTCTTAGTTTTGTCAAGTCTTTGACATATCACAAACAACGTTTTCTCAATTCAGAGAAACACATGTGCGTTTCTCACAAAAGCATTTCATGAAATTCATACACTTTTAAAAGATCGTGATTATCTTTCAAAGCAAAGTTTCTACAGAGACAAGGAACACAGATCTCATTCTAAGAATTCTGTGACATAACACAGAGAAAGTCTTCTCAATTCAGAGAAACACATGTGCGTTTCTCACAAAAGCATTTTATGAAATTCATACACATTTAAAAGAACGTGATTATCTTTCAAAGCAAAGTTTCTACAGAGACAAGGAACACAGTTCTCATTCTTAAAATTCTGTGACATTTCTCAGAAAACGTCTTCTAATTTCAGAGAAACACATGTGTGTTTCTCACAAAAGCATTTCATGAAATTCATTCACTTTCAAAGGAACGTGGTTATCTTTCAAAGTAAAGCTTCTACAGAGAAAAGGATTACTGTTCTTAGTTTTTTCAAGTCTTTGATATATCACAAACAATGGCTTATCTCTTCAGAGAAAGACAAGTGCGTTTCTCACAAAAGCATTTCATGAAACTCATACACTTTTAAAAGAACGTGATTATCTTTCAAAGCAAATTTCTACAGAGACAAGGAACACAGTTATCATTCTAACAATTCTGTGACATATCACAAACAACGTCTTCTCATTTCAGAGAAACACATGTGTGTTTCTCACAAAAGCATTTCATGAAATTCATTCACTTTCAAATGAACGTGATTATCTTTCAAAGTAAAGCTTGTACAGAGAAAAGGGACACTGTCCTTAGTTTTGTAAAGTTTTTGACATGTCACAAACAATGGCTTATCTTTTCAGAGAAAGACATGTGTGTTTCTCACAAAAGCATTTCTTGAAATTCATACACTTTTAAAAGAACGTGATTATCTTTCAAAGTAAATTTCTACAGAGAAAAGGAACACTGTTCTTAGTTTTGTCAAGTCTTTGACATATCACAAACAATGTTTTCTCAATTCAGAGAAACACGCGCATTTCTCACAAAAGCATATCATGTAATTCATACACTTTTAAAAGAACATGATTATCTTTCAAAGCAAAGTTTCTACAGAGACAAACAACACAGATCTCATTCTAAGAATTCTGTGACATAACACAGACAAAGTCTTCTCAATTCAGAGAAACACATATGCGTTTCTCACAAAATCATTTTATGAAATTCATACACTTTTAAAAGAACGTGATTATCTTTCAAAGCAAAGTTTCTACAGAGACAAGGAACACAGTTCTCATTCTTAAAATTCTGTGACATTTCTCAGAAAACGTCTTCTAATTTCAGAGAAACACATGTGTGTTTCTAACAAAAGCATTTCATGAAATTCATTCACTTTCAAATGAACGTGGTTATCTTTCAAAGTAAATTTCTACAGAGAAAAGGAACACTGTTCTTAGTTTTGTCAAGTCTTTGACATATCACAACAACGTTTTCTCAATTCAGAGAAACACTTGCGTTTCTCACAAAGCATTTGATGAAATTCATACACTTTAAAGACCGTGATTATCTTTCAAACAAAGTTAATACAGAGACAAGAACACAGTTCTCATTCTAACAATTCTGTGACATATCACTGACAACGTCTTCTCATTTCAGAGAAACACATGTGTGTTTCTCACAAAACCATTTCAAGAAATTCATTTACTTTCAAATGAACGTGATTATCTTTACAAATAAATTTTCTACAGAGAAAAGGAACACTGTTCTTAGTTTTGTCATGTCTTTGACATATCACAAACAACGGCTTATTTTTTTCAGAGAAAGACATGTGCGTTTGTCACAAAAGCATATCATGAAATTCATACACTTTTAAAAGAATGTGATTATATTTCAAAGCAAATTTCTACAGAGAAAAGGAACACTGTTCTTAGATTTGTCAAGACTTTTAAATCTCACAAAAAACGTCTTCTCATTTCAGAGAAACAAATGTGTGTTTGTCAAAAAACCATTTCACGAAATTCATACACTTTCAAATGAACGTGATTATCTTTCAAAGGAAAGCTTCCACAGAGAAAAGGAACACTGTTCTTAGTTTTGTCAAGTCTTTGATATATCACAAACCACGGCTTATCTTTTCAGAGAGAGACATGTGCGTTTCTCACAAAAGCATTACATGAAATTCATTTAATTTCAAATGAACGTGATTATCTTTCAAAGTAAAGCTTCTACAGAGAAAAGGAACACTGTTCTTACTTTTGTCAAGTCTTTGACATATCACAAACAATAGCTTATCTTTTCAGAGAAAGACATGTGCGTTTCTCACAAAAGCTTTTCATGAAATCCCTACACTTTGAAAAGAACGTGATAATCTTTCAAAGCAAAGTTTCTACAGAGACAAGGAACAATGTTCTCATTCTAACAATTCTGTGACATATCACAAACAACGTCTTCTCAATTCAGAGAAACACATGTGCGTTTCTCAAAAAAAGCATTTCATGAAATTCATACACTTTTAAAAGAAGGTGATTATCATTCAAAGCAAAGTTTCTACAGAGACAAGGAACACAGTTCTCATTATAACAATTCTTTTACATATCACAGACAATGTCTTCTCATTTCAGAGAAACACATGTGTGTTTCTCACAAAAGCATTTCATGAAATTCATTCACTTTCAAATGAATGTGATTATCTTTCAATGTAAAGCTTCTACAGAGAAAAGGAACACTGTTCTTAGTTTTGTCAAATCTTTGACATATCTCAAACAACGGCTTTTCTTTTCAGAGAAAGACATGTGCGTTTCTCACAAAAGCATTTCATGAAATCCCTACACTTTTAAATGAACGTGATTATCTTTCAAAGCAAAGTTTCTACAGAGACAAGGAACACAGTTCTCATTCTAACAATTCTGTGACATATCACAGACAACATCTTCTCATTTCAGAGAAACACATGTGTGTTTCTCACAAACGCATTTCATGAAATTCATTCAGTTTCAAATGAACGTGATTATATTTCTAATTAAAGCTTCTACAGAGAAAAGGAACATTCTTTCTTAGTTTTGTCAAGTCTTTGACGTATCACAAACAATGGCTTATCTTTCTAGAGAAAGACATGTGCGTTTCTCAAAAAAGCATTTCTTGAAATTCATACACTTTTAAAAGAACGTGATTATCTTTCAAAGCAAAGTTTCTACAGAGACAAAGAACACAGTTCTCATTCTAACAATTCTATGACATATACCAGACAACGTCTTCTCATTTCAGAGAATCACATGTGTGTTTCTAACAAAAGCATTTCATGAAATTCATTCACTTTCAAATGAACGTGATTATCTTTCAAAGTATAGCTTCTACAGAGAAAAGGATTACTGTTCTTAGTTTTGTCAAGTCTTTGTCATATCACAAACAACATCTTCTCAATTCAGAGAAACACATGTGCGTTTCAAGCAAAAGCATTTCATGAAATTCATACACTTTTAAAAGAACGTGATTATCTTTCAAAGCAAAGTTTCTACAGAGACAAAGAACACAGTTCTCATTCTAACAATTCTGTGACATATCACAGACAAAGTCTTCTCATTTCAGAGAATCACATGTGTGTTTCTAACAAAAGCATTTCATGAAATTCATTCACTTTCAAATGAACGTGATTATCTTTCAAAGTAAAGCTTCTGCAGAGAAAAGGAACACTGTTCTTAGTTTTGTCAAGTCTTTGATATATCACAAACAATGGCTTATCTTTTCAGAGGAAGACATGTACGTTTTTCACAAAAGCATTTCATGAAATTCATACACTTTTAAAGGAACGTCATTATCTTTCAAAGCAAAGTTTCTACAGAGACAAGGAACACAGTTCTCATTCTAACAATTCTGTGACATATAACAAACAACGTCTTCTCATTTCAGAGAAACACATGTGTGTTTCTCACAAAAGCATTTCATGAAATTCATTCACTTTCAAATGAACGTTATTATCTTTCAAAGTAAATTTCTACAGAGAAAAGGAACACTGTTCTTAGTTTTGTCAAGTCTTTGACATATCACAAACAACGTTTTCTCAATTCAGAGAAACACAGTGCGTTTCTCACAAAAGCATTTCATGAAATTCATACACTTTTAAAAGATCGTGATTATCTTTCAAAGCAAAGTTTCTACAGAGACAAGGAACACAGATCTCATTCTAAGAATTCTGTGACATAACACAGAGAAAGTCTTCTCAATTCAGAGAAACACATGTGCGTTTCTCACAAAAGCATTTTATGAAATTCATACACATTTAAAAGAACGTGATTATCTTTCAAAGCAAAGTTTCTACAGAGACAAGGAACACAGTTCTCATTCTTAAAATTCTGTGACATTTCTCAGAAAACGTCTTCTAATTTCAGAGAAACACATGTGTGTTTCTCTCAAAAGCATTTCAAGAAATTTTCACTTTATGTGGTTATCTTTAAGTAAAGCTTCTACAAAAAGGATTATTTTTTTTTTTTTTTAATTTTTTTATTTTTAAAAAAAAAATTTTTTTTTTTTAAAAAAAAAAAAAATTTTTTAAAAGCATTTCATGAAATTCATTCACTTTAAAAGGAACGTGATTATCTTTCAAAGTCAAAGCTTTCTACAGAGACAAGGAAACAGTTATCATTCTAACAGTTCTGTGACATTTCACAAACAACGTCTTCTTTTCAGAGAAACACATGTGTGTTTTCACAAACATTTCATGAAATGCATTCACTTTCAAATGAACGTGATTATCTTTCAAAGTAAAGCTTGTACAGAGAAAAGGGACACTGTCTTAGTTTTGTAAAGTTTTATACATGTCACAAACAATGGTTAGCATTTTCAGTGAAAGACATGTGTTTTTAAAAAATTTCTTGAAATTCATACACTTTTAAAAGAACGTGATTATCTTTCAAAGTAAATTTCTACAGAGAAAAGGAACACTGTTCTTAGTTTTGTCAAGTCTTTGACATATCACAAACAATGTTTTCTCAATTCAGAGAAACACGTGCGTTTCTCACAAAAGCATATCATGTAATTCATACACTTTTAAAAGAACATGATTATCTTTCAAAGCAAAGTTTCTACAGAGACAAACAACACAGATCTCATTCTAAGAATTCTGTGACATAACACAGACAAAGTCTTCTCAATTCAGAGAAACACATATGCGTTTCTCACAAAATCATTTTATGAAATTCATACACTTTTAAAAGAACGTGATTATCTTTCAAAGCAAAGTTTCTACAGAGACAAGGAACACAGTTCTCATTCTTAAAATTCTGTGACATTTCTCAGAAAACGTCTTCTAATTTCAGAGAAACACATGTGTGTTTCTAACAAAAGCATTTCATGAAATTCATTCACTTTCAAATGAACGTGGTTATCTTTCAAAGTAAATTTCTACAGAGAAAAGGAACACTGTTCTTAGTTTTGTCAAGTCTTTGACATATCACAACAACGTTTTCTCAATTCAGAGAAACACTTGCGTTTCTCACAAAGCATTTGATGAAATTCATACACTTTAAAGACCGTGATTATCTTTCAAACAAAGTTAATACAGAGACAAGAACACAGTTCTCATTCTAACAATTCTGTGACATATCACTGACAACGTCTTCTCATTTCAGAGAAACACATGTGTGTTTCTCACAAAACCATTTCAAGAAATTCATTTACTTTCAAATGAACGTGATTATCTTTACAAATAAATTTTCTACAGAGAAAAGGAACACTGTTCTTAGTTTTGTCATGTCTTTGACATATCACAAACAACGGCTTATTTTTTCAGAGAAAGACATGTGCGTTTGTCACAAAAGCATATCATGAAATTCATACACTTTTAAAAGAATGTGATTATATTTCAAAGCAAATTTCTACAGAGAAAAGGAACACTGTTCTTAGATTTGTCAAGACTTTTAAATCTCACAAAAAACGTCTTCTCATTTCAGAGAAACAAATGTGTGTTTGTCAAAAAACCATTTCACGAAATTCATACACTTTCAAATGAACGTGATTATCTTTCAAAGTAAAGCTTCTACAGAGAAAAGGAACACTGTTCTTAGTTTTGTCAAGTCTTTGATATATCACAAACCACGGCTTATCTTTTCAGAGAGAGACATGTGCGTTTCTCACAAAAGCATTACATGAAATTCATTTAATTTCAAATGAACGTGATTATCTTTCAAAGTAAAGCTTCTACAGAGAAAAGGAACACTGTTCTTACTTTTGTCAAGTCTTTGACATATCACAAACAATAGCTTATCTTTTCAGAGAAAGACATGTGCGTTTCTCACAAAAGCTTTTCATGAAATCCCTACACTTTGAAAAGAACGTGATAATCTTTCAAAGCAAAGTTTCTACAGAGACAAGGAACAATGTTCTCATTCTAACAATTCTGTGACATATCACAAACAACGTCTTCTCAATTCAGAGAAACACATGTGCGTTTCTCAAAAAAAGCATTTCATGAAATTCATACACTTTTAAAAGAAGGTGATTATCATTCAAAGCAAAGTTTCTACAGAGACAAGGAACACAGTTCTCATTATAACAATTCTTTTACATATCACAGACAATGTCTTCTCATTTCAGAGAAACACATGTGTGTTTCTCACAAAAGCATTTCATGAAATTCATTCACTTTCAAATGAATGTGATTATCTTTCAATGTAAAGCTTCTACAGAGAAAAGGAACACTGTTCTTAGTTTTGTCAAATCTTTGACATATCTCAAACAACGGCTTTTCTTTTCAGAGAAAGACATGTGCGTTTCTCACAAAAGCATTTCATGAAATCCCTACACTTTTAAATGAACGTGATTATCTTTCAAAGCAAAGTTTCTACAGAGACAAGGAACACAGTTCTCATTCTAACAATTCTGTGACATATCACAGACAACATCTTCTCATTTCAGAGAAACACATGTGTGTTTCTCACAAACGCATTTCATGAAATTCATTCAGTTTCAAATGAACGTGATTATATTTCTAATTAAAGCTTCTACAGAGAAAAGGAACATTCTTTCTTAGTTTTGTCAAGTCTTTGACGTATCACAAACAATGGCTTATCTTTCTAGAGAAAGACATGTGCGTTTCTCAAAAAAGCATTTCTTGAAATTCATACACTTTTAAAAGAACGTGATTATCTTTCAAAGCAAAGTTTCTACAAAGACAAAGAACACAGTTCTCATTCTAACAATTCTATGACATATACCAGACAACGTCTTCTCATTTCAGAGAATCACATGTGTGTTTCTAACAAAAGCATTTCATGAAATTCATTCACTTTCAAATGAACGTGATTATCTTTCAAAGTATAGCTTCTACAGAGAAAAGGATTACTGTTCTTAGTTTTGTCAAGTCTTTGTCATATCACAAACAACATCTTCTCAATTCAGAGAAACACATGTGCGTTTCAAGCAAAAGCATTTCATGAAATTCATACACTTTTAAAAGAACGTGATTATCTTTCAAAGCAAAGTTTCTACAGAGACAAAGAACACAGTTCTCATTCTAACAATTCTGTGACATATCACAGACAAAGTCTTCTCATTTCAGAGAATCACATGTGTGTTTCTAACAAAAGCATTTCATGAAATTCATTCACTTTCAAATGAACGTGATTATCTTTCAAAGTAAAGCTTCTGCAGAGAAAAGGAACACTGTTCTTAGTTTTGTCAAGTCTTTGATATATCACAAACAATGGCTTATCTTTTCAGAGGAAGACATGTACGTTTTTCACAAAAGCATTTCATGAAATTCATACACTTTTAAAGGAACGTCATTATCTTTCAAAGCAAAGTTTCTACAGAGACAAGGAACACAGTTCTCATTCTAACAATTCTGTGACATATCACAAACAACGTCTTCTCATTTCAGAGAAACACATGTGTGTTTCTCACAAAAGCATTTCATGAAATTCATTCACTTTCAAATGAACGTGATTATCTTTCAAAGTAAAGCTTCTACAGAGAAAAGGAACACTGTTCTTAGTTTTGTCAAGTCTTTGACATATCACAAACAATGGCTTATCTTTTCAGAGAAACACATGTGCGTTTCTCACAAAAGCATTTCATGAAATTCATACACTTTTAAAAGAACGTGATTATCTTTCAAAGCAAAGTTTCTACAGAGACAAGGAACACAGTTCTCATTCTAACAATTCTGTGACATATCACAGACAAAGTCTTCTCATTTCAGAGAAACACATGTGTGTTTCTCACAAAGCATTTCATGAAATTCATTCACTTTCAAATGAACGTGATTATCTTTCAAAGCAAAGTTTCTACAGAGACAAGGAACACTGTTCTTAGTTTTGACAAGTCTTTGACATATCACAAACAACGTCTTATCAATTTCAGAGAAAGACATGTGCGTTTCTCACAAAAGCATTTCATGAAATTCATACACTTTTAAAAGAACGTGATTATCTTTCAAAGCAAAGTTTCTACAGAGAAAAGGAACACTGTTCTTCATTTTATCAATTCTTTGACATATCACAAACAACGTCTTCTCATTTCAGAGAAACACATGTGTGTTTCTCACAAAAGCATTTCATGAAATTCATACACTTTCAAATGAACGTGATTATCTTTCAAAGTAAAGCTTCTACAGAGAAAAGGAACACTGTTTTTAGTTTTGTCAAGTCTTTGACATATCACAAACAATGTCTTCTCATTTCAGAGAAACACATGTGCGTTTCTCACAAAAGCATTTCATGAAATTCATACACTTTTAAAAGAACGTGATTATCTTTCAAAGCAAAGTTTCCTAGACACAAGGAACACAGTTCTCATTCTAACAATTCTGTGACATATCACAAACAACGTCTTCTCATTTCAGAGAAACACATGTGTGTTTCTCACAAAAGCATTTCATGAAATTCATTCACTTTCAAATGAACGTGATTATCTTTCAAAGTAAAGCTTCTACAGAGAAAAGGAACACTGTTCTTAGTTTTGTCAAGTCTTTGACATATCACAAACAATGGCTTATCTTTTCAGAGAAAGACATGTGCGTTTCTCACAAAAGCATTTCATGAAATTCATACACTTTTAAAAGAACGTGATTATCTTTCAAAGCAAAGTTTCTACAGAGAAAAGGAACACTGTTCTCAGTTCTAACAATTCTGTGACATATCACAAACAACGTCTTCTCATTTCAGAGAAACACATGTGTGTTTCTCACAAAAGCATTTCATGAAATTCATTCACTTTCAAATGAACGTGATTATCTTTCAAAGTAAAGCTTCTACAGAGAAAAGGAACACTGTTCTTATTTTTTAAAATTCTTTGACATATCACAAACAATGGCTTATCTTTTCAGAGAAACACATGTGTGTTTCTCACAAAAGCATTTCATGAAATTCATACACTTTCAAATGAACGTGATTATCTTTCAAAGTAAAATTTCTACAGAGAGAAAGGAACACTGTTCTTAGTTTTGTCAAGTCTTTGACATATCACAAACAATGTCTTCTCATTTCAGAGAAACACATGTGTGTTTCTCACAAAAGCATTTCATGAAATTCATACACCTTTAAATGAACGTGATTATCTTTCAAAGCAAAGTTTCTACAGAGACAAGGAACACAGTTCTCATTCTAACAATTCTGTGACATATCACAAACAACGTCTTCTCATTTCAGAGAAACACATGTGTGTTTCTCACAAAAGCATTTCATGAAATTCATTCACTTTCAAATGAACGTGATTATCTTTCAAAGTAAAGCTTCTACAGAGAAAAGGAACACTGTTCTTAGTTTTGTCATGTCTTTGACATATCACAAACAATGGCTTCTCTTTTCAGAGAAACACATGTGCGTTTCTCACAAAAGCATTTCATGAAATTCATACACTTTTAAAAGAACGTGATTATCTTTCAAAGCAAAGTTTCTACAGAGAAAAGGAACACTGTTCTTAATTTTGTCAAGTCTTTGACATATCACAAACAACGTCTTCTCATTTCAGAGAAAGACATATGTGTTTCTCACAAAAGCATTTCATGAAATTCATACACTTTCAAATGAACGTGATTATCTTTCAAAGCAAAGCTTCTACAGAGAAAAGGAACACTGTTCTTAGTTTTGTCAAGTCTTTGACATATCACAAACAACGTCTTATCATTTCAGAGAAACACATGTGCGTTTCTCACAAAAGCATTTCATGAAATTCATACACTTTTAAATGAACGTGATTATCTTTCAAAGCAAAGTTTCTACAGAGACAAGGAACACAGTTCTCATTCTTACAATTCTGTGACATATCACAAACAACGTCTTCTCATTTCAGAGAAACACATGTGTGTTTCTCACAAAAGCATTTCATGAAATTCATTCACTTTCAAATGAACGTGATTATCTTTCAAAGTAAAGCTTCTACAGAGAAAAGGAACACTGTTCTTCATTTTGTCAAGTCTTTGACATATCACAAACAACGTCTTCTCAATTCAGAGAAACACATGTGCGTTTCTCACAAAAGCATTTCATGAAATTCATACACTTTTAAAAGAACGTGATTATCTTTCAAAGCAAAGTTTCTACAGAGACAAGGAACACAGTTCTCATTCTAACAATTCTGTGACATATCACAGACAACGTCTTCTCATTTCAGAGAAACACATGTGTGTTTCTCACAAAAGCATTTCATGAAATTCATTCACTTTCAAATGAACGTGATTATCTTTCAAAGTAAAGCTTCTACAGAGAAAAGGAACACTGTTCTTAGTTTTGTCAAGTCTTTGACATATCACAAACAACGTCTTATCTTTTCAGAGAAACACATGTGCGTTTCTCACAAAAGCATTTCATGAAATTCATACACTTTTAAAAGAACGTGATTATCTTTCAAAGCAAAGTTTCTACAGAGACAAGGAACACAGTTCTCATTCTAACAATTCTGTGACATATCACAAACAACGTCTTCTCATTTCAGAGAAACACATGTGTGTTTCTCACAAAAGCATTTCATGAAATTCATTCACTTTCAAATGAACGTGATTATCTTTCAAAGTAAAGCTTCTACAGAGAAAAGGAACACTGTTCTTAGTTTTGTCAAGTCTTTGACATATCACAAACAATGGCTTATCTTTTCAGAGAAAGACATGTGCGTTTCTCACAAAAGCATTTCATGAAATTCATACACTTTTAAAAGAACGTGATTATCTTTCAAAGCAAAGTTTCTACAGAGACAAGGAACACAGTTCTCATTCTAACAATTCTGTGACATATCACAAACAACGTCTTCTCATTTCAGAGAAACACATGTGTGTTTCTCACAAAAGCATTCCATGTAATTCATTCACTTTCAAATGAAAGTGATTATCTTTCAAAGTAAAGCTTCTACAGAGAAAAGGAACACTGTTCTTAGTTTTGTCAAGTCTTTGACATATCACAAACAACGTCTTCTCAATTCAGAGAAAGACATGTGCGTTTCTCACAAAAGCATTTCATGAAATTCATACACTTTTAAAAGAACGTGATTATCTTTCAAAGCAAAATTTCTACAGAGACAAGGAACACAGTTCTCATTCTAACAATTCTGTGACATATCACAAACAACGTCTTCTCATTTCAGAGAAACACATGTGTGTTTCTCACAAAAGCATTTCATGAAATTCATTCACTTTCAAATGAACGTGATTATCTTTCAAAGTAAAGCTTCTACAGAGAAAAGGAACACTGTTCTTAGTTTTGTCAAGTCTTTGATATATCACAAACAATGGCTTATCTTTTCAGAGAAAGACATGTGCGTTTCTCACAAAAGCATTTCATGAAATTCATACACTTTTAAAAGAACGTGATTATCTTTCAAAGCAAATTTCTACAGAGACAAGGAACACAGTTCTCATTCTAACAATTCTGTGACATATCACAAACAACGTCTTCTCATTTCAGAGAAACACATGTGTATTTCTCACAAAAGCATTTCATGAAATTCATTCACTTTCAAATGAACGTAATTATCTTTCAAAGTAACGCTTCTACAGAGAAAAGGAACACTGTTCTTAGTTTTGTCAAGTCTTTGACATATCACAAACAATGGCTTATCTTTTCAGAGAAAGACATTTGCGTTTCTCACAAAAGCATTTCATGAAATTCATACACTTTTAAAAGAACGTGATTATCTTTCAAAGCAAAGTTTCTACAGAGACAAGGAACACAGTTCTCATTCTAACAATTCTGTGACATATCACAGACAACGTCTTCTCATTTCAGAGAAACACATGTGTGTTTCTCACAAAAGCATTTCATGAAATTCATTCACTTTCAAATGAACGTGATTATCTTTCAAAGTAAAGCTTCTACAGAGAAAAGGAACACTGTTCTTAGTTTTGTCAAGTCTTTGACATATCACAAACAACGGCTTATCTTTTCAGAGACAGACATGTGCATTTCTCACAAAAGCATTTCATGAAACTCATACACTTTTAAAAGAACGTGATTATCTTTCAATGCAAATTTCTACAGAGACAAGGAACACAGTTCTCATTCTAACAATTCTGTGACATATCACAAACAACGTCTTCTCATTTCAGAGAAACACATGTGTGTTTCTCACAAAAGCATTTCAAGAAATTCATTCACTTTCAAATGAACGTGATTATCTTTCAAAGTAAAGCTTCTACAGAGAAAAGGAACACTGTTCTTAGTTTTGTCAAATCTTTGACATATCACAAACAACGTCTTCTCAATTCAGAGAAACACATGTGCGTTTCTCACAAAAGCATTTCATGAAATTCATACACTTTTAAAAGAACGTGATTATCTTTCAAAGCAAATTTCTACAGAGACAAGGAACACAGTTTTCATTCTAACAATTCTGTGACATATCACAAACAACGTCTTCTCATTTCAGAGAAACACATGTGTATTTCTCACAAAAGCATATCATGAAATTCATACACTTTAAAAAGAACGTGATTATCTTTCAAAGCAAAGTTTCTACAGAGACAAGGAACACAGTTCTCATTCTTACAATTCTGTGACATATCACAAACAACGTCTTCTCATTTCAGAGTAACACATGTGTGTTTCTCACAAAAGCATTTCATGAAATTCATTCAGTTTCAAATGAACGTGATTATCTTTCAAAGTAAAGCTTCTACAGAGAAAAGGAACACTGTTCTTAGTTTTGTCAAGTCTTTGACATATCACAAACAATGGCTTATATTTTCAGAGAAAGGCATGTGCGTTTCTCACAAAAGCATTTCATGAAATTCATTCACTTTCAAATGAACGTGATTATCTTTCAAAGTAAAGCTTCTACAGAGAAAAGGAACACTGTTCTTAGTTTTGTCAAGTCTTTGACATATCACAAACAATGGCTTATCTTTTCAGACAAAGACATGTGCGTTTCTCACAAAAGCATTTCATGAAATTCATACACTTTTAAAAGAACGTGATTATCTTTCAAAGCAAAGTTTCTACAAAGACAAGGAACACAGTTCTCATTCTAACAATTCTGTGACATATCACAAACAACGTCTTCTCATTTCAGAGAAACACATGTGTGTTTCTCACAAAAGCATTTCATGAAATTCATTCACTTTCAAATGAACGTGATTATCTTTCAAAGTAAAGCTTCTACAGAGAAAAGGAACACTGTTCTTAGTTTTGTCAAGTCTTTGACATATTACAAACAACGGCTTCTCATTTCAGAGAAACACATGTGCGTTTCTCACAAAAGCATTTCATGAAATTCATACACTTTTAAAAGAACGTGATTATCTTTCAAAGAAAATTTATACAGAGACAAGGAACACAGTTTTCATTCTAACAATTCTGTGACATATCACAAACAACGTCTTCTCATTTCAGAGAAACACATGTGTATTTCTCACAAAAGCATATCATGAAATTCATTCACTTTCAAATGAACGTGATTATCTTTCAAAGCAAAGTTTCTACAGAGACAAGGAACACAGTTCTCATTCTAACAATTCTGTGAAATATCACAGACAATATCTTCTCATTTCAGAGAAACACATGTGTGTTTCTCACAAAAGCATTTCATGAAATTCATTCACTTTCAAATGAACGTGTTTATCTTTCAAATTAAAACTTCAACAGAGAAAAGGAACACTGTTCTTAGTTTTGTCATGTCTTTGACATATCACAAAGTATGTCTTCTCAATTCAGAGAAACACATGTGCGTTTATCACAAAACCATTTCATGAAATTCATTCACTTTCAAATGAACGTGATTATCTTTCAAAGTAAAGCTTCTACAGAGAAAAGGAACACTGTCCTTAGTTTTGTAACGTTTTTGACACATCACAAAAAATGGCTTATCTTTTCAGAGAAAGACATATGCGTTTCTCACAAAAGTATTTCATGAAATTCATACACTTTTAAAAGAATGTGATTATATTTCAAAGCAAATTTCTACAGAGAAAAGGAACACTGTTCTTAGTTTTGTCAAGTCTTTGACATCTCACAAACAACGTCTTCTCATTTCAGAGAAACACATGTGCGTTTCTCACAAAAGCATTTCATGAAATTCATACACTTTTAAAACAACATGATTATTTTCAAAGCAAATTTTCTACGGAGACAAGGAACACATTTCTCATTCTTACAATTCTGTGACATATCACAAACAACGTCTTCTCATTTCAGAGAAACTCATGTGTGTTTCTAACAAAAGCATTTCATGAAATTCATTCACTTTCAAATGAATGTGATTATCTTTCAAATTAAAGCTTCAACAGAGAAAAGAAACACTGTTGTTAGTTTTGTCAAGTCTTTGACATATTACAAACAACGTGTTCTCAATTCGGAGCAACACATATGCGTTTTTCACAAAAGCATTTCATGAAATTCAAACACTTTTTAAAGAACGTGATTATCTTTCAAAGCAAATTTTCTACAGAGACAAGGAACACAGTTCTCATTCTAACAATTCTGTGATATATCACAAACAACGTCTTCTCATTTCAGAGAAACACATGTGTATTTCTCACAAAAGCATATCATGAAATTCATTCACTTTCAAATGAACATGATTATCTTTCAAAGTAAAGCTTCTACAGAGAAAAGGAACACTGTTTTTAGTTTTATCAAGTCTTTGACATATCACAAACAACGTCTTCTCAATTCAGAGAAACACATGTGTGTTTCTCACAAAAGCATTTCAAGCAATTCATACACTTTTAAAAGAACGTGATTATCTTTCAAAGCAAAGTTTCTACAAAGAAAAGGAACACAGTTCTCATTCTAACAATTCTGTGAATATCACAAACAACATCTTCTCATTTCAGAGAAACACATGTGTGTTTCTCAAAAAACCATTTAGTGAAATTCATTCACTTTAAAATGTACCTGATTATCTTTCAAAGTAAAGCTTCTACAGAGAAAAGGAACACTGTTCTTAGTTTTGTCAAGTCTTTAATATATCACAAACATTGGATTATCTTTTCAGAGAAAGACATGGGCGTTTTTCACAAAAGCATTTCATGAAATTCATACACTTTTAAAAAACGTGATTATCTTTCAAAGCAAGGTTTCTACAGCGAAAAGGAACACAGTTCTCATTCTTACAATTCTGTGACATATCACAAACAACGTCTTCTCATTTCAGAGAAACACATGTGTATTTCTCACAAAAGCATTTCATGAAATTCATTCACTTTCAAATGAACGTGATTATCTTTCAAAGTAAAGCTTCCACAGAGAAAAGGAACACTGTCCTTAGTTTTGTAAAGTTATTGACATATCACAAACAACGTCTTCTCAATTCAGAGAAAGACATGTGCGTTTCTCACAAAAGTATTTCATGAAATGCATACACTTTGAAAAGAACGTGATTATCTTTCATAGCAAAATTTCTACAGAGACAAGGAACACAGTTCTCATACTAACAATTCTGTGTCATATCACAGACAACGTCTTCTCATTTCAGAATAACACATGTGTGTTTCTCAAAAAAGCATTTCATGAAATTCATTCACTTTCAAATGAACGTGATATCTTTCAAAGTAAAGCTTATACAGAGAAAAGGAACACTGTTCTTAGTTTTGTCAAGTCTTTGATGTATCACAAACAATGGCTTATCTTCTCAGAGAAAGACATGTGCGTTTCTCACAAAAGCATTTCATGAAATTCATACACTTTTAAAAGAACGTGATTATCTTTCAAAGCAAAGTTTCTACAGAAACAAGGAACACAGTTCTCATTCTAACAATTCTGTGACACATCACAGACAACGTCTTCTCATTTCAGAGAAACACATGTGGGTTTCTCACAAAAGCATTTCATGAAATTCATTCACTTTCAAATGAACGTGATTATCTTTCAAAGTAAAGCTTCCACAGAGAAAAGGAACACTGTTCTTAGTTTTGTCAAGTCTTTGACATATCACAAACAACGGCTTATCTTTTCAGAGACAGACATGTGCATTTCTCACAAAAGCATTTCATGAAACTCATACACTTTTAAAAGAACGTGATTATCTTTCAAAGCAAATTTCTACAGAGACAAGGAACACAGTTTCATTCAAACAATTCTGTGAGATATCACAAAAAACGTCTTCTCATTTCAGAGAAACACATGTGAGTTTCTCACAAAACCATTTCAAGAAATTCATTCACTTTCAAATGAACGTGGTTATCTTTCAAAGTAAAGCTTCTACAGAGAACGAACACTGTTCTTAGTTTTGTCAAATCTTTGAAATATTACAAATAACGTCTTCTCAATTCTGAGAAACTCATGTGCGTTTCTCACAAAAGCATTTCATGAAATTCATACACTTTTAAAAGAACGTGATTATCTTTCAATGCAAATTTCTACAGAGACAAGGAACACAGTTTCATTCTAACAATTCTGTGAGATATCACAAAAAACGTCTTCTCATTTCAGAGAAACACATGTGAGTTTCTCACAAAACCATTTCAAGAAATTCATTCACTTTCAAATGAACGTGGTTATCTTTCAAAGTAAAGCTTCTACAGAGAACGAACACTGTTCTTAGTTTTGTCAAATCTTTGACATATTACAAACAACGTCTTCTCAATTCTGAGAAACAAATGTGCGTTTCTCACAAAAGCATTTCATGAAATTCATACACTTTTAAAAGTACGTGATTATCTTTCAAAGCAAATTTCTACAGAGACAAGGAACACAGTTTTCATTCTAACAATTCTGTGACATATCACAAAAAACGTCTTCTCATTTCAGAGAAACACATGTGTATTTCTCACAAAAGCATATCATGAAATTCATACACTTTAATAAAAACGTGATTATCTTTCAAAGCAAAGTTTCTACAGAGACGGGGAACACAGTTCTCATTCTTATAATTCTGTGAGTATCACAAACAACGTCTTCTCATTTCAGATTAACACATGTGTGTCTCTCACAAAAGAATTTCATGAAATTCATTCAGTTTCAAATGAATGTAATTATGTTTCAAAGTAAAGCTTATACAAAGAAAACGAACACTGTTCTTAGTTTTGTCCAGTCTTTGACATAACACAAACAATCGCTTATATTTTCAGAGAAAGGCATGTGCGTTTCTCACAAAATCATTTCATGAAATTCATTCACTTTCAAATGAACGTGATTATCTTTCAAAGTAAAGCTTCTACATAGAAAAGGGACACTGTTCTTAGTTTTGTCAAGTCTTTGACATATCACAAACAATGGCTTAGCTTTTCAGACAAAGACATGTGCGTTTCTCACAAAAGCATTTCATGAAATTCATACACTTTTAAAAGAACGTGATTATCTTTCAAAGCAAAGTTTCTACAAAGAAAAGGAACACAGTTCTCATTCTAACAATTCTGTGAATATCAAAAACAACGTCTTCTCATTTCAGATTAACACATGTGTGTTTCTCAAAAAAGCATTTCATGAAATTCATTCACTTTCAAATGAACGTGATTATCTTTCAAATTAAAGCTTCTACAGAGAAAAGGAAGACTGTTCTTAGTTTTCTCAAGTCTTTGACATATTACAAACTACGTGTTCTCAATTCGGAGCAACACATATGCGTTTTTCACAAAAGCATTTCATGAAATTCATACACTTTTAAAAGAACGTGATTATCTTTCAAAGAAAATTTATACAGAGACAAGGAACACAGTTTTCATTCTAACAATTCTGTGATATATCACAAAAAACGTCTTCTCATTTCAGAGAAACACATGTGTATTTCTCACAAAAGCATATCATGAAATTCATTCACTTTCAAATGAACGTGATTATCTTTCAAACAAAGTTTCTACAGAGACAAGGAACACAGTTCTCATTCTAACAATTCTGTGAAATATCACAGAAATATCTTCTCATTTCAGAGAAACATATGTGTGTTTCTCACAAAAGCATTTCATGAAATTCATTCACTTTCAAATGAACGTGTTTATCTTTCAAATTAAAACTTCAACAGAGAAAAGGAACACTGTTCTTAGTTTTGTCATGTCTTTGACATATCACAAAGTATGTCTTCTCAATTCAGAGAAACACATGCGCGTTTATCACAAAACCATTTCATGAAATTCATTCACTTTCAAATGAACGTGATTATCTTTCAAAGTAAAGCTTCTACAGAGAAAAGGAACACTGTCCTTAGTTTTGTAACGTTTTTGACACATCACAAAAAAATGGCTTATCTTTTTAGAGAAAGACATATGTGTTTCTCACAAAAGTATTTCATGAAATTCATACACTTTTAAAAGAATGTGATTATATTTCAAAGCAAATTTCTACAGAGAAAAGGAACACTGTTCTTAGTTTTGTCAAGTATTTGACATCTCACAAACAACGTCTTCTCATTTCAGAGAAACACATGTGCGTTTCTCACAAAAGCATTTCATGAAATTCATACACTTTTAAAACAACATGATTATTTTCAAAGCAAATTTTCTACGGAGACAAGGAACACATTTCTCATTCTTACAATTCTGTGACATATCACAAACAACGTCTTCTCATTTCAGAGAAACTCATGTGTGTTTCTAACAAAAGCATTTCATGAAATTCATTCACTTTCAAATGAATGTGATTATCTTTCAAATTAAAGCTTCAACAGAGAAAAGAAACACTGTTCTTAGGTTTGTCATGTCTTTGACATATTACAAACAACGTGTTCTCAATTCGGAGCAACACATATTCGTTTTTCACAAAAGCATTTCATGAAATTCAAACACTTTTAAAAGAACGTGATTATCTTTCAAAGAAAATTTCTACAGACAAGGAACACAGTTTTCATTCTAACAATTCTGTGATATATCACAAAAAAACGTCTTCTCATTTCAGAGAAACACATGTGTATTTCTCACAAAAGCATATCATGAAATTCATTCACTTTCAAATGAACGTGATTATCTTTCAAACAAAGTTTCTACAGAGACAAGGAACACAGTTCTCATTCTAACAATTCTGTGAAATATCACAGAAACATCTTCTCATTTCAGAGAAACACATGTGTGTTTCTCACAAAAGCATTTCATGAAATTCATTCACTTTCAAATGAACGTGTTTATCTTTCAAATTAAAACTTCTACAGAGAAAAGGAACACTTCTTAGTTTTGTCATGTCTTTAACATATCACAAAGTATGTCTTCTCAATTCAGAGAAACACATGCGCGTTTATCACAAAACCATTTCATGAAATTCATTCACTTTCAAATGAACATGACTATCTTTCAAAGTAAAGCTTCTACAGAGAAAAGGAACACTGTCCTTAGTTTTGTAAAGTTTTTGACACATCACAAACAATGGCTTATCTTTTCAGAGAAAGACATATGCGTTTCTCACAAAAGTATTTCATGAAATTCATACACTTTTAAAAGAATGTGATTATATTTCAAAGCAAATTTCTACAGAGAAAAGGAACACTGTTCTTAGTTTTGTCAAGTATTTGACATCTCACAAACAACGTCTTCTCATTTCAGAGAAACACATGTGCGTTTCTCACAAAAGCATTTCATGAAATTCATACACTTTTAAAAGAACGTGATTATCTTTCAAAGCAAAGTTTCTACAGAGACAAGGAATACAGTTCTCATTCTAACAATTCTGTGACATATCACAGACAACTTCTTCTCATTTCAGAGAAAAGCATGTGTGTTTCTCAAAAAGCATTTCATGAAATTCATTCACTTTCAAATGAACGTGATCATATTTCAAAGTAAAGCTTCTACAGAGAAAAGGAACACTGTTATTAGTTTTGTCAAGTCTTTGACATATTACAAACAATGTCTTTTCAATTCTGAGAAGCACATGTTCGTTTCTCACAAAAGCATTTCATGAAATTCATACACTTTTAAAAGAACGTGATTATCTTTCAAAGCAAAGTTTCTACAGAGACAAGGAACACAGTTCTCATTCTAACAATTCTGTGACATATGACAGACAACCTCATCTCATTTCAGAGAAACACATGGGTGTTTCTCACAAAACCATTTCATGAAATTAATTCACTTTCAAATCAACGTGATTATCTTTCAAAGTAAAGCTTCTACAGAGAAAAGGAACACTGTTTTTAGTTTTTTCATGTCTTTGACATACCACAAACAACGTCTTCTCAATTCTGAGACACACTTGCATTTCTCAAAAAAGCATTTCATGAAATTCATAAACATTTAAAAGTACGTGATTATCTTTCAAAGCAAAGTTTCCTAGACACAAGGAACACAGTTCTCATTCTAACAATTCTGTGAATATCACAAACAACGTCTTCTCATTTCAGAGAAACACATGTGTGTTTCTCACAAAACCATTTCATGAAATTCATTCACTTTAAAATGTACCTGATTATCTTTCAAAGTAAAGCTTCTACAGAGAAACGGAACACTGTCCTTAGTTTTGTCAAATCTTTGATATATCACAAACTTTGGCTTATCTTTTCAGAGAAAGACATGTGCGTTTTTCACAAAAGCATTTCATGAAATTCATACACTTTTAAAAGAACGTGATTATCTTTCAAAGGAAATTTCTACAGAGACAAGGAACACAGTTTTCATTCTAACAATTCTGTGACATATCACAAACAACGTCTTCTCATTTCAGAGAAACACATGTGTATTTCTCACAAAAGCATTTCATGAAATTCATTCAGTTTCAAATGAACGTAATTAATTTTCAAAGCAAATCTTCTACATAGAAAAGGGACAGTGTTCTTAGTTTTGTCAATCTTTGACATATCACAAACTATGGCTTATCTTTTCAGACAAAGACATTTGCGTATCTCACAAAAGCATTTCATGAAATTCATACACTTTTAAAAGAACGTGATTATCTTTCAAAGCAAAGTTTCTACAGAGACAAGGAACACAGTTCTCATTCTAACAATTCTGTGACACATCACAGACAACGTCTTCTCATTTCAGAGAAACACATGTGGGTTTCTCACAAAAGCATTTCATGAAATTCATTCACTTTCAAATGAACGTGATTATCTTTCAAAGTAAAGCTTCCACAGAGAAAAGGAACACTGTTCTTAGTTTTGTCAAGTCTTTGACATATCACAAACAACGGCTTATCTTTTCAGAGAAAGACATGTGCGTTTCTCACAAAAGCATTTCATGAAATTCATACACTTTTAAAAGAACGTGATTATCTTTCAAAGCAAAGTTTCTACAGAGACAAGGAACACTGTCCCTAGTTTTTTCAAGTCTTTGACATATCAAAAAAATGGCTTATCTTTTCAGACGAAGACATGTGCGTTTCTCAAAAAAGCATTTCATGAAATTCATACACTTTTAAAAGAACATGATTATCTTTCAAAGCAAAGTTTCTACAGAGACAAGGAACCCACTTCTCATTCTAACAATTCTGTGAAATATCACAGACAACGTCTTCTCATTTCAGAGAAACACATGTGTGTTTCTCACAAAACCATTTCATGAAATTCATTCACTTTCAAATGAACGTGATTATCTTTCAAAGTAAAGCTTCCACAGAGAAAAGAAACACTGTTCTTAGTTTTGACAAATCTTTGACATATCACAAACAACGGCTTATCTTTTCAGAGAGAGACATGTGCGTTTCTCACAAAATCATTTCATGCAACTCATACACTTTAAAATAACGTGATTATCTTTCAAAGCAAAGTTTCTACAGAGACAAGGAACACAGTTCTCATTCTAACAATTCTGTGACATATCACAAACAACGTCTTCTCATTTCAGAAAAACACATGTGTGTTTCTAACAAATGCATTTCATGAAATTCATACACTTTTAAAAGTACGTGATTATCTTTCAAAGCAAAGTTTCTACAGAGACAAGGAACACAGTTCTCATTCTAACATTCTGTGACATATCACAGACAACGTCTTCTCATTTCAGAGAAACACATGTGTGTTTCTCAAAAAAGCATTTCATGAAATTCATTCACTTTCAAATGAACGTGATTATCTTTCAAAGTAAAGCCTCTACAGAGAAAAGGAACACTGTCCCTAGTTTTGTAAAGTTTTTGACATATCACAAACAATGGCTTATCTTTTCAGAGAAAGACATGTGCGTTTCTCACAAAAGCATTTCATGAAATTCATACACTTTTAAAAGAATGTGATTATATTTCAAAGCAAATTTCTACAGAGAATAGCAACACTGTTCTTAGTTTTGTCAAGTCTTTGACATCTCACAAACAACGTCTTCTCATTTCAGAGAAACACATGTGTGTTTCTCACAAAACAATTTTATGAAATTCATTCACTTTCAAATGAACGTGATTATCTTTAAAAATAAAGCTTCTACAGAGAAAAGGAACACTGTTTTTAGTTTTGTCAAGTCTTTGACATATCACAAACAATGGCTTATCTTTTCAGAGAAAGACATGTGCGTTTCTCACAAAAGCATTTCATGAAATTCATACACTTTTATAACAATGTGATTATATTTCAAAGCAAACTTCTACAGAGAAAAGGAACACTGTTCTTAGTTTTGTCAAGTCTTTGACATCTTACAAACAATGTCTTCTCATTTCAGAGAACCACATGTGCGTTTCTCACAAAAGCATTTCATGAATTTCATACACTTTTAAAAGAACATGATTATTTCCAAAGCAAATTTTCTACGGAGACTAGGAACACAGTTCACATTCTTACAATTCTGTTACATATCACAAACAACGTCTTCTCATTTCAGCGAAACTCATGTGTGTTTCTCTCAAAAGCATTTCATTTCATTCATTCACTTTCAAATGAACGTGATTATCTTTCAAATTAAAGCTTCTACAGAGAAAAGGAACACTTTTCTTAGTTTTGTCAAGTCTTTGACATCTCACAAACAACGTCTTCTCATTTCAGAGAAACACGTGTGTTTCTCACAAAAGCATTTCATGAAATTCATACACTTTTAAAAGAACATGATTATTTTCAAAACAAATTTTCTACGGAGACAAGGAACACAGTTCTCATTCTTACAATTCTGTGACATATCACAAACAACGTCTTCTCATTTCAGAGAAACTCATGTGTGTTTCTCACAAAAGAATTTTATGAAATTCATTCACTTTAAAATGAACGTGATTATCTTTCAAAGTAAAGCTTCTACAGAGAAAAGGAACACTGTTCTTAGTTTTGTCAAGTCTTTGACGTATCACAAACAATGGCTTATCTTCTCACAGAAAGACATGTGCGTTTTTCACAAAAGCATTTCATGAAATTCATACACTTTTAAAAAACGTGATTATCTTTCAAAGCAAAGATTCTACAGAGAAAAGGAACACTGTCCCTAGTTTTGTAAAGTTTTTGACATATCACAAACAATGGCTTATCTTTTCAGAGAAAGACATGTGCGTTTCTCACAAAAGCATTTCATGAAATTCATACACTTTTAAAAGAATGTGATTATATTTCAAAGCAAATTTCTACAGAGAATAGGAACACTGTTCTTAGTTTTGTCAAGTCTTTGACATCTCACAAACAACGTCTTCTCATTTCAGAGAAACACATGTGTGTTTCTCACAAAACAATTTCATGAAATTCATTCACTTTCAAATGAACGTGATTATCTTTCAAAATAAATCTTCTACAGAGAAAAGGAACACTGTTTTTAGTTTTGTCAAGTCTTTGACATATCACAAACAATGGCTTATCTTTTCAGAGAAAGACATGTGCGTTTCTCACAAAAGCATTTCATGAAATTCATACACTTTTATAAGAATGTTATTATATTTCAAAGCAAACTTCTACAGAGAAAAGGAACACTGTTCTTAGTTTTGTCAAGTCTTTGACATCTCACAAACAACGTCTTCTCATTTCAGAGAACCACATGTGCGTTTCTCACAAAAGCATTTCATTAATTTCATAGACTTTTAAAAGAACATGATTATTTCCAAAGCAAATTTTCTACGGAGACTAGGAACAGAGTTCTCATTCTTACAATTCTGTTACATATCACAAACAACGTCTTCTCATTTCAGAGAAACTCATGTGTGTTTCTCACAAAAGCATTTCATTTCATTCATTCACTTTCAAATGAACGTGATTATCTTTCAAATTAAAGCTTCTACAGAGAAAAGGAACACTATTCTTAGTTTTGTCAAGTCTTTGATATATCACAAACATTGGCTTATCTTTTCAGAGAAAGACATGTGCGTTTTTCACAAAAGCATTTCATGAAATTCATACACTTTTAAAGAACGTGACTATCTTTCAAAGCAAAGTTTCTACAGAGACAAGGAACACAGTTCTCATTCTAACAATTCTGTGACATATCACAGACAATGTCTTCTCATTTCAGAGAAACACATGTGTGTTTCTCACAAAAGCATTTCATGAAATTCATTCACTGTTGAAATAGCAGCGGCGGGGCTGTGTCCCCAAAATCCCAGCCGCTTGCACGGCTAGCTTTACCCCATAATAATTACACGGTCACTGTATTCTTTTAAGCACTGCTTGGCCTATTAGCTTCAACCTCTTAACCCATTTCTAATCATCTAAGTAGCACCACGAGGTGCGCTTACCAGGAAGATTCTAGCCTACATCCATCTTGCATGGGAGCTTCATGTTTCTGCCTAGGAGAGCGGAGCTATCCCGTCAGCCCGCTAGACAGGAGCATGGTGTCTCTTGGCGTCTCTCTCTGAGGCGTCTGGCCCTGAGCAGAGCTGCATGCTTTCTGACCTCACTTCCTCTTCCTCTCAGCATTTTCTTCTGTTTACTCCACCCACCTATGTTCTAACCAATCGGGACCAAGCAGTTTATTTATTGCTTATCCAATGAAATCAACAGATTGGTATGACACTCCCACATCACTTCTCCTTTTTCTGTTTAAACAAAAAGGAGAGGCTTTAACTTTAACATAGCAAATAAAATATTACCTAAGCAAATAAAAAGTGAGCAATTTTCAAAACTCTAGAGATGACAGAGACATCTCGCTGCCTGTACAGTCACCCAAAGTTCCTCTGTACTGTTGGGGCATCCATCTTCGGCCTACAGGCCCATAGTTTTCAGCAGACATTCCACAAAGCAGGAAATTTCAAAGGCAGTCACTTTCTGCTTGTCCTGAAAAATGTCTTGTAGACTCTTTCATGAATCAGGGACCCCGAAAGATCATCTCACCTTTAGGCAAGTTCAGTAGTCCTCTCTCTGCGGGTTCTCTGTGTCCAGTTTATGCAATAGTCCAGGCAAGAGCAGTTTCTTGCCCAAATGGCTATCAAACTCCATAAGGATCCTCTTCGATGCCCATCTTCCTCTCGAAGTAGATTGCTGCCACCAGGAGCAGAGTGTCTCATTGTCATGAAAAACCCTAAATTATCAAAATATTTAAAATGCCATATTCTCTAGCATTTGAAAGATATTAAGAATGCCTATCAGAAATATATCTGTGCACATCTAGAAAATCTAACATGACTACAAACTTGACTATTATAGATGATTATTAACAGCCTATATGTATTACATTTTTAAGCGAACTACACAAACACCATACCTTAATCAAGATCAGAAATACAGATACATATAACAAAATTGACCTTAAATCTCTATCAATAAAGCAACATCCATATTAATGCAAATTATTCATACCTATATCATATCCCCCTTTAAATGTAAAGGAACATTTATAAACCATATTTGGGAACATGGGCACAGTTTTTTCTCTCCAAACTGCTTCCTGCTGAATGGGGGCGTCGTTAATTAGGTCTTTCATGGTATAACCTGTGTGCTAGTTTCATCTCAGTTGGCAGTTGAGCGAAGCAATTTTCTGAAGATGTTCACAGCAACCGTTCAGGAGGGCGTGGTTCATCATACCATATCGGAATAGAAGAAATGAACAGTGTCTCATCCTCTGTGAAAACAAAACAAGAAACTCCTTTCCAAAGTATCATGTTGAATTAGTTCAGCAGCATTTATAAACAAATATCTTTTAGTAGCTTTTGCTCCTTCCTCAGCATTCAAACAATTCAAAGAAAGCACAATAGCATACAGTATCAAGATTTTCTGTGTATTTTCCATCTTTGTACAGCTTTATTTTAACTCTATTTCATTTATTTTTACTTTTATTTTTTATTCTCTGTATCTTTGTCCTGGAATAACTCTGTAGACCAGGCTGTCTTTGAACTCTCAGAGATCGCCTGTTTCTGCCTCCCAGGCACTGGGATTAAAGGTGAGGTGTGTGTTACTACACCTTGAACTCAGAGATCTGTTTGTCTCTGCCTTCTAGGCACTGGGATTAAAGGCGTGATCTACCACACCTTGAAGTCACAGAGGTCAATCTCCCTCTGCCTCCCAAGTGTTGGGATTAAAGGTGTGTACTACCACACCCAACTACTTTCTTTCTTCCTTTTTTATTTTTAAGAACTGTAAACTTTTAGCTTCATATATTTTTAACACACTGTAAACCATTTAGAAATTTTCTTTGTCTTTGAATCTCTCTTTACTGTATATCTCTCAGTAAAAGTTTTTCTGAACACATGAGCCTTTAAATTACTGAGCAATATGGGTAGGATTAAAGCCATGGCTTTGCCAGCTAGATCCAGTCCATTCCTTAGCTTTCTGCCATTCCAACCTTGTGGCTGAGGTACAGGCCAGAGCCGCCTTCAGTGCCACAACTCTGCAGTGTTTCAAGGTCCTTGCCAGCAAGCCAGCTTCCGCAGCCTGGGCTTGCAAACCGCACGACCCGCCCGCGTAAAAGAGTCAGAGTTTGCCCTGGCAGGATAGCCCAGAAAGCCGGCATTTTTAAATGGCCTAGCTTTTTTCCTGCAATGGCTGAAAACCGAAAAGCATGCCTTCAGCTTTTCGTCAACACCGTTTAAGTGTTTTGTGGCAGGACCTCTTAATGAGCTGCAGGGTTTTGCAGCTGAAGCTGAGTCAGGAAGCCTCTCTCAGATGAGAGCACTTGCTTGACTCTAGCAAGCAGAGTAGAACCGAGAAACTGCTGCTACCAAAAAAACATGCTTCACTCCATTCTTTCCCAAGCTTTCTCAGGCTTTCTGTGGATTCAGTTGTCCTCACGTTGGGCAGCCATCTGTTGAAATAGCAGCGGCGGGGCTGCGTCCCCAACACCCCAGCCACTTGCACGGCTAGCTTTACCCCATAATAATTACACGGTCACTGTATTCTTTTAAGCACTGCTTGGCCCATTAGCTTCAACCTCTTAACCCATTTCTAATCATCTAAGTAGCACCACGAGGTGCGCTTACCAGGAAGATTCTAGCCTACATCCATCTTGCATGGGAGCTTCATGCCTCTGCCTAGGATAGCGGAGCTATCCCGTCAGCCCGCTAGACAGGAGCATGGTGTCTCTCTCTGAGGCGTCTGGCTCTGAGCAGAGCTGCATGCTTTCTGACCTCACTTCCTCTTCCTCTCAGCATTTTCTTCTGTTTACTCCACCCACCTATGTTCTAACCAATCGGGACCAAGCAGTTTATTTATTGCTTATCCAGTGAAATCAACAGATTGATATGACACTCCCACATCAATTCACTTTCAAATGAACATGATTAACTTTCAAAGTAAAGCTTATACAGAGAAAAGGAACACTGTCCTTAGTCTTGTAAAGTTTTTGACATATCACAAACAATGGCTTATCTTTTCAGAGAAAGACATGTGCGTTTCTCACAAAAGCATTTCATGAAATTCATACACTTTTAAAACTACGGGATTATCTTTCAAAGCAAAGTTTCTACAGAGACAAGGAATACAGTTCTCATTCTAAACATTCTGTGAATATCACAAACAACGTCTTCTCATTTCAGATTAACACATGTGTGTTTCTCACAAAAGCATTTCATGAAATTCATTCACTTTCAAATGAACGTGATTATCTTTCAAAGTAAAGCTTCTACAGAGAAAAGGAACACTGTTCTTAGTTTTGTCAAGTCTTTGACATATCACAAACAACGGCTTATCTTTTCAGAGAGAGACCTGTGCGTTTCTCACAAAAGCATTTCATGAAATTCATACACTATTAAAAGAACGTGATTATCTTTCAAAGCAAAGTTTCTACAGAGACAAGGAACACAGTTCTCATTCTAACAATTCTGTGAGATATCACAAACAACGTCTTCTCATTTCAGAGTAACACATGTGTGTTTCTCACAAAAGCATTACATGAAATTCATTCACTTTCAAATGAACGTGATTATCTTTCAAAGTAAAGCTTCTACAGAGAAAAGGAACACTGTCCTTAGTTTTGTAAAATTTTTGACATATCTCAAACAATGGCTTATCTTTTCAGAGAAAGACATGTGCGTTTCTCACAAAAGCATTTCATGAAATTCATTCACTTTTAAAAGAATGTGATTATATTTCAAAGCAAATTTCTACAGAGAAAAGGAACACTGTTCTTAGTTTTGTCAAGTCTTTGACATCTCACAAAAAACATCTTCTCATTTCAGAGAAACAAATGAGTGTTTCTCACAAAAGCATTTCATGAAATTCATTCACTTTAAAATGAACGTGATTATCTTTCAAAGTAAAGCTTGTACAGAGAAAAGGAACACTGTTCTTAGTTTTGTCAAGTCTTTGATATATCACAAACTTTGGCTTATCTTTTCAGAGAAAGACATGTGCGCTTCTCAAAAAAGCATTTCATGAAATTCATACACTTTTAAAAAACGTGATTATCTTTCAAATCAAAGTTTCTACAGAGACAAGGAACACAGTCTCATTCTAACAATTCTGTGACATATCACAAACAACGTCTTCTCATTTCAGAGAAACACATGTGTTTCTCAAAAAAGCATTTCATTTCATTCATTCCCTTTCAAATGAACGTGGTTATCTTTCAAAGTAAAGCTTCTACAGCGAAAAGGAACACTGCTCTTAGATTTGTCAAATCTTTGACATATTACAAACAACGTCTTCTGAATTCGGAGAAACACATGTGCGTTTCTCACAAAAGCATTTCATGAAATTCATACACTTTTAAAAGTACGTGATTATCTTTCAAAGCAAAGTTTCCCCAGAGACAAGGAACACAGTTCTCATTCTAACAATTCTGTGAGATATCACAACAACGTATTCTCATTTCAGAGAAACACATGTGTGTTTCTCACAAAAGCATTTCATTTCATTCATTCACTTTCAAATGAACGTGGTTATCTTTCAAAGTAAAGCTTCTACAGAGAAAAGGAACACTGTCCTTAGTTTTGTAAAATTTTTGACATATCTCAAACAATGGCTTATCTTTTCAGAGAAAGACATGTGCGATTCTCACAAAAGCATTTCATGAAATTCCTTCACTTTTAAAAGAATGTGATTATATTTCAAAGCAAATTTCTACAGAGAAAAGGAACACTGTTCTTAGTTTTGTCAAGTCTTTGACATCTCACAAAAAACGTCTTCGCATTTCAGAGAAACAAATGTGTGTTTCTCACAAAACCATTTCTCGAAATTCATACACTTTCAAATGAACATGATTATCTTCCAAAGTAAAGTTTCCACAGAGAAAAGGAACACTGTCCTTTGTTTTATAAAGTTTTTGACATATCACAAACAATGGCTTATCTTCTCAGAGAAAGAAATGTGCATTTCTCAAAAAAGCATTTCATGAAATTCATACACTTTTAAAAGAATGTGATTATGTTTCAAAGCAAATTTCTACAGAGAAAAGGAACACTGTTCTTACTTTTGTCAAGTTTTTAACATCTCACAAACAACGTCTTCTCATTTCAGAGAAACACATGTGCGTTTCTCACAAAAGCATTTCATGAAATTAATACATTTTTAAAAGTACGTGATTATCTTTCAAAGCAAAGTTTCTACAGAGACAAGGAACACAGTTCTCATTCTAACAATTCTGTGACATATCAGAGACAACGTCTTCTCATTTCAGAGAAACACATGTGTGTTTCTCACTAAAGCATTTCATGAAATTCATTCACTTTCAAATGAACGTGATTATCTTTCAAAGTAAAGCTTCTACAGAGAAAAGGAACACTGTTCTTAGTTTTGTCAAGTCTTTGATATATCACAAACTTTGGCTTATCTTTTCAGAGAAAGACATGTGCGTTTTTCAAAAAAGCATTTCATGAAATTCATACACTTTTAAAAAACATGATTATCTTTCAAGGCAAAGTTTCTACAGCGACAAGGAACACAGTTCTCATTCTAACAATTCTGTGAGATATCACAAAAAACGTCTTCTCATTTCAGAGAAACACATGTGTGTTTCTCACAAAAGCATTTCATTTCATTCATTCACTTTCAAATGAACGTGGTTATCTTTCAAAGTAAAGCTTCTACAGAGAAAAGGAACACTGTTATTAGTTTTGTCAAGTCTTTGACATATTACAAACAATGGCTTATCTTTTCAGAGAAAGGCATGTGCGTTTCTCACAAAAGCATTTCATGAAATTCATACACTTTGAAAAGAAAGTGATTACCTTTCAAAGCAATGTTTCTACAGAAAAAGGAACACAGTTCTCATTCTAACAATTCTGTGACATATCACAAACAACGTCTTCTCATTTCAGAGAAACACATGTGTGTTTCTCATAAAAGCATTTCATGAAATTCATTCACTCTAAATTAACATGATTATCTTTTAAAGTAAAGCTTCTACAGAGAAAGGGAACACTGTCGTTAGTTTTGTCAAGTCTTTGACTTATCACAAACAACATCTTCTCAATTCAGAGAAATACATGAGCGTTTCTCACAAAAGCATATCATGAAATTCTTACACTTTTAAAAGAACGTGATTATCTTTCAAAGCAAAGTTTCTACAGAGACAAGGAACACAGTTTTCATTCTAACAATTCTATGACATATCACAAACTACGTCTTCTCATTTCAGAGAAACAAATGTGTGTTTCTCACAAAACCATTTCACGAAATTCATACACTTTCAAATGAACGTGATTAACTTTCAAAGTAAAGCATCTACAGAGAAAAAAAACACTGTCCTTAGTCTTGTAAAGTTTTTGACATATCACAAACAATGGCTTATCTTTTCAGAGTAAGCCATGTGTGTTTCTCACAAAAGCATTTCATGAAATTCATACACTTTTAAAAGTACGTGATTATCTTTCAAAGCAAAGTTTCTACAGAGACAGGAACACTGTTCTTAGTTTTATCAAGTCTTTGACATATCACAAACAACGGCTTATCTTTTCAGAGAGAGACATGTGCGTTTCTCACAAAAGCATTTCATGAAACTCATACACTTTTAAAAGAACGTGATTATCTTTCAAAGCAAAGTTTCTACAGAGACAAGGAACACAGTTCTCATTCTAACAATTCTGTGAGATATCACAAAAAACGTCTTCTCATTTCAGAGAAACACATGTGTGTTTCTCACAAAAGCATTTCATTTCATTCATTCACTTTCAAATGAACGTGGTTATCTTTCAAAGTAAAGCTTCTACAGAGAAAAGGAACACTGTTATTAGTTTTGTCAAGTCTTTGACATATTACAAACAATGGCTTATCTTTTCAGAGAAAGGCATGAGCGTTTCTCACAAAAGCATATCATGAAATTCTTACACTTTTAAAAGAACGTGATTATCTTTCAAAGCAAAGTTTCTACAGAGACAAGGAACACAGTTTTCATTCTAACAATTCTATGACATATCACAAACTACGTCTTCTCATTTCAGAGAAACAAATGTGTGTTTCTCACAAAACCATTTCACGAAATTCATACACTTTCAAATGAACGTGATTAACTTTCAAAGTAAAGCATCTACAGAGAAAAAAAACACTGTCCTTAGTCTTGTAAAGTTTTTGACATATCACAAACAATGGCTTATCTTTTCAGAGTAAGCCATGTGTGTTTCTCACAAAAGCATTTCATGAAATTCATACACTTTTAAAAGTACGTGATTATCTTTCAAAGCAAAGTTTCTACAGAGACAGGAACACTGTTCTTAGTTTTATCAAGTCTTTGACATATCACAAACAACGGCTTATCTTTTCAGAGAGAGACATGTGCGTTTCTCACAAAAGCATTTCATGAAACTCATACACTTTTAAAAGAACGTGATTATCTTTCAAAGCAAAGTTTCTACAGAGACAAGGAACACAGTTCTCATTCTAACAATTCTGTGAGATATCACAAAAAACGTCTTCTCATTTCAGAGAAACACATGTGTGTTTCTCACAAAAGCATTTCATTTCATTCATTCACTTTCAAATGAACGTGGTTATCTTTCAAAGTAAAGCTTCTACAGAGAAAAGGAACACTGTTCTTAGTTTTTTCAAGTCTTTGACATATTACAAACTACGTGTTCTCAATTCGGAGCAACACATATGCGTTTTTCACAAAAGCATTTCATGAAATTCATACACTTTTAAAAGAACGTGATTATCTTTCAAAGAAAATTTATACAGAGACAAGGAACACAGTTTTCATTCTAACAATTCTGTGATATATCACAAAAAACGTCTTCTCATTTCAGAGAAACACATGTGTGTTTCTCATAAAAGCATTTCATGAAATTCATTCACTCTAAATTAACATGATTATCTTTTAAAGTAAAGCTTCTACAGAGAAAGGGAACACTGTCGTTAGTTTTGTCAAGTCTTTTACTTCTCACAAACAACATCTTCTCAATTCAGAGAAATACATGAGCGTTTCTCACAAAAGCATATCATGAAATTCTTACACTTTTAAAAGAACGTGATTATCTTTCAAAGCAAAGTTTCTACAGAGACAAGGAACACAGTTTTCATTCTAACAATTCTATGACATATCACAAACAACGTCTTCTCATTTCAGAGAAACAAATGTGTGTTTCTCACAAAACCATTTCACGAAATTCATACACTTTCAAATGAACGTGATTAACTTTCAAAGTAAAGCATCTACAGAGAAAAAAAACACTGTCCTTAGTCTTGTAAAGTTTTTGACATATCACAAACAATGGCTTATCTTTTCAGAGTAAGCCATGTGTGTTTCTCACAAAAGCATTTCTTGAAATTCATACACTTTTAAAAGTACGTGATTATCTTTCAAATCAAAGTTTCTACAGAGACAGGAACACTGTTCTTAGTTTTGTCAAGTCTTTGACATATCACAAACAACGGCTTTTCTTTTCAGATTGAGACATGTGCGTTTCTCACAAAAGCATTTCATGAAACTCATACACTTTTAAAAGAACGTGATTATCTTTCAAAGCAAAGTTTCTACAGAGACAAGGAACACAGTTCTCATTCTAACAATTCTGTGAGATATCACAAACAATGTCTTCTCATTTCAGAGAAATACATGCACGTTTCTCAAAATACCATTTCATGAAATTCATTCACTTTCACTTGAACGTGATTATCTTTCAAAGTAAAGCTTGTACAGAGAAAAGGAACACTGTCCTTAGTTTTGTAAAATTTTTGACATATCACAAACAATGGCTTATCTTTTCAGAGAAAGACATGTGCGTTTCTCACAAAAGCATTTCATGAAATTCATTCACTTTTAAAAGAATGTGATTATATTTCAAAGCAAATTTCTACAGAGAAAAGGAACACTGTTCTTAGTTTTGTCAAGTCTTTGACATCTCACAAAAAACATCTTCTCATTTCAGAGAAACAAATGTGTGTTTCTCACAAAACACTTTCACGAAATTCATACACTTTCAAATGAACGTGATTATCTTTCAAAGTTAAGCTTCTACAGAGAAAAGGAACACTGTCCTTAGTTTTGTAAATTTTTTGTCATATCACAAACAATGGCATATCTTCTCAGAGAAAGAAATGTGCGTTTCTCAAAAAAGCATTTCATGAAATTCATACACTTTTAAAAGAATGTGATTATATTTCAAAGCAAATATCTACAGAGAAAAGGAAACTGTTCTTAGTTTTTTCAAGTTTTTGACATATCACAAACAATGTCTTCTCAATTCAGAGAAACACATGTGCATTTCTCAAAAAAGCATTTCATGAAATTCAAACACTTTTAAAAGTACGTGATTATCTTTCAAAGCAAAGATTCTACAGAGACAAGGAACACAGTTCTCATTCTTACAATTCTGTGACATATCACAAACAACGTCTTCTCATTTCAGAGAAACACATGTGTATTTCTCACAAAAGCATTTCAAGAAATTCATTCACTTTCAAATGAACGTGGTTATCTTTCAAAGTAAAGCTTCGACAGAGAAAAGGTACACTGTTCTTAGTTTTGTCAAGTCTTTGACATATGAAAAAAAACGGCTTATCTTTTCAGAGAGACTTGTGCGTTTCTCACAAAAGCATTTCATGAAATTCATACACTTTTAAAAGAATGTGATTATATTTCAAAGCAAATTTCTACAGAGACAAGGAACACTGTTCTTAGTTTTGTCAAGTCTTTGACATATCACGAACAACGTCTTCTCATTTCAGAGAAACACATGTTTGTTTATCACAAAAGCATTTCATGAAATTCATTCACTTTCAAATGAACGTGATTATCTTTGAAAGTAAAGCTTCTACAGAGAAAAGGAACACTGTTCTTAGTTTTGTCAAGTCTTTGATATATCACAAACTTTGGCTTATCTTTTCAGAGAAAGACATGTGCGTTTTGCACAAAAGTATTTCATGAAATTCATGCACTTTTAAAAAACGTGATTATCTTTCAAAGCAAAGTTTCTACAGAGACAAGAAACACAGTTCTCATTCTAAAAATTCTGTGAGATATCAAAAACCATGTCTTCTCATTTCAGATAACACATGTGTGTTTCTCAAAAAAGCATTTCATGAAATTCATTCACTTTCAAATCAACGTGATTATCTTTCAAAGTAAAGCATCTACAGAGAAAAGGAACACTGTCCTTAGGTTTGTAAAGTTTTTGACATATCACAAACAACGGCTTATCTTTTCAGAGAAAGACATGTGCGTTTCTCACAAAAGCCTTTCATGAAATTCATACAATTTTAAAAGAAAGTGATTATCTTTCAAAGCAAAGTTTCTACAGGTACAAGGAACACAGTGCTCATTCTAACAATTCTTTGACATATCATAGACAAAGTCTTCTCATTTCAGAGAAACATGTGTGTTTCTCACAAATGCATTTCATGAAATTCATTCACTTTCAAATGAACGTGGTTATCTTTCAAAGTAAAGCTTCTACAGAATAAAGGGACACTGTTCTTAGTTTTTTCAAATCTTTGACATATTACAAACAACGTCTTCTCAATTCGGAGAAACACATGTGCGTTTCTCACAAAAGCATTTCATGAAATTCATACACTTTTAAAAGAACGTGATTATCTTTCAAAGCAAATTACTACAGAGACAAGGAACACAGTTTTCATTCTAACAATTCTGTGACATATCACAAACAACGTCTTCTCTTTTCAGAGAAACATATATGTATTTCTCACAAAAGCATATCATGAAATTCAGACACTTTAAAAAAAACGTGATTATCTTTCAAAGAGCAGTTTCTACAGAGACAAGCAACACAGTTCTCATTCTTACAATTCTGTGACATATCACAAACAACGTCTTCTCATTTCAGAGTAACACCTGTGTGTTTCTCACAAAAGCATTCCATGAAATTCATTCACTTTCAAATAAACGTGATTATTTTTCAAAGTAAAGCTTCTACAGAGAAAAGGAACACTGTTCTTAGTTTTGTCAAGTCTTTGACATAACACAAACAATGGCTTATATTTTCAGAGAAAGAAATGTGCGTTTCTCACAAAATCATTTCATCAAATTCATTCACTTTCAAATGAACGTGATTATCTTTCAAAGTAAAGCTTCTACATAGAAAAGGGACACTGTTCTTAGATTTGTCAGTCTTTGACATATCACAAACAATGGCTTATCTTTTCAGACAAAGACATGTGCGTTTCTCACAAAAGCATTTCATGAAATTCATACACTTTTAAAAGAACGTGATTATCTTTCAAAGCAAAGTTTCTACAGAGACAATGAACACAGTTCTCATTCTAACAATTCTGTGAGATATCACAAACAACGTCTTCTCATTTCAGAGAAACACATGTCTGTTTCTCACAAAAGCATTTCATTAAATTCATTCACTTTCAAATGAACGTGATTGTCTTTCAAAGTAAAGCTTCTACAGAGAAAAGGAACACTGTCCTTAGTTTTGTAAAGTTTTTGACATATCACAAACAACGTCTTCTCAATTCAGAGAAACACATGTGCGTTTCTCACAAAAGCATTTCATGAAATTCATACACTTTTAAATGAACGTGATTATCTTTCAAAGCAAAATTTCTACAGAGACAAAGATCACAGTTCTCATTCTAACAATTCTTTGACATATCATAGACAAAGTCTTCTCATTTCAGAGAAACACATGTGTGTTTCTCACAAAAGCATTTCATGAAATTCATTCATTTTCAAATGAACGTGATTATCTTTCAAAGTAAAGCTTCTACAGAGAAAAGGAACACTGTTCTTAGTTTTGTCAAGTCTTTGACATATCACAAACAACGTCTTCTAATTTCAGAGAAACACATGTTTGTTTCTCACAAAAGCATTTCATGAAATTCATTCACTTTCAAATGAACGTGATTATCTCTATGTAAAGCTTCTACAGAGAAAAGGAACACAGTTCTTGCTTTTTTCATGTCTTTGACTTATCACAAACAACGTCTTCTCATTTCAGAGAAACACATGTGTGTTTCTCACAAAAGCATTTCATGAAATTCATTCAATTTCAAATGAACGTGATTATCTTTCAAAATAAAGCTACTACAGAGAAAAGGAACACTGTTCTTCGTTTTGTCAAGTCTTTGACATATCACAAACAATGGCTTATCTTTTCAGAGACACACATGTGCGTTTCTCACAAAAGCATTTCATGAAATTCATACACTTTTAAAAGAATGTCATTTTCTTTCAATGCAAATTTTACAGAGAAAAGGAACACTGTTCGTAGTTTTGTCAAGTCTTTGACATCTCACAAAAAAACGTCTTCTCATTTCAGAGAAACACATGTGTGTTTCTCACAAAAGCATTTCATAAAATTCATTCACTTTCAAATGAATGTGATTATCTTTCAAATTGAAGCTTCTACAGAAAAAAAATGAACACTGTCCTTAGTTTTGTAAATTTTTTGACATATCACAAACAATGACTTATCTTTTCAGAGTAAGCCATGTGCGTTTCTCACAAAAGAATTTCATGAAATTCATACACTTTTAAAAGAACATGATTATCTTTCAAAGCAAAGTTTCTACAGAGACAAGGAACACAGTTCTCATTCTAACAATTCTGTGACATATCACAAACAACGTCTTCTCATTTCAGAGAAACACATGTGTGTTTCTCACAAAAGCATTTCATGAAATTCATTCACTTTCAAATGAACGTGATTATCTTTCAAAATAAAGCTTATACAGAGAAAAGGAAAACTGTTCTTAGATTTGTCAAGTCTTTGACATATCACAAACAATGGCTTATCTTTTCAAAGAAAGACATGTGCGTTTCTCACAAAAGCATTTCATGAAATTCATACACTTTTAAAAGAACGTGATTATATTTCAAAGCAAAATTTCTACAGAGACAAGGAACACAGTTCTCATTCTAACAATTCTTTTACATATCACAGACAACGTCTTCTCTTTTCAGAGAAACACATGTTTGTTTCTCACAAAAGTATTTCATGAAATTCATTCACTTTCAAATGAATGTGATTATCTTTCAAAGTAAAGCTTCTACAGAGAAAAGGAACACAGTTCTTGCTTTTTTCATGTCTTTGACTTATCACAAACAACGTCTTCTCATTTCAGAGAAACACATGTGTGTTTCTCACAAAAGCATTTCATGAAATTCATTCACTTTCAAATGAACGTGATTATCTTTCAAATTGAAGCTTCTACAGAAAAAATGAACACTGTCCTTAGTTTTGTAAATTTTTTGACATATCACAAACAATGGCTTATCTTTTCAGAGTAAGCCATGTGCGTTTCTCACAAAAGAATTTCATGAAATTCATACACTTTTAAAAGAACGTGATTATCTTTCAAAGCAAATTTCTACAGAGAAAAAGAACACTGTTCTTAGTTTTGTCAAGTCTTTGACATATCACAAACAACGTCTTCTCAATTCAGAGAAACACATGTGCGTTTCTCACAAAAGTTTTCATGAAATTCATACACTTTTAAAAGAACGTGATTATCTTTCAAAGCAAAGTTTCTACAGAGACATTTAACACAGTTTTCATTCTAACAATTCTGTGACATATCACAAACAACGTCTTCTCATTTCAGAGAAACACATGTGTGTTTCTCACAAAAGCATTTCATGAAATTCATTCACTTTCAAATGAACGTGATTATCTTTCAAAGTAAAGCTTCTACAGAGAAAAGGAACACTGTTCTTAGATTTGTCAAGTCTTTGACATATCACAAACAATGGCTTATCTTTTCAGAGAAACACATGTGCGTTTCTCACAAAAGCATTTCATGAAATTCATACACTTTTTAAAGAATTTGATTTTCTTTCAAAGCAATTTTTACAGAGAAAAGGAACACTGTTCGTAGTTTTGTCAAGTCTTTGACATATCACAAACAACGTCTTCTCATTTCAGAGAAACACATGTGCGTTTCTCACAAAAGCATTTCATGAAATTCATACACTTTTAAAAGAACATGATTATCTTTCAAAGCAAAGTTTCTACAGAGACAAGGAACACAGTTCTCATTCTAACAATTCTGTGACATATCACAAACAATGTCTTCTCATTTCAGAGAAACACATGTGTGTTTCTCACAAAAGCATTTCATGAAATTCATTCACTTTCAAATGACCATGATTATCTTTCAAAGTAAAGCTTCTACAGAGAAAAGGAACACTATTTTTAGTTTTGTCAAGTCTTTGACATATCACAAACAACGTCTTCTCAATTCAGAGAAACACATGTGCGTTTCTCACAAAAGCATTTCATGAAATTCATACACTTTTAAAAGAACGTGATTATCTTTCAAAGCAAAGTTTCTACAGAGACAAGGAACACAGTTCTCATTCTAACAATTCTGTGACATATCACAAACAACGTCTTCTCATTTCAGAGAAACACATGTGTGTTTCTCACAAAAGCATTTCATGAAATTCATTCACTTTCAAATGAACGTGATTATCTTTCAAAATAAAGCTTATACAGAGAAAAGGAAAACTGTTCTTAGATTTGTCAAGTCTTTGACGTATCACAAACAATGGCTTATCTTTTCACAGAAAGACATGTGCGTTTCTCACAAAAGCATTTCATGAAATTCATACACTTTTAAAAGAACGTGATTATCTTTCAAAGCAAAATTTCTACAGAGACAAGGAACACAGTTTTTATTCTAACAATTCTTTGACATATCATAGACAAAGTCTTCTCATTTCAGAGAAACACATGTGTGTTTCTCACAAAAGCATTTCATGAAATTCATTCATTTTCAAATGAACGTGATTATCTTTCAAAGTAAAGCTTCTACAGAGAAAAGGAACACTGTTCTTAGTTTTGTAAAATTTTTGACATATCACAAACAATGGCTTATCTTTTCAGTGTAAGACATGTGCGTTTCTCATAAAAGCATTTCATGAAATTCGTACACTTTTAAAAGAACATGATTATCTTTCAAAGCAAATTTCTACAGAGAAAAGGAACACTGTTCTTAGTTTTGTCAAGTCTTTGACATATCACGAACAACGTCTTCTCATTTCAGAGAAACACATGTTTGTTTCTCACAAAAGCATTTCATGAAATTCACTCACTTTCAAATGAATGTGATTATCTCTAAGTAAAGCTTCTACAGAGAAAAGGAACACAGTTCTTGCTTTTTTCATGTCTTTGACTTATCACAAACAACGTCTTCTCATTTCAGAGAAACACATGTGTGTTTCTCACAAAAGCATTTCATGAAATTCATTAACTTTCAAATGAACGTGATTATCTATCAAATTAAAGCTTATACAGAGAAAAGGAAAACTGTTCTTAGATTTGTCAAGTCTTTGACGTATCACAAAAAATGGCTTATCTTTTCACAGAAAGACATGTGCGTTTCTCACAAAAGAATTTCATGAAATTCATACACTTTTAAAAGAACGTGATTATCTTTCAAAGCAAAGTTTCTACAGAGACAAGGAACACAGTTCTCATTCTAACAATTCTTTGACATATCATAGACAAAGTCTTCTCATTTCAGAGAAACATGTGTGTTTATCACAAATACATTTCATGAAATTCATTCACTTTCAAATGAACGTGATTATCTTTCAAAGTAAAGGTTCTACAGAGAAAAGGAACACTGTTCTTAGTTTTGTAAAGTTTTTGACATATCACAAACAATGGCTTATCTTTTCAGTGTAAGCCATGTGCGTTTCTCACAAAAGCATTTCATGAAATTCATACACTTTTAAAAGAACATGATTATCTTTCAAAGCAAATTTCTACAGAGAAAAGGAACACTGTTCTTGGTTTTGTCAAGTCTTTGACATATCACAAACAACGTCTTCTCAATTCAGAGAAACCCATGTGCGTTTCTTAAAAAAGCATTTCATGATATTCATACACTTTTAAAAGAACGTGATTATCTTTCAAAGCAATGTTTCTACAGAGACAAGGAACAGAGTTCTCATTCTAACAATTCTGTGACATATCACAAAAAAACGTCTTCTCATTTAAGAGAAACACATGTGTGTTTATCACAAAAGCATTTCATGAAATTCATTCACTTTCAAATGAACGTGATTATCTTTAAAAGTAAAGCTTCTACAGAGAAAAGGAACACTGTTCTTAGTTTTGTCAAGTCTTTGACATATCACAAACAATAGCTTGTCTTTTCAGAGAAACAAATGTGCGTTTCTCACAAAAGCATTTCATGAAATTCATACACTTTTAAAAGAACGTGATTATCTTTCAAAGCAAATTTCTAAAGAGAAAAGGAACACTGTTCTTAGTTTTGTCAAGTCTTTGACATATCACGAACAACATCTTCTCATTTCACAGAAACACATGTTTGTTTCTCACAAAAGTATTTCATGAAATTCATTCACTTTCAAATGAATGTGATTATCTCTAAGTAAAGCTTCTACAGAGAAAAGGAACACAGTTCTTGCTTTTTTCATGTATTTGACTTATCACAAACAACGTCTTCTCATTTCAGAGAAACACATGTGTGTTCCTCACAAAAGCATTTCATGAAATTCATTCACTTTCAAATGAACGTGATTATCTTTCAAAATAAAGCTACTACAGAGAAAAGGAACACTGTTCTTAGTTTTGTCAAGTCTTTGACATATCACAAACAATAGCTTATCTTTTCAGAGAAACAAATGTGCGTTTCTCACAAAAGCATTTCATGAAATTCATACACTTTTAAAAGAACGTGATTATCTTTCAAAGCAAAATTTCTACAGAGACTAGGAACACAGTTCTCATTCTAACAATTCTTTGACATATCATAGACAAAGTCTTCTCATTTCAGAGAAACACATGTGTGATTCTCACAAAAGCATTTCATGAAATTCATTCATTTTCAAATGAACGTGATTATCTTTCAAAGTAAAGGTTCTACAGAGAAAAGGAACACTGTTCTTAGTTTTGTAAAGTTTTTGACATATCACAAACAATGGCTTATCTTTTCAGTGTAAGCCATGTCCGTTTCTCACAAAAGCATTTCATGAAATTCATACACTTTTAAAAGAACATGATTATCTTTCAAAGCAAATTTCTACAGAGAAAAGGAACACTGTTCTTAGTTTTGTCAAGTCTTTGACATATCACGAACAACGTCTTCTCATTTCAGAGAAACACATGTTTGTTTCTCACAAAAGTATTTCATGAAATTCATTCACTTTCAAATGAATGTGATTATTTCTAAGTAAAGCTTCTACAGAGAAAAGGAACACAGTTCTTGCTTTTTTCATGTCTTTGACTTATCACAAACAACGTCTTCTCATTTCAGAGAAACACATGTGTGTTCCTCACAAAAGCATTTCATGAAATTCATTCACTTTCAAATGAACGTGATTATCTTTCAAAGTAAAGCTTCTACAGAGAAAAGGAACACTGTTCTTAGTTTTGTCATGTCTTTGACATATCACAAACAATGGCTTATCTTTTCAGAGACACACATTTGCTTTTCTCACAAAAGAATTTCATGAAATTCATACACTTTTAAAAGAACGTGATTATCTTTCAAAGCAATGTTTCCACAGAGACAAGAAACACAGTTCTCATTCTAACAATTCTGTGACATATCACAAAAAAAGTCTCCTCATTTAAGAGAAACAAATGTGTGTTTATCACAAAAGCATTTCCTGAAATTCATTCACTTTCAACTGAACGTGATTATCTTTAAAAGTAAAGCTTCTACAGAGAAAAGGAACACTGTTCTTAGATTTGTCAAGTCTTTGACATATCAGAAACAATAGCTTATCTTTTCAGAGAAACAAATGTGTGTTTCTCACAAAAGCATTTCATGAAATTCATACACTTTTAAAAGAACTTGATTATCTTTCAAATCTACGTTTCTACAGAGACAAGGAACACAATTCTCATTCTTACAATTCTGTGACACATCACAAACAAAGACTTCTCAATTCAGAGAAACCCATGTGCGTTTCTCACCAAAGAATTTCATAAAATACATACACTTTTAAAAGAACGTGATTATCTTTCAAACCAAAGTTTCTACAGAGACAAGGAACATAGTTTCCATTCTAACAATTCTGTGAAATATCTTAGACAAATTCTTCTCATTTAAGAGAAACACATGTGTGTTTCTCACAAAAGCATTTCATAAAATTCATTCACTTTCAAATGAATGTGATTATCTTTCAAATTGAAGCTTCTACAGAAAAAATGAACACTGTCCTTAGTTTTGTAAATTTTTTGACATATCACAAACAATGGCTTATCTTTTCAGAGTAAGCCATGTGCGTTTCTCACAAAAGAATTTCATGAAATTCATACACTTTTAAAAGAACATGATTATCTTTCAAAGCAAAGTTTCTACAGAGACAAGGAACACAGTTCTCATTCTAACAATTCTGTGACATATCACAAACAACGTCTTCTCATTTCAGAGAAACACATGTGTGTTTCTCACAAAAGCATTTCATGAAATTCATTCACTTTCAAATGAACGTGATTATCTTTCAAAATAAAGCTTATATAGAGAAAAGGAAAACTGTTCTTAGATTTGTCAAGTCTTTGACGTATCACAAACAATGGCTTATCTTTTCACAGAAAGACATGTGCGTTTCTCACAAAAGCATTTCATGAAATTCATACACTTTTAAAAGAACGTGATTATCTTTCAAAGCAAAATTTCTACAGAGACAAGGAACACAGTTCTCATTCTAACAATTCTGTGACATATCACAGACAACGTCTTCTCATTTCAGAGAAACACATGGTTGTTTCTCACAAAAGTATTTCATGAAATTCATTCACTTTCAAATGAATGTGATTATCTCTAAGTAAAGCTTCTACAGAGAAAAGGAACACAGTTCTTGCTTTTTTCATGTCTTTGACTTATCACAAACAACGTCTTCTCATTTCAGAGAAACACATGTGTGTTCCTCACAAAAGCATTTCATGAAATTCATTCACTTTCAAATGAACGTGATTATCTTTCAAAGTAAAGCTTCTACAGAGAAAAGGAACACTGTTCTTAGTTTTGTAAAGTTTTTGATATATCACAAACAATGGCTTATCTTTTCAGTGTAAGCCATGTGCGTTTCTCACAAAAGCATTTCATGAAATTCATACACTTTTAAAAGAACATGATTATCTTTCAAAGCAAATTTCTACAGAGAAAAGGAACACTGTTCTTAGTTTTGTCAAGTCTTTGACATATCACGAACAACGTCTTCTCAATTCAGAGAAACACATGTGCGTTTCTCACAAAAGCATTTCATGATATTCATACACTTTTAAAAGAACGTGATTATCTTTCAAAGCAATGTTTCTACAGAGACAAGGAACACATTTCTCATTCTAACAATTCTGTGACATATCACAAAAAAACGCCTTCTCATTTAAGAGAAACACATGTGTGTTTATCACAAAAGCATTTCATGAAATTCATTCACTTTCAACTGAACGTGATTATCTTTAAAAGTAAAGCTTCTACAGAGAAAATGACACTGTTCTTACTTTTGTCAAGTCTTTGACGTATCACAAACAATGGCTTATCTTTTCACAGAAAGACATGTGTATTTCTCACAAAAGCATTACATGAAATTCATACACTTTTAAAAGAACGTGATTATCTTTCAAAGCAAAGTTTCCACAGAGACAAGGAACACAGTTGTCATTCTAACAATTCTGTGACATATCACAAACAACGTCTTCTCATTTCAGAGAAACACATGTTTGATTCTCACAAATGCATTTCATGAAGTTCATTCACTTTCAAATGAACGTGATTATCTTTCAAAGTAAATCTTCTACAGAGAAAAGGAACACGGTTCTTGGTTTTGTCAAGTCTTTGACTATTCACAACCAACGTCTTCTCAATTCAGAGAAACACATGTGTGTTTCTCACAAAAGCATTTCATAAAATTCATTCACTTTCAAATGAACGTGATTATCTTTCAAATTGAAGCTTCTACAGAAAATATGAACACTGTCCTTAGTTTTGTAAATTTTTTGACATATCACAAACAATGGCTTATCTTTTCAGAGTAAGCCATGTGCGTTTCTCACAAAAGAATTTCATGAAATTCATACACTTTTAAAAGAACGTGATTATCTTTCAAAGCAAATTTCTACAGAGAAAAGGAACACTGTTCTTAGTTTTGTCAAGTCTTTGACATATCACAAACAACGTCTTCTCAATTCAGAGAAACACATGTGCGTTTCTCACAAAAGCTTTTCATGAAATTCATACACTTTTAAAAGAATGTGATTATCTTTCAAACAAAGTTTCTACAGAGACATGGAACACAGTTTTCATTCTACCAATTCTGTGACATATCACAAACAACGTCTTCTCATTTCAGAGAAACACATGTGTGTTTTTCACAAAAGCATTTCATGAAATTCATTCACTTTCAAATGAACGTGATTATCTTTCAAAGTAAAGCTACTACAGAGAAAAGGAACACTGTTCTTAGATTTGTCAAGTCTTTGACATATCACAAACAATGCCTTATCTTTTCAGAGACACACATGTGCGTTTCTCACAAAAGCATTTCATGAAATTCATACACTTTTAAAAGAATGTGATTTTATTTCAAAGCAAATTTTACAGAGAAAAGGAACACTGTTCGTAGTTTTGTCAAGTCTTTGACATCTCACAAACAACGTCTTCTCATTTCAGAGAAACACATGTGCGTTTCTCACAAAAGCATTTCATGAAATTCATACATTTTAAAAGAAGATGATTATTTTCAAAGCAAATTTTCTACGAAGACAAGGAACACAGTTCTCATTCTAACAATTCTGTGACATATGACAAACAATGTCTTCTCATTTCAGAGAAACTCATGTGTGTTTCTCACAAAAGCATTTCATGAAATTCATTCACTTTCAAATGACCATGATTATCTTTCAAAGTAAAGCTTCTACAGAGAAAAGGAACACTACTTTTAGTTTTGTCAAGTCTTTGACATATCACAAACAACGTCTTCTCAATTCAGAGAAACACATGTGCGTTTCTCACAAAAGCATTTCATGAATTTCATACACTTTTAAAAGAACGTGATTATCTTTCAAAGCAAAGTTTCTACAGAGACAAGGAACACAGTTCTCATTCTAACAATTCTGTGACATATCACAAACAACGTCTTCTCATTAAAGAGAAACAAATGTGTGTTTCTCACAAAAGCATTTCATGAAATTCATTCACTTTCAAATGAACGTGATTATCTTTCAAAGTAAACCTTCTACAGAGAAAAGGAACACTGTTCTTAGTTTTGTAAAGATTTGACATATCACAAACAATGGCTTATCTTTTCAGAGTAAGACATGTGTGTTTCTCACAAAAGCATTTCATGAAATTCATACAGTTTTAAAAGAACGTGATTATCTTTCAAAGCAAAGTTTCTACAGAGACAAGGATCACAGTTCTCATTCTAACAATTCTGTGACATATCACAGACGTCTTCTCATTTCAGATTAACACATGTGTGTTTCTCACAAAAGCATTTCATGAAATTCATTCACTTTCAAATGACCTTGATTATCTTTCAAAGTAAAGCTTCTACAGAGAAAGGGAACACTGTCGTTAGTTTTGTCAAGTCTTTGAAATATCACAAACAACATCTTCTCAATTCAGAGAAACACATGTGCGTTTCTCACAAAAGCATTTCATGAAATTCATACACTTTTAAAAGAACGTGATTATCTTTCAAAGCAAAGTTTCTACAGAGACAAGGAACACAGTTCTCATTCTAACAATTCTGTGACATATCACAAACAACGTCTTCTCTTTTCAGAGAAACACATGTGTATTTCTCACAAAAGCATTTCATGAAATTCATTCACTTTCAAATGAACGTGATTATCTTTCAAAGTAAAGCTTCTACAGAGAAAAGGATCACTGTTCTTAGTTTTGTAAAGATTTGACATATCACAAACAATGGCTTATCTTTTCAGTGTAAGCCATGTGCGTTTCTCACAAAAGCATTTCATGAAATTCATACACTTTTAAAAGAACATGATTATCTTTCAAAGCAAATTTCTACAGAGAAAAGGAACACTGTTCTTAGTTTTGTCAAGTCTTTAACATATCACAAACAACGTCTTCTCAATTCAGAAAAACCCATGTGCGTTTCTTAAAAAAGCATTTCATGATATTCATACACTTTTAAAAGAACGTGATTATCTTTCAAAGCAAAGTTTCTACAGAGACAAGGAACACAGTTCTCATTCTAACAATTCTGTGACATATCACAAAAAAAGTCTTCTCATTTAAGAGAAACACATGTGTGTTTATCACAAAAGCATTTCATGAAATTCATTCACTTTCAACTGAACGTGATTATCTTTAAAAGTAAAGCTTCTACAGAGAAAAGGAACACTGTTCTTAGTTTTGTCAAGTCTTTGACATATCACAAACAATAGCTTATCTTTTCAGAGAAACAAATGTGCGTTTCTCACAAAAGCATTTCATGAAATTCATACACTATTAAAAGAACGTGATTATCTTTCAAAGCAAAATTTCTACAGAGACAAGGAACACAGTTCTCATTCTAACAATTCTTTGACATATCATAGACAAAGTCTTCTCATTTCAGAGAAACACATGTGTGTTTCTCACAAAAGCATTTCATGAAATTCATTCATTTTCAAATGAACGTGATTATCTTTCAAAGTAAAGCTTCTACAGAGAAAAGGAACACTGTTCTTAGTTTTGTAAAGTTTTTGACATATCACAAACAATGGCTTATCTTTTCAGTGTAAGCCATGTCCGTTTCTCACAAAAGCATTTCATGAAATTCATACACTTTTAAAAGAACATGATTATCTTTCAAAGCAAATTTCTAAAGAGAAAAGGAACACTGTTCTTAGTTTTGTCAAGTCTTTGACATATCACGAACAACGTCTTCTCATTTCACAGAAACACATGTTTGTTTCTCACAAAAGTATTTCATGAAATTCATTCACTTTCAAATGAATGTGATTATCTCTAAGTAAAGCTTCTACAGAGAAAAGGAACACAGTTCTTGCTTTTTTCATGTATTTGACTTATCACAAACAACGTCTTCTCATTTCAGAGAAACACATGTGTGTTCCTCACAAAAGCATTTCATGAAATTCATTCACTTTCAAATGAACGTGATTATCTTTCAAAATAAAGCTACTACTGAGAAAAGGAACACTGTTCTTAGTTTTGTCAAGTCTTTGACATATCACAAACAATGGCTTATCTTTTCAGAAACACACATGTTCTTTTCTCACAAAAGCATTTCATGAAATTCATACACTTTTAAAAGAATGTCATTTTCTTTCAATGCAAATTTTACAGAGAAAAGGAACACTGTTCGTAGTTTTGTCAAGTCTTTGACATCTCACAAAAAAACGTCTTCTCATTTCAGAGAAACACATGTGTGTTTCTCACAAAAGCATTTCATGAAATTCATTCAATTTCAAATGACCATGATTATCTTTCAAAGTAAAGCTTCTACAGAGAAAAGGAACACTATTTTTAGTTTTGTCACGTCTTTGACATATCACAAACAACGTCTTCTCAATTCAGAGAAACACATGTGCGTTTCTCACAAAAGCATTTCATGAAATTCATACACTTTTAAAAGAACATTATTATCTTTCAAAGCAAAGTTTCTACAGAGACAAGGAACACAGTTCTCATTCTTACAATTCTATGACATATCACAAACAACGTCTTCTCATTTCAGAGAAACACATGTGTGTTTCTCACAAAAGCATTTCATGAAATTCATTCACTTTCAAATGAACGTGATTATCTTTCAAAGTAAAGCTTATACAAAGAAAAGGAAAACTGTTCTTAGATTTGTCAAGTCTTTGACGTATCACAAACAATGGCTTATCTTTTCATAGAAAGACATGTGCGTTTCTCACAAAAGCATTTCATGATATTCATACACTTTTAAAAGAACGTTATTATCTTTCAAACCAAAGTTTCTACAGAGACAAGGAACCCAGTTCTCATTCTAACAATTCTTTGACATATCATAGACAAAGTCTTCTCATTTCAGAGAAACATGTGTGTTTCTCACAAATGCATTTCATGAAATTCATTCACTTTCAAATGAACGTGATTATCTTTCAAAGTAAAGCTTCTACAGAGAAAAGGAACACTGTTCTTAGTTTTGTAAAGTTTTTGACATATCACAAACAATGGCTTATCTTTTCAGTGTAAGCCATGTGCGTTTCTCACAAAAGCATTTCATGAAATTCATACACTTTTAAAAGAACATGATTATCTTTCAAAGCAAATTTCTACAGAGAAAAGGAACACTGTTCTTAGTTTTGTCAAGTCTTTGACATATCACGAACAACGTCTTCTCAATTCAGAGAAACACATGTGCGTTTCTCACAAAAGCATTTAATGATATTCATACACTTTAAAAAGAACGTGATTATCTTTCAAAGCAATGTTTCTACAGAGACAAGGAACACATTTCTCATTCAAACAATTCTGTGACATATCACAAAAAACGTCTTCTCATTTAAGAGAAACACATGTGTGTTCATCACAAAAGCATGTCATGAAATTCATTCACTTTCAACTGAACGTGATTATCTTTAAATGTAAAGCTTCTACAGAGAAAAGGAACACTGTTCTTACTTTTGTCAAGTCTTTGACGTATCACAAACAATGACTTATCTTTTCACAGAAAGACATGTGTATTTCTCACAAAAGCATTACATGAAATTCATACACTTTTAAAAGAACGTGATTATCTTTCAAAGCAAAGATTCCACAGAGACAAGGAACACAGTTTTCATTCTAACAATTCTGTGACATATCACAAACAACGTCTTCTCATTTCAGAGAAACACATGTTTGATTCTCACAAATGCATTTCATGAAGTTCATTCACTTTCAAATGAAAATGATTATCTTTCAAAGTAAAGCTTCTCCAGAGAAAAGGAACACTGTTCTTGGTTTTGTCAAGTCTTTGACTATTCACAACCAACGTCTTCTCAATTCAGAGAAACACATGTGTGTTTCTCACAAAAGCATTTCATAAAATTCATTCCCTTTCAAATGAATGTGATTATCTTTCAAATTGAAGATTCTAGAGAAAAAATTAACACTGTCCTTAGTTTTGTAAATTTTTTGACATATCACAAACAATGGCTTATCTTTTCAGAGTAAGCCATGTGCGTTTCTCACAAAAGAATTTCATGAAATTCATACACTTTTAAAAGAACGTGATTATCTTTCAAATCAAATTTCTACAGAGAAAAGGAACACTGTTCTTAGTTTTGTCAAGTCTTTGACATATCACAAACAACGTCTTCTCAATTCAGAGAAACACATGTGCGTTTCTCACAAAGCTTTTCATGAAATTCATACACTTTTAAAAGAACGTGATTATCTTTCAAAGCAAAGTTTCTACAGAGACATGGAACACAGTTTTCATTCTAACAATTCTGTAACATATCACAAACAACGTCTTCTCATTTCAGAGAAACACATGTGTGTTTCTCACAAAAGCATTTCATGAAATTCATTCACTTTCAAATGAACGTGATTATCTTTCAAAGTAAAGCTACTACAGAGAAAAGGAACACTGTTCTTAGATTTGTCAAGTCTTTGACATATCACAAAGAATGCCTTATCTTTTCAGAGACACACATGTGCGTTTCTCACAAAAGAATTTCATGAAATTCATACACTTTTAAAAGAATGTGATTTTATTTCAAAGCAAATTTTACAGGGAAAAGGAACACTGTTCGTAGTTTTGTCAAGTCTTTGACATCTCACAAACAACGTCTTCTCATTTCAGAGAAACACATGTGCGTTTCTCACAAAAGCATTTCATGAAATTCATACATTTTAAAAGAAGATGATTATTTTCAAAGCAAATTTTCTACGAAGACAAGGAAAACAGTTCTCATTCTAACAGTTCTGTGACATATCACAGACAAAGTTTTCTCATTTCAGATTAACACATGTGTGTTTCTCACAAAAGCATTTCATGAAATTCATTCACTTTCAAATGACCATGATTATCTTTCAAAGTAAAGCATCTACAGAGAAAAGGAACACAGTTCTTGCTTTTTTCATGTCTTTGACTTATCACAAACATCGTCTTCTCATTTCAGAGAAACACAAGTGTGTTTCTCACAAAAGCATTTCATGAAATTCATTAACTTTCAAATGAACGTGATTATCTTTCAAAGTAAAGCTTATACAGAAAAGGAAAACTGTTCTTAGATTTGTCAAGTCTTTGACGTATCACAAACAATGGCTTATCTTTTCAGAGAAAGACATGTGCGTTTCTCACAAAAGCATTTCATGAAATTCATACACTTTTAAAAGAACGTGATTATCTTTCAAAGCAAAGTTTCTACAGAGACAAGGAACACAGTTCTCATTCTAACAAATCTTTGACATATCATAGACAAAGTCTCCTCATTTCAGAAACACATGTGTGTTTCTCACAAAAGCATTTCATGAAATTCATTCATTTTCAAATGAACGTGATTATCTTTCAAAGTAAAGCTTCTACAGAGAAAAGGAACACTGTTCTTAGTTTTGTAAAGTTTTTGACATATCACAAATAATGGCTTATCTTTTCAGTGTAAGCCATGTCCGTTTCTCACAAAAGCATTTCATGAAATTCATACCCTTTTAAAAGAACATGATTATCTTTCAAAGCAAATTTCTACAGAGAAAAGGAACACTGTTCTTAGTTTTGTCAAGTCTTTGACATATCACAAACAACGTCTTCTCAATTCAGAGAAACACATGTGCGTTTCTCACAAAGCTTTTCATGAAATTCATACACTTTTAAAAGAACGTGATTATCTTTCAAAGCAAAGTTTCTACAGAGACATGGAACACAGTTTTCATTCTAACAATTCTGTGACATATCACAAACAACGTCTTCTCATTTCAGAGAAACACATGTGTGTTTCTCACAAAAGCATTTCATGAAATTCATTCACTTTCAAATGAACGTGATTATCTTTCAAAGTAAAGCTACTACAGAGAAAAGGAACACTGTTCTTAGATTTGTCAAGTCTTTGACATATCACAAAGAATGCCTTATCTTTTCAGAGACACACATGTGCGTTTCTCACAAAAGAATTTCATGAAATTCATACACTTTTAAAAGAATGTGATTTTATTTCAAAGCAAATTTTACAGGGAAAAGGAACACTGTTCGTAGTTTTGTCAAGTCTTTGACATCTCACAAACAACGTCTTCTCATTTCAGAGAAACACATGTGCGTTTCTCACAAAAGCATTTCATGAAATTCATACATTTTAAAAGAAGATGATTATTTTCAAAGCAAATTTTCTACGAAGACAAGGAAAACAGTTCTCATTCTAACAGTTCTGTGACATATCACAGACAAAGTTTTCTCATTTCAGATTAACACATGTGTGTTTCTCACAAAAGCATTTCATGAAATTCATTCACTTTCAAATGACCATGATTATCTTTCAAAGTAAAGCATCTACAGAGAAAAGGAACACAGTTCTTGGTTTTTTCATGTCTTTGACTTATCACAAACATCGTCTTCTCATTTCAGAGAAACACAAGTGTGTTTCTCACAAAAGCATTTCATGAAATTCATTAACTTTCAAATGAACGTGATTATCTTTCAAAGTAAAGCTTATACAGAAAAGGAAAACTGTTCTTAGATTTGTCAAGTCTTTGACGTATCACAAACAATGGCTTATCTTTTCAGAGAAAGACATGTGCGTTTCTCACAAAAGCATTTCATGAAATTCATACACTTTTAAAAGAACGTGATTATCTTTCAAAGCAAAGTTTCTACAGAGACAAGGAACACAGTTCTCATTCTAACAAATCTTTGACATATCATAGACAAAGTCTCCTCATTTCAGAAACACATGTGTGTTTCTCACAAAAGCATTTCATGAAATTCATTCATTTTCAAATGAACGTGATTATCTTTCAAAGTAAAGCTTCTACAGAGAAAAGGAACACTGTTCTTAGTTTTGTAAAGTTTTTGACATATCACAAATAATGGCTTATCTTTTCAGTGTAAGCCATGTCCGTTTCTCACAAAAGCATTTCATGAAATTCATACCCTTTTAAAAGAACATGATTATCTTTCAAAGCAAATTTCTACAGAGAAAAGGAACACTGTTCTTAGTTTTGTCAAGTCTTTGACATATCACAAACAACGTCTTCTCAATTCAGAGAAACACATGTGCGTTTCTCACAAAGCTTTTCATGAAATTCATACACTTTTAAAAGAACGTGATTATCTTTCAAAGCAAAGTTTCTACAGAGACAAGGAACACAGTTCTCATTCTAACAATTCTGTGACATATCACAAACAACGTCTTCTCATTTCAAGAAACACATGTGTGTTTCTCACAAAAGCATTTCATGAAATTCATTCACTTTCAAATGACGTGATTATCTTTCAAAGTAAAGCTTCTACAGAGAAAAGGAACACTGTTCTTAGTTTTGTCAAGTCTTTGACATATCACAAAGAATGCCTTATCTTTTCAGAGAAACACATGTGCGTTTCTCACAAAAGCATTTCATGAAATTCATACACTTTTAAAAGAACGTGATTATCTTTCAAAGCAAATTTCTACAGAGAAAAGGAACACTGTTCTTAGTTTTGTCAAGTCTTTGACATCTCACAAACAACGTCTTCTCATTTCAGAGAAACACATGTGCGTTTCTCACAAAAGCATTTCATGAAATTCATACATTTTAAAAGAACGTGATTATCTTTCAAAGCAAATTTTCTACAGAGACAAGGAACACAGTTCTCATTCTAACAGTTCTGTGACATATCACAAACAACGTCTTCTCATTTCAGATTAACACATGTGTGTTTCTCACAAAAGCATTTCATGAAATTCATTCACTTTCAAATGACCATGATTATCTTTCAAAGTAAAGCATCTACAGAGAAAAGGAACACAGTTCTTGCTTTTTTCATGTCTTTGACTTATCACAAACATCGTCTTCTCATTTCAGAGAAACACATGTGTGTTTCTCACAAAAGCATTTCATGAAATTCATTCACTTTCAAATGAACGTGATTATCTTTCAAAGTAAAGCTTCTACAGAGAAAAGGAACACTATTCTTAGATTTGTCAAGTCTTTGACATATCACAAACAATGGCTTATCTTTTCAGAGAAAGACAAATGTGCGTTTCTCACAAAAGCATTTCATGAAATTCATACACTTTTAAAAGAACGTGATTATCTTTCAAAGCAAAGTTTCTACAGAGACAAGGAACACAGTTCTCATTCTAACAATTCTGTGACATATCACAGACAACGTCTTCTCATTTCAGAGAAACACATGTGTGTTTCTCACAAAAGCATTTCATGAAATTCATTCACTTTCAAATGAACGTGATTATCTTTCAAAGTAAAGCTTCTACAGAGAAAAGGAACACTGTTCTTAGTTTTGTAAAGTTTTTGACATATCACAAACAATGGCTTATCTTTTCAGTGTAACATGTCGTTTCTCCAAAGCATTTCTGAAATTCATCCTTTTAAAAGAACTGATTATCTTTCAAGAAATTTCTACAGAGAAAAGGAACACTGTTCTTAGTTTTGTCAAGTCTTTGACATATCACAAACAACGTCTTCTCATTTCAGAGAAACACATGTGCGTTTCTCACAAAAGCATTTCATGAAATTCATACACTTTTAAAAGAACGTGATTATCTTTCAAAGCAAAGTTTCTACAGAGACAAGGAACACAGTTCTCATTCTAACAATTCTGTGACATATCACAAACAAAGTCTTCTCATTTCAGAGAAACACATGTGTGTTTCTCACAAAAGCATTTCATGAAATTCATTCACTTTCAAATGAACGTGATTATCTTTCAAAGTAAAGCTTCTACAGAGAAAAGGAACACTGTTCTTAGTTTTGTCAAGTCTTTGACATATCACAAACAATGGCTTATCTTTTCAGAGAAACACATGTGCGTTTCTCACAAAAGCATTTCATGAAATTCATACACTTTTAAAAGAACGTGATTATCTTTCAAAGCAAAGTTTCTACAGAGACAAGGAACACAGTTCTCATTCTAGCAATTCTGTGACATATCACAGACAACGTCTTCTCATTTCAGAGAAACACATGTGTGTTTCTCACAAAGCATTTCATGAAATTCATTCACTTTCAAATGAACGTGATTATCTTTCAAAGTAAAGCTTCTACAGAGAAAAGGAACACTGTTCTTAGTTTTGTCAAGTCTTTGACATATCACAAACAATGTCTTCTCTTTTCAGAGAAACACATGTGCGTTTCTCACAAAAGCATTTCATGAAATTCATACACTTTTAAAAGAACGTGATTATCTTTCAAAGCAAAGTTTCTACAGAGACAAGGAACACAGTTCTCATTCTAACAATTCTGTGACATATCACAAACAACGTCTTCTCATTTCAGAGAAACACATGTGTGTTTCTCACAAAAGCATTTCATGAAATTCATTCACTTTCAAATGAACGTGATTATCTTTCAAAGTAAAGCTTCTACAGAGAAAAGGAACACTGTTCTTAGTTTTGTCAAGTCTTTGACATATCACAAACAATGTCTTCTCATTTCAGAGAAACACATGTGCGTTTCTCACAAAAGCATTTCATGAAATTCATACACTTTTAAAAGAACGTGATTATCTTTCAAAGCAAAGTTTCTACAGAGACAAGGAACACAGTTCTCATTCTAACAAATCTTTGACATATCATAGACAAAGTCTTCTCATTTCAGAAACACATGTGTGTTTCTCACAAAAGCATTTCATGAAATTCATTCATTTTCAAATGAACGTGATTATCTTTCAAAGTAAAGCTTCTACAGAGAAAAGGAACACTGTTCTTAGTTTTGTAAAGTTTTTGACATATCACAAACAATGGCTTATCTTTTCAGTGTAAGCCATGTGCGTTTCTCACAAAAGCATTTCATGAAATTCATACCCTTTTAAAAGAACATGATTATCTTTCAAAGCAAATTTCTACAGAGAAAAGGAACACTGTTTTTAGTTTTGTCAAGTCTTTGACATATCACAAACAACGTCTTCTCAATTCAGAGAAACCCATGTGCGTTTCTTAAAAAAGCATTTCATGATATTCATACACTTTTAAAAGAACGTGATTATCTTTCAAAGCAATGTTTCTACAGAGACAAGGAACACAGTTCTCATTCTAACAATTCTGTGACATATCACAAAAAAACGTCTTCTCATTTAAGAGAAACACATGTGTGTTTATCACAAAAGCATTTCATGAAATTCATTCACTTTCAACTGAACGTGATTATCTTTAAAAGTAAAGCTTCTACAGAGAAAAGGAACACTGTTCTTAGTTTTGTCAAGTCTTTGACATATCACAAACAATAGCTTATCTTTTCAGAGAAACAAATGTGCGTTTCTCACAAAAGCATTTCATGAAATTCATACACTTTTAAAAGAACGTGATTATCTTTCAAAGCAAAGTTTCTACAGAGACAAGGAACACAGTTCTCATTCTAACAATTCTGTGACATATCACAGACAACGTCTTCTCATTTCAGATAAACACATGTGTGTTTCTCACAAAAGCATTTCATGAAATTCATTCACTTTCAAATGACCATGATTATCTTTCAAAGTAAAGCTTCTACAGAGAAAAGGAACACTATTTTTAGTTTTGTCAAGTCTTTGACATATCACAAACAATGTCTTCTCAATTCAGAGAAACACATGTGCGTTTCTCACAAAAGCATTTCATGAAATTCATACACTTTTAAAAGAACGTGATTATCTTTCAAAGCAAAGTTTCTACAGAGACAAGGAACACAGTTCTCATTCTAACAATTCTGTGACATATCACAGACAACGTCTTCTCATTTCAGATTAACACATGTGTGTTTCTCACAAAAGCATTTCATGAAATTCATTCACTTTCAAATGAACGTGATTATCTTTCAAAGTAAAGCTTCTACAGAGAAAAGGAACACTATTTTTAGTTTTGTCAAGTCTTTGACATATCACAAACAATGTCTTCTCATTTCAGAGAAACACATGTGCGTTTCTCACAAAAGCATTTCATGAAATTCATACACTTTTAAAAGAACGTGATTATCTTTCAAAGCAAAGTTTCTACAGAGACAAGGAACACAGTTCTCATTCTAACAAATCTTTGACATATCATAGACAAAGTCTTCTCATTTCAGAAACACATGTGTGTTTCTCACAAAAGCATTTCATGAAATTCATTCATTTTCAAATGAACGTGATTATCTTTCAAATTAAAGCTTCTACAGAGAAAAGGAACACTGTTCTTAGTTTTGTAAAGTTTTTGACATATCACAAATAATGGCTTATCTTTTCAGTGTAAGCCATGTCCGTTTCTCACAAAAGCATTTCATGAAATTCATACCCTTTTAAAAGAACATGATTATCTTTCAAAGCAAATTTCTACAGAGAAAAGGAACACTGTTTTTAGTTTTGTCAAGTCTTTGACATATCACAAACAATGTCTTCTCATTTCAGAGAAACACATGTGCGTTTCTCACAAAAGCATTTCATGAAATTCATACACTTTTAAAAGAACGTGATTATCTTTCAAAGCAAAGTTTCTACAGAGACAAGGAACACAGTTCTCATTCTAACAATTCTGTGACATATCACAAACAACGTCTTCTCATTTCAGAGAAACACATGTGTGTTTCTCACAAAAGCATTTCATGAAATTCATTCACTTTCAACTGAACGTGATTATCTTTCAAAGTAAAGCTTCTACAGAGAAAAGGAACACTGTTCTTAGTTTTGTCAAGTCTTTGACATATCACAAACAATAGCTTATCTTTTCAGAGAAACAAATGTGCGTTTCTCACAAAAGCATTTCATGAAATTCATACACTTTTAAAAGAACGTGATTATCTTTCAAAGCAAAGTTTCTACAGAGACAAGGAACACAGTTCTCATTCTAACAATTCTGTGACATATCACAAACAACGTCTTCTCATTTCAGATAAACACATGTGTGTTTCTCACAAAAGCATTTCATGAAATTCATTCACTTTCAAATGACCGTGATTATCTTTCAAAGTAAAGCTTCTACAGAGAAAAGGAACACTGTTTTTAGTTTTGTCAAGTCTTTGACATATCACAAACAATGTCTTCTCATTTCAGAGAAACACATGTGCGTTTCTCACAAAAGCATTTCATGAAATTCATACACTTTTAAAAGAACGTGATTATCTTTCAAAGCAAAGTTTCTACAGAGACAAGGAACACAGTTCTCATTCTAACAATTCTGTGACATATCATAGACAAAGTCTTCTCATTTCAGAGAAACACATGTGTGTTTCTCACAAAAGCATTTCATGAAATTCATTCACTTTCAAATGAACGTGATTATCTTTCAAAGTAAAGCTTCTACAGAGAAAAGGAACACTGTTCTTAGTTTTGTCAAGTCTTTGACATATCACAAATAATGGCTTTCTTTTCAGAGAAACCCATGTGTGTTTCTCACAAAAGCATTTCATGAAATTCATTCACTTTCAAATGAACATGATTATCTTTCAAAGCAAAGTTTCTACAGAGAAAAGGAACACTGTTCTTAGTTTTGTCAAGTCTTTGACATATCACAAACAATGTCTTCTCATTTCAGAGAAACACATGTGCGTTTCTCACAAAAGCATTTCATGAAATTCATACACTTTTAAAAGAACGTGATTATCTTTCAAAGCAAAGTTTCTACAGAGACAAGGAACACAGTTCTCATTCTAACAAATCTGTGACATATCACAGACAACGTCTTCTCATTTCAGAGAAACACATGTGTGTTTCTCACAAAAGCATTTCATGAAATTCATTCACTTTCAAATGAACGTGATTATCTTTCAAAGTAAAGCTTCTACAGAGAAAAGGAACACTGTTCTTAGTTTTGTCAAGTCTTTGACATATCACAAACAATGTCTTCTCATTTCAGAGAAACACATGTGCGTTTCTCACAAAAGCATTTCATGAAATTCATACACTTTTAAAAGAACGTGATTATCTTTCAAAGCAAAGTTTCTACAGAGAAAAGGAACACTGTTCTTAGTTTTGTCAAGTCTTTGACATATCACAAACAACGTCTTCTCAATTCAGAGAAACACATGTGCGTTTCTTAAAAAAGCATTTCATGATATTCATACACTTTTAAAAGAACGTGATTATCTTTCAAAGCAATGTTTCTACAGAGACAAGGAACACAGTTCTCATTCTAACAATTCTGTGACATATCACAAAAAAACGTCTTCTCATTTAAGAGAAACACATGTGTGTTTATCACAAAAGCATTTCATGAAATTCATTCACTTTCAAATGACCATGATTATCTTTCAAAGTAAAGCTTCTACAGAGAAAAGGAACACTGTTCTTAGTTTTGTCAAGTCTTTGACATATCACAAACAATAGCTTATCTTTTCAGAGAAACAAATGTGCGTTTCTCACAAAAGCATTTCATGAAATTCATACACTTTTAAAAGAACGTGATTATCTTTCAAAGCATAGTTTCTACAGAGACAAGGAACACAGTTCTCATTCTAACAATTCTGTGACATATCACAGACAACGTCTTCTCATTTCAGATTAACACATGTGTGTTTCTCACAAAAGCATTTCATGAAATTCATTCACTTTCAAATGACCATGATTATCTTTCAAAGTAAAGCTTCTACAGAGAAAAGGAACACTATTTTTAGTTTTGTCAAGTCTTTGACATATCACAAACAATGTCTTCTCATTTCAGAGAAACACATGTGCGTTTCTCACAAAAGCATTTCATGAAATTCATACACTTTTAAAAGAACGTGATTATCTTTCAAAGCAAAGTTTCTACAGAGACAAGGAACACAGTTCTCATTCTAACAATTCTGTGACATATCACAAACAACGTCTTCTCATTTCAGAGAAACACATGTGTGTTTCTCACAAAAGCATTTCATGAAATTCATTCACTTTCAAATGAACGTGATTATCTTTCAAAATAAAGCTTATACAGAGAAAAGGAAAACTGTTCTTAGATTTGTCAAGTCTTTGACGTATCACAAACAATGGCTTATCTTTTCACAGAAAGACATGTGCGTTTCTCACAAAAGCATTTCATGAAATTCATACACTTTTAAAAGAACGTGATTATCTTTCAAAGCAAAGTTTCTACAGAGACAAGGAACCCAGTTCTCATTCTAACAATTCTTTGACATATCATAGACAAAGTCTTCTCATTTCAGAGAAACACGTGTGTTTCTCACAAATGTATATCATGAAATTCATTCACTTTCAAATGAACGTGATTATCTTTCAAAGTAAAGCTTCTACAGAGAAAAGGAACACTGTTCTTAGTTTTGTAAAATTTTTGACATATCACCAACAATGGCTTATCTTTTCAGTGTAAGCCATGTGCGTTTCTCACAAAAGCATTTCATGAAATTCATACACTTTTAAAAGAACATGATTATCTTTCAAAGCAAATTTCTACAGAGGAAAGGCACACTGTTCTTAGTTTTGTCAAGTCTTTGACATATCACGAACAACGTCTACTCAATTCAGAGAAACACATGTGCGTTTCTCACAAAAGCATTTCATGATATTCATACACTTTTAAAAGAATGTGATTATCTTTCAAAGCAATGTTTCTACAGAGACAAGGAACACATTTCTCATTCTAACAATTCTGTGACATATCACAAAAAAACGTCTTCTCATTTAAGAGAAACACATGTGTGTTTATCACAAAAGCATTTCATGAAATTCATTCACTTTCAACTGAACGTGATTATCTTTAAAAGTAAAGCTTATACAGAGAAAAGGATCACTGTTCTTACTTTTGTCAAGTCTTTGACGTATCACAAACAATGGCTTATCTTTTCAAAGAAAGACATGTGCGTTTCTCACAAAAGCATTTTATGAAATTCATACACTTTTAAAAGAACTTGATTATCTTTCAAAGCAAAGTTTCCACAGAGACAAGGAACACAGTTGTCATTCTAACAATTCTGTGACATATCACAAACAACGTCTTCTCATTTCAGAGAAACACATGTTTGTTTCTCACAAATGCATTTCATGAAGTTCATTCACTTTCAAATGAAAATGATTATCTTTCAAAGTAAAGCTTCTACAGAGAAAAGGAACACTGTTCTTGGTTTTTTCAAGTCTTTGACTATTCACTACCAACGTCTTCTCAATTCAGAGAAACACATGTGTGTTTCTCACAAAAGCATTTCATAAAATTCATTCACTTTCAAATGAACGTGATTATCTTTCAAATTGAAGCTTCTACAGAAAAAATGAACACTGTCCTTTGTTTTGTAAATTTTTTGACATATCACAAACAATGGCTTAACTTTTCAGAGTAAGCCATGTGCGTTTCTCACAAAAGAATTTCATGAAATTCATACACTATTAAAAGAACGTGATTATCTTCCAAAGCAAATTTCTACAGAGAAAAGGAACACTGTTCTTAGTTTTGTCAAGTCTTTGACATATCACAAACAACGTCTTCTCAATTCAGAGAAACACATGTGCGTTTCTCACAAAGCTTTTCATGAAATTCATACAATTTTAAAAGAACGTGATTATCTTTCAAAGCAATGTTTCTACAGAGACATGGAACACAGTTCTCATTCTAACAATTCTGTGACACATCATAGACAAAGTCTTCTCATTAAAGAGAAACACATGTGCGTTTCTCACAAAAGCATTTCATGAAATTCATACACTTTTAAAAGAACATGATTATCTTTCAAAGCAAATTTCTACAGAGAAAACGAACACTGTTCTTAGTTTTGTCAAGTCTTTGACATATCACAAACAACGTCTTCTCAATTCAGAGAAACCCATGTGCGTTTCTTAAAAAAGCATTTCATGATATTCATACACTTTTAAAAGAACGTGATTATCTTTCAAAGCAATGTTTCTACAGAGACAAGGAACACAGTTCTCATTCTAACAATTCTGTGACATATCACAAAAAAGTCTTCTCATTTAAGAGAAACTCATGTGTGTTTATCACAAAAGCATTTAATGAAATTCATTAACTTTCAACTGAACGTGATTATCTTTAAAAGTAAAGCTTCTACAGAGAAAAGGAACTCTGTTCTTAGTTTTGTCAAGTCTTTGACATATCACAAACAACGTCTTCTCATTTCAGAGAAACACATGTTTGTTTCTCACAAAAGCATTTCATGAAATTCATTCACTTTCAAATGAACGTGATTATCTTTAAATAAAGCTTCTACAGAGAAAAGGAACACAGTTCTTGCTTTTTTCATGTCTTTGACTTATCACAAACAACGTCTTCTCATTTCAGAGAAACACATGTGTGTTTCTCACAAAAGCATTTCATGAAATTCATTCACTTTCAAATGAACGTGATTATCTTTCAAATTAAAGCTTCTACAGAGAAAAGGAACACTGTTCTTAGTATTGTCAAGTCATTGACATATCACAAACAACGTCTTCTCAATTCAGAGAAACATATGTGCGTTTCTCACAAAAGCTTTTCATGAAATTCATACACTTTTAAAAGAACGTGATTATCTTTCAAAGCAAAGTTTCTAAAGAGACAAGGAACACAGTTCTCATTCTAACAATTCTGTGACATATCACAGACAACGTCTTCTCATTTCAGATTAACACATGTGTGTTTCTCACAAAAGCATTTCATGAAATTCATTCACTTTCAAATGAACGTGATTATCTTTCAAAATAAAGCTTCTACAGAGAAAAGGAACACTGTTCTTAGTTTTGTCAAGTCTTTGACATATCACAAACAACGTCTTCTCAATTCAGAGAAACACATGTGCGTTTCTCACAAAAGCATTTCATGAAATTCATACACTTTTAAAAGAACGTGATTATCTTTCAAAGCAAAGTTTCTACAGAGACAAGGAACACAGTTCTCATTCTAACAATTCTGTGACATATCACAAACAACGTCTTCTCATTTCAGAGAAACACATGTGTGTTTCTCACAAAAGCATTTCATGAAATTCATTCACTTTCAAATGAACGTGATTATCTTTCAAAATAAAGCTTCTACAGAGAAAAGGAACACTGTTCTTAGTTTTGTCAAGTCTTTGACATATCACAAACAATGGCTTATCTTTTCACAGAAAGACATGTGCGTTTCTCACAAAAGCATTTCATGAAATTCATACACTTTTAAAAGAACGTGATTATCTTTCAAAGCAAAGTTTCTACAGAGACAAGGAACACAGTTCTCATTCTAACAATTCTGTGACATATCACAAACAACGTCTTCTCATTTCAGAGAAACACATGTGTGTTTCTCACAAAAGCATTTCATGAAATTCATTCACTTTCAAATGAACGTGATTATCTTTCAAAGTAAAGCTTCTACAGAGAAAAGGAACACTGTTCTTAGTTTTGTCAAGTCTTTGACATATCACAAACCATGGCTTATCTTTTCAGAGAAAGACATGTGTGTTTCTCAAAAAAGCATTTCATGAAATTCATACACTTTTAAAAGAACGTGATTATCTTTCAAAGCAAAGTTTCTACAGAGACAAGGAACACAGTTCTCATTCTAACAATTCTGTGACATATCACAAACAACGTCTTCTCATTTCAGAGAAACACATGTGTGTTTCTCACAAAAGCATTTCATGAAATTCATTCACTTTCAAATGAACATGATTATCTTTCAAAGTAAAGCTTCTACAGAGAAAAGGAACACTGTTTTTAGTTTTGTCAAGTCTTTGACATATCACAAACAACGTCTTCTCATTTCAGAGAAACACATGTGCGTTTCTCACAAAAGCATTTCATGAAATTCATACACTTTTAAAAGAACGTGATTATCTTTCAAAGCAAAGTTTCTACAGAGACAAGGAACACAGTTCTCATTCTAACAATTCTGTGACATATCACAAACAACGTCTTCTCATTTCAGAGAAACACATGTGTGTTTCTCACAAAAGCATTTCATGAAATTCATTCACTTTCAAATGAACGTGATTATCTTTCAAAATAAAGCTTCTACAAAGAAAAGGAACACTGTTCTTAGTTTTGTAAAGTCTTTGACATATCACAAACAATGGCTTATCTTTTCAGTGTAAGCCATGTGCGTTTCTCACAAAAGCATTTCATGAAATTCATACACTTTTAAAAGAACATGATTATCTTTCAAAGCAAATTTCTACAGAGAAAAGGAACACTCTTCTTAGTTTTGTCAAGTCTTTGACATATCACAAACAACGTCTTCTCATTTCAGAGAAACACATGTTTGTTTCTCACAAAAGCATTTCATGAAATTCATTCACTTTCAAATGAACGTGATTATCTTTCAAAGTAAAGCTTCTACAGAGAAAAGGAACACTGTTCTTAGTTTTTTCATGTCTTTGACATATCACAAACAACGTCTTCTCATTTCAGAGAAACACATGTGTGTTTCTCACAAAAGCATTTCATGAAATTCATTCACTTTCAAATGAACGTGATTATCTTTCAAATTAAAGCTTCTACAGAGAAAAGGAACACTGTTCTTAGTTTTGTCAAGTCTTTGACATATCACAAACAACGTCTTCTCATTTCAGAGAAACACATGTGCGTTTCTCACAAAAGCATTTCATGAAATTCATACACTTTTAAAAGAACGTGATTATCTTTCAAAGCAAAGTTTCTACAGAGACAAGGAACACAGTTCTCATTCTAACAATTCTGTGACATATCACAAACAACGTCTTCTCATTTCAGAGAAACACATGTGTGTTTCTCACAAAAGCATTTCATGAAATTCATTCACTTTCAAATGAACGTGATTATCTTTCAAAGTAAAGCTTCTACAGAGAAAAGGAACACTGTTCTTGGTTTTGTCAAGTCTTTGACATATCACAAACAACGTCTTCTCAATTCAGAGAAACACATGTGTGTTTCTCACAAAAGCATTTCATGAAATTCATACACTTTTAAAAGAACGTGATTATCTTTCAAAGCAAAGTTTCTACAGAGACAAGGAACACAGTTCTCATTCTAACAATTCTGTGACATATCACAAACAACATCTTCTCATTTCAGAGAAACACATGTGTGTTTCTCACAAAAGCATTTCATGAAATTCATTCACTTTCAAATGAACGTGATTATCTTTCAAAGTAAAGCTTCTACAGAGAAAAGGAACACTATTCTTAGTTTTGTCAAGTCTTTGACATATCACAAACAATGGCTTATCTTTTCAGAGAAAGACATGTGCGTTTCTCACAAAAGCATTTCATGAAATTCATACACTTTTAAAAGAACGTGATTATCTTTCAAAGCAAAGTTTCTACAGAGACAAGGAACACAGTTCTCATTCTAACAATTCTGTGACATATCACAAACAACGTCTTCTCATTTCAGAGAAACACATGTGTGTTTCTCACCAAAAGCATTTCATGAAATTCATTCACTTTCAAAAGAACGTGATTATCTTTCAAAGTAAAGCTTCTACAGAGAAAAGGAACACTGTTCTTAGTTTTGTCAAGTCTTTGACATATCACAAACAATGTCTTCTCAATTCAGAGAAACACATGTGTGTTTCTCACAAAAGCATTTCATGAAATTCATACACTTTTAAAAGAACGTGATTATCTTTCAAAGCAAAGTTTCTACAGAGAAAAGGAACACTGTCCTTAGTTTTCTAACAGTTCTGTGACATATCACAAACAACGGCTTCTCATTTCAGAGAAACACATGTGTGTTTCTCACAAAAGCATTTCATGAAATTCATACACTTTCAAAAGAACATGATTATCTTTCAAAGCAAAGCTTCTACAGAGAAAAGGAACACTGTTCTTAGTTTTGTCAAGTCTTTGACATATCACAAACAATGGCTTCTCATTTCAGAGAAACACATGTTTGTTTCTCACAAAAGCATTTCATGAAATTCATACACTTTTAAAAGAACGTGATTATCTTTCAAAGCAAAGTTTCTACAGAGACAAGGAACACAGTTCTCATTTTAACAATTCTGTGACATATCACAAACAACGTCTTCTCATTTCAGAGAAACACATGTGTGTTTCTCACAAAAGCATTTCATGAAATTCATTCACTTTCAAATGAACGTGATTATCTTTCAAAGTAAAGCTTCTACAGAGAAAAGGAACACTGTTCTTAGTTTTGTCAAGTCTTTGACATATCACAAATCAATGCTTATCAATTCAGAGAAACACATGTGCGTTTCTCACAAAAGCATTTCATGAAATTCATACACTTTTAAAAGAACGTGATTATCTTTCAAAGCAAAGTTTCTAAAGAGACAAGGAACACAGTTCTCATTCTAACAATTCTGTGACATATCACAAACAACGTCTTCTCATTTCAGAGAAACACATGTGTGTTTCTCACAAAAGCATTTCATGAAATTCATTCACTTTCAAATGAACGTGATTATCTTTCAAAGTAAAGCTTATACAGAGAAAAGGAACACTGTTCTTGGTTTTGTCAAGTCTTTGACTATTAACAACCAACGTCTTCTCAATTCAGAGAAACACATGTGTGTTTCTCACAAAAGCATATCATGAAAATCATACACTTTTAAATGAACGTGATTATCTTTCAAAGCAAAGATTCTATAGAGAAAAGGAACACAGTTCTCATTCTATCAATTCTGTAACATATCACAGACAACATCTTCTCATTACAGATTAACACGTGTGTATCTCACAAATCATTTCATGAAATTCACTGACTTTCCACTGAATGTGATTATCTTTCAAAGTAAAGCTTCTACAGAGAAAAGGAACACTATTCTTAGTTTTGTCAAGTCTTTGACATATCACAAACAACAGCTTATCTTTTCAGAGAAACACATGTGCATTTCTCACAAAAGCATTTCATAAAATTCATACACTTTTATAAGAACGTGATTATCTTTCAAAGCAAAGTTTCTACAGAGACAAGGAACACAGTTCTCCTTCTAAAAATTCTGTGACCCATCACAAACAACGTCTTCTCAATTCAGAGAAACCCGTGTGCATTTCTCACCAAAGAATTTCATGAAATTCATACACTTTTAAAAGAACGTGATTATCTTTCAAAGCAAAGTTTCTACAGAGAAAAGGAACACTGTTCTAAGTTTTGTCAAGTCTTTGACATATCGCAATCAATGTCTTCTCAATTCAGAGAAACACATGTGTGTTTTTCACAAAAGCATTTCATGAAATTCATTCACTTACAACTGAACGTGATTATCTTTCAAAGTAAAGCTTCGGCAGAGAAAAGAAACACTGTCCTTAGTTTTGTGAAGTTATTGACATATCACAAACAATGGCTTATCTTTTCAGAGAAAAACATGTGCGTTTCTCACAAAAGCATTTCATGAAATTCATACACTTTTAAAAGAACGTGATTATCTTTCAAAGCAAATTTCTAGAAAGAAAAGAAACACTGTCCTTAGTTTGTGAAGTTATTGACATATTGCAAACAATGGCTTATCTTTTCAGAGAAACACATGTGTGTTTCTCACAAAAGCATTTCATGAATTCAGTCACTTTCAAATGAGCGTGATTATCTTTCAAAATGAAGCTTCTACAGAGAAAAGTAACACTGTTCTTAGTTTTGTCAAGTTTTTGACATATCACAAAAATGGCTTATCTTTTTAGAGAAAGACATGTGCGTTTCTCACAAAAGCATTTCATGAAACTCATACACTTTTAAAAGAACGTGATTATCTTTCAAATCAAAGTTTCTACAGAGACAAGGAACACAGTTCTCATTCTCACAATTCTGTGACATATCACAAACAACCTCTTCTCATTTCAGAGAAACAAATGTGCATTTCTCAAAAAAGCATTTCATGAAATTCATTCACTTTCAAATGAACGTGATTATCTTTCAAAGTAAAGCTTCTACAGAGAAAAGGAACACATTTCTTGGTTTTATCAAGTCTTTGACTTATCACAAACAACGTCTTCTCAATTCAGAGAAACACATGCGTGTTTCCCACAAAAGCATTTCATGAAATTCATTCTCTTTCAAATGAATGTGATTATCTTTCAAAGTAAAGCTTCTACAGAGAAAAGGAACACTGTTCTTAGTTTTGTGAAGACTTTGACTGATCACAAACAATGGCTTATCATTTCAGAGAAACACATGTGCGTTTCTCACAAAAGCATTTCATGAAATTCATACACTTTTAAAAGAACGTGATTATCTTTCCAAGCAAAGTTTCTACAGAGACAAGGAACACAGTTCACATTCTAACAATTCTGTGACATATCACAAACAACATCTTCTCAATTCAGAGAAAGACATGCGCGTTTCTCACAAAAGCATATCATGAAATTTATACACTTTTAAAAGAAAAGGATTATCTTTCAAAGCAATGTTTCTACAGAGACAAGGAACACAGTTCTCATTCTAAGTATTCTGTGACATATCACAAACAACGTCTTCTCATTTCAGAGAGACACATGTTTGTTTCTCACAAAAGCATTTCATGAAATTCATTCACTTTCAAATGAGCGTGATTATCTTTCGATGTAAATCTTCTACAGAGAAAAGGAACACTGTTCTTAGTTTTGTCAAGTCTTTGACATATCACAAACAATGGCTTATCATTTTAGAGAAAGACATGAGCGTTTCTCAAAAAAGCATTTCATGAAATCCCTACACAATTAAAAGTACGTGATTATCTTTCAATGCAAAGTTTCTACAGAGACAAGGAAACAGTTCTCATTCTAACAATTCTGTGAAATATCACAAACAACGCCTTCTCATTTCGGAGAAACACATGTGTGTTTCTCCCATAAGCATTTCATGATATTCATTCACTTTCAAATGAACGTGATTATCTTTCAAAGTCAAGCTTCTACATAGTAAAGGAACACTGTTCTTTGTTTTGTCCATTTTTTGACATATCACAAAAATGGCTTATCTTTTTAGAGAAAGACATTTCTCAAAAAGGCATTTCATGAAATTAAAACACTTTTAAAAGGACGTGATTGTCTTTCAAAGCAAAGTTTCTACAGATACAAGGAACACAGTTTTCATTCTAACAATTCTGTGACATATCACAAACAACGTCTTCTCATTTCAGTGATACACATGTGTGTTTCTCACAAAAGCATTTCATAAAATTCATTCACTTTCAAATGAACATGATTATCTTTCAAAGTAAAGCTTCTACAGAGAAAGGGAACACTGTCGTTAGTTTTGTCAAGTCTTTGACTTATCACAAACAACATCTTCTCATTTCAGAGAAATACATGTGCGTTTCTCACAAAAGCATATCATGAAATTCATACACTTTTAAAAGAACGTGATTATCTTTCAAAGCAAAGTTTCTACAGAGACAAGGAACACAGTTTTCATTCTAACAATTCTGTGACATATCACAAACAACGTCTTCTCATTACAGAGAAACATATGTGTGTTTCTCACAAAAGCATTTCATGAAATTCATACACTTTCAAATGAACCTGATTATCTTTCAAAATAAAGCTTCTACAGAGAAAAGGAACACTTTTCATATTTTGACAAGTCTTTGACATATCACAAACAACGGCTTAACTTTTCAGAGAAATACATGTGCGTTTCTCACAAAAGCATTTCATAAAATTCATACACTTTTAAAACAATGTGATTATCTTTCAAAGCAAAGTTTCTACAGAGACAAGGAACACAGTTCTCATTCTAACAATTCTGTGACATATCACAAACAACGTCTTCTCATTACAGAGAAACATATGTGTGGTTCTCACAAAAGCATTTCATGAAATTCATACACTTTCAAATGAACGTGTTTATCTTTCAAATTAAAGTTTCTACAGAGAAAAGGAACTCTGTTTTTAGTTTTGTCAAGTCTTTGACATATCAAAAACAATGGCTTATCTTTTCAGAGAAACACATATGTGTTTCCACAAAAGCATTTCATGAAATTCATACACTTTTAAAAGAACGTGATTTTCTTTCAAGCAAAGTTTCTACAGAGACAAGGAAAACAGTTCTCATTCTAACAATTCTGTGACATATCACAAACTACGTCTTCTCATTTCAGAGAAACACATGTGTGTTTCTCACAAACGCATTTCATGAAATTCATTCACTTTCAAATGAACGTGATTATCTTTTAAAGTATAGCTTCTTTAGAGAAAAGGAACACTGTTCTTAGTTTTGTCAAGTCTTTGACATATCACAAACCATGGCTTATCTTTTCAGAGAAAGACATATGGTTTCTCACAAAAGCATTTCATGAAATTCATACACCTTTAAAAGAACGTGATTATCTTTCAAAGCAAAGTTTCTACAGAGACAAGGAACACAGTTGTCATTCTAACAATTCTTTGACATATCACAAACAAATTCTTCTCAATTTAGAGAAAGACATGTGCGTTTCTGACAAAAGCATTTCATGTAATTCGTACACTTTTAAAAGAACGTGATTATCTTTCCAATCAAAGTTTCTACAGAGACAAAGAACACAGTTCTCATTCTCACAATTCTGTGACATATCACAAACAACATCTTCTCATTTCGGGGAAACACATGTGTGTTTCTCACAAAAGCATTTCATGATATTCATTCACTTTCAAATGAACATGATTATCTTTCAAAGTCAAGCTTCTACATAGTAAGGGAACACTGTTCTTTGTTTTGTCCATTTTTTGACATATCACAAAAATGGCTTATCTTTTTAGAGAAAGACATTTTTCAAAAAGTCATTTCATGAAATTAATACATTTATAAACGAACGTTATTATCTTTCAAAGCAAAGTTTCTACAGATACAATTAACACAGTTTTCATTCTAACAATTCTGTGACATATCACAAACAACGTCTTCTCATTTCAGTGATACACATGTGTGTTTCTCATAAAAGCATTTCATGAAATTCATTCACTTTCAAATGAACATGATTATCTTTTAAAGTAAAGCTTCTACAGAGAAAGGGAACACTGTCGTTAGTTTTGTCAAGTCTTTGACTTATCACAAACAACATCTTCTCAATTCAGAGAAATACATGTGCGTTTCTCACAAAAGCATTTCATGAAATTCATACACTTTTAAAAGAACGTGATTATCTTTCAAAGCAAAGTTTCTACAGAGACAAGGAACACAGTTTTCATTCTAACAGTTCTGTGACATATCACAAACAACGTCTTCTCATTACAGAGAAACATATGTGTGTTTCTCACAAAAGCGTTTCATGAAATTCATACACTTTCAAATGAACCTGCTTATCTTTCAAAATAAAGCTTCTACAGAGAAAAGGAACACATTTCTTATTTTCGCAAGTCTTTGACATATCACAAACAATGGCATATCTTTTCAGAGAAACACATATGCGTTTCCACAAAAGCATTTCATGAAATTCATACACTTTATAAAGAATGTGATTTTCTTTCAAGCAAAGTGTCTACAGAGACAAGGAACACAGTTCTCATTCTAACAATTCTGTGACATATCACAAACAACGTCTTCTCATTTCAGAGAAACACATGTGTGTTTCTCACAAAAGCATTTCATGAAATTCATTCACTTTCAAATGAACGTGATTATCTTTTAAAGTATAGCTTCTATAGAGAAAAGGAACACTGTTCTCAGTTTTGTCAAGTCTTTGACATATCACAAATCATGGCTTATCTTTTCAGAGAAAGACGTATGGTTTCTCACAAAAGCAATTCATGAAATTCATACACTTTTAAAGAACGTGATTATCTTTCAAACAAAGTTTCTAAAGAGACCAGGAACACAGTTCTCATTCTAACAATTCTGTGACATATCACAAAAAAGGTCTTCTCAATTCAGAGAAGGGCATGTGCTTTTCTCACAAAAGCATTTCATGAAATTCATACACTATTAAATGAACGTGATTATCTTTCAAAGCAAAGTTTCTTCAGAGACAAGGAACACAGTTCTCATTCTAACAATTCAGTGACATATCACAAACAATGTCTTCTCAATTCATAGAAACACATGTGCGTTTCTCACAAAAGCATTTCATGAAAATCATACACCTTTAAAAGAACGTAATTATCTTTCAAAGCAAAGTTTCTATAGAGACAAGGAACACAGTTGTCATTCTAACAATTCTTTTACATATCACAAACAAAGTCTTCTCAATTCAGAGAAAGACATGTGCGTTTCTGACAAAAGCATTTCATGAAATTCATACACATTTCAAAGAACGTGATTATTTTTCCAAACAAAGTTTCTACAGAGACAAGGAACACAGTTCTCATTCTCACAATTCTGTGACATATTACAAACAACGTCTTCTAATTTCAGAGAAACACATGTGTGTTTCTCACAAAAGCATTTCATGAAATTCATTCACTTTCAAATGAACGTGATTATCTTTCAAATTAAAGCTCCTACAGAGAAAAGGAACACTGTTCTTAGTTTTGTCAAGTCTTTGACATATCACAAACAACGTCGTCTCAATTCAAAGAAAGACATGTGCGTTTCTGACAAAAGCATTTCATGAAATTCGTACACCTTTAAAAGAATGAGATTATCTTTCAAAGCAAATTTTCTACAGAGAAATGTAACACAGTTTTCATTCTTACAAATCTGTGACATTTCACAAACAACGTCTTCTCATTTCAGAGAAACACATGTGTGTTTCTCACAAAAGCATTTCATGAAATTCATTCACTTTCAAATGAAAGTGAATATCTTTCAATATAAAGATTCTACAGAGAAAAGGAACACTGTTCTTAGTTTTGTCAAGTCTTTGACATATCACAAAAAGTCTTCTTAATTCAGAAAAAGACCTGTGTGTTTCTCACAAAAGAATTTCATGAAATTCATACACTTTTAAAAGAATGTGATTATCTTTCAAACAAAGTTTCTACTGAGACAAGGAACACAGTTCTCATTCTAACACTTCTGTGACATATCAGAAACAATGTCTTCTCATTTCAGAGAAACACATGTGTGTTTCTCAAAAAAGCATTTCATGAAATTCATTCACTTTCAAATGAACGTGATTATCTTTCAAAGTAAAGATTCTACAGAGAAAAGGAACACTGTTCTTAGTTTTGTCAAGTCTTTGACATATCACAAACAACGTCTTCTTAATTCAGAAAAAGACCTGTGCGTTTCTCACAAAAGAATTTCATGAAATTCATACACTTTTAAAAGAATGTGATTATCTTTCAAAGCAAAGTTTCTACTGAGACAAGGAACACATTTCTCATTCTAACAATTCTGTGACATATCAGAAACAATGTCATCTCATTTCAGAGAAACACATGAGTGTTTCTAAAGAAAGCATTTCATGAAATTCATTCACTTTCAAATGAACGTGATTATCTTTCAAAGTAAAGATTCTACAGAGAAAAGGAACACAGTTCTTAGTTTTGTGAAGTCTTTGACATATCAGAAAAAATGGCTTATCTCTTCTGAAAAAGACATGTGGTTTCTGACAAAAGCATTTCATGAAATTCATACACTTTTAAAAGAACGTGATTATCTTTCAAAGCAAAGTTTCTACAGAGACAAGGAACACAGTTCTCATTCTAACAATTCTGTGACATATCACAAACAACGTCTTCTCATTTCAGAGAAACACATGTGTATTTCTCACAAAAGCATTTCATGAAATTCATTCACTTTCAAATGAACATGATTATCTTTCAAAGTAAAGCTTCTACAGTGAAAAGGACCACTGTTTGTTGTAGGAGCGGCAGGATGCTTCCCTGCCGCCCCAGCTCGCGGCTGCCAGCTAGCTTACTTATGCCCCGAAATAATTACACGGAAACTGTATTCTTTTAATTACTGCCTGGCCCATAGGCTAGCTCTTCTCGGCTAACTCTCGCACCTCGACTAGCCCATTTCTTATGAGTTGTGTAACACCCCGAGGTGTGATTACCGGGGAGATTCTAGCCTGCATCTGTCTGGCATGGAAACATCATGGCGACTCATACTCAGCTTCCTTCTCCCAGAATCCTGTTCTGTTTTCTCCACCCATCTAAGGGTGGACCTATCGAATGGGCCAGGCAGTTTCTTTATTGATAAGAAATCACTACCACATCATTTCCCCCTTTTCTGTTTAAACAAAAAAGAAAGGCTTTCATTTTAACATAGTAAGATTACATATAGCAAAACAGTTATCAAGTAAGAATTACAGTTACAATATCTACTTTATCTTTTATCATAACTAAGGAAACTATAACTATCCATTCTTCAACTCCATCAAAGACTCCAGAAAGATAGAAAACTACCTAAGTAAACAAGAAATCAAATGCTCTAGAAATGACAGAGACATCTCACTGCCTGGACAGTCACCCAAAGTTCTTTTGTACCGTTGGGGCATCTATCTTCGGCATTCAGGCCCACAGTATCCAGCAGACATTTCCATGAAGTAGGAAATTTTAAAGACAGTTCAGTCACTTTCTGCTGTGTCCTGCAGAATGTCTCGTAGACTTCTTCATGACTCAGGAACCCCAAAAGACCATCTCACCTTTAGGCAAGTTCAGCAGTCCTCTTTCTGTGGGTTCTTTGTGTCCAGTTTATGCATCAGTCTAGGCAAGAGCAGTTTCTTGCCCAAATGACTATCCAACTCCATAATGATCCTCTTTGATGCCCATCTTCGTCTCGAAGTAGATTGGTGCTGCCAGGAGCAGACGTGTCTCATTGTCATGAAAAATGCTAAGTTATTAAAACATTTAAATGCCATATTCTGCAGTCTTTGAAAGATGTGAAGAATGCATTATCTGAAATATATCTATGCACCTCTAAAAAATCTAACTAACATGACTACAAGCTTGACCATTATCAATGATTATCCATTAACAACCTATATTTTCTATTATACATTACATTTTAAATGAGCTACACAATCACAATACTTAATCAAGATCAGAAATACATATACATGTAACAAAATTGACCTTAAAATCCATACCAATGCAAATTATTTATATCTATATCATATCCCCCTTTAAATGTAAAAGAACATTTATAAACAATGTTTTGGGAACATGGGCGCAGTTTTTTCTCTCTAAACTGCTTCCTGCTGAATGGGGGCGTCGTTAATTAGATCTTTCGTGATGTAACCTGTGTGCCAGGTTCATCTCAGTTGGCAGTTGAGTGAAGTAATTTTTGAGGATGTTCACAGCAACCTTTCAGAAGGGCGTGGTCTATCATACCAAATTGGGATAGAAGAAATCCACAGGGTCTCATCCTCTGTGAAAACAAAAGAAGACCCTTTCCGAAGCATCATATCCTTAGACCCAAATCGTGAAGTCATACCCTCATGATATTCATTTTGGTTCCACTTGGCAGCCCATATAATGAAATGACTCTCTGTACTTAGCTCCTTTACAGTCAAAAATTTTAATGAAAACACAATGTACATAATCCAGACTCTCTGTGAATTTTCCATTTTTACGTGGCTTATTTTTCTTTATTTTTCTTAATCTATAACTATCTGTACTCTGTCTCTTTAAAGACTTTACCCCTTTTTTAAGGGCATTAACTTTATTCTTTCTCTCTCTATTTTTTCTCTCTGTCAATCCTACGTACATTCATCCAACATTATGATTTATTTATTGGTCTGTCTGAATCTGTTTTATTGTGAATCTGTAATTTTTTAATGTCCAGGAGCAGTTCCTAAAAACTTAAGTTGCATCATGTAGGGGTAATACGGTACCGCCTGAGTCCTGCTCAGCCTAAAACTAGTGCGCTGTTATCACAGTAATTACGGTACTTCCTGCCTGAGCTGAGCACAGTTCCAGGCACACAGCAAGTCCACATTGGAGCTGCACTCAGCAGTTTAATTCCGAGATTGAGCGTGCAGCACAGAAACTCTTTTCATCCAAGTTACAACCAAATCTGATACGCAGAGCACTGCATAGTCTCTGTATCGCGGCAGGAATCCGCCATACTCTTCCGCCTGCCCAAGCCCGATTCTGCCATATGCCCAGGTGCAGGCGGGGAGCGCACTTTAAAATCATGCAGCATTTAAGTCTCTCTACAGCACCCACCAACAAACAACAAAAGACTGTGTTAAACTCCGTTTTTTCTTTGTTTAAAATTAAGCTCTCTCAGGTATTTAAGTGGATTTAGCCCATCACATTGGGCGCCATTCTGTTGTAGGAGCAGCAGGATGCTTCCCTGCCGCCCCAGCTCGCGGCTGCCAGCTAGCTTACTTATGCCCCGAAATAATTACATGGAAACTGTATTCTTTTAAAGACTGCCTGGCTAATAGGCTAGCTCTTCTTGCCTAACTCTCGCACCTGAACTAGCCCATTTCTTATAAGTTGTGTAACACCCCGAGGTGTGCTTACCTGGGAGATTCTAGCCTGCATCTGTCTAGCATGGAAACATCATGGCGACTCATACTCAGCTTCCTTCTCCCAGAATCCTGTTCTGTTTCCTCCACCCATGTAAGGGTGTACCTATCGAATGGGCCAGGCGGTTTCTTTATTGATAAGAAATCACTACCACATCAACTGTTCTTAGTTTTGTCACATCTTTGACATATCACAAACAATGGCTTATCTTTTCAGAGAAAGACATGTGCGTTTCTCAAAGAAGAATTTCATGAACTTCATACACTTTTAAAAGAATGTGATTATCTTTCAAAGCAAAGTTTCTACTGAGACAAGGAACACAGTTCTCATTCTAACAATTCTGTAACATATCACAAACAACGTCTTCTCATATCAGAGAAACACATGTGTGTTTTTCACAAAAGCATTCCATGAAATTCAATCAATTTCAAATGAACGTGATTATCTATACAAAATAAAGCTTCTACAGAGAAAAGGAACACTGTTCCTAGTTTTGTCAAGTCTTTGACATATCACAAACAACGTCTTCTCAATTCAGAGAAACACATGTGCGTTTCTCACAAAAGCATTTCATGAAATTCATACACTTTTAAAAGAACGTGATTATTTTTCAAAGCAAAGTTTCTACAGAGACAAGGAACACAGTTCTCATTCTAACAATTCTGTGACATATCACAAACAACGTCTTCTCATTTAAGAGAAACACATGTGTGTTTCTCACAAAAGCATTTCATGAAATTCATTCACTTTCAAAGGAACGTGATTATCTTTCAAAGTAAAGCTTCTACAGAGAAAAGCAACACTGTTCTTAGTTTTGTCAAGTCTTTGAAATATCACAAACAATGGCTTATCTTTTCAGAGAAAGACATGTGCGTTTCTCAAAGAAGAATTTCATGAAATTCATACACTTTTAAAAGAATGTGATTATCTTTCAAAGAAAAGTTTCTACTGAGACAAGGAACACAGTTCTCATTCTAACAATTCTGTGACATATCAATAACAACGTCTTCTCATTTCAGAGAAACACATGTGCATTTCTCACAAAAGCATTTCATGAAATTCATACACTTTTAAAAGAATGTGATTATCTTTCAAAGCAAAGTTTCTACAGAGACAAGGAACACAGTTCTCATTCTAACAATTCTGTGACATATCACAAACAACGTCTTCTCATATCAGAGAAACACATGTGAGTTTTTCACAAAAGCATTCCATGAAATTGAATCAATTTCAAATGAACGTGATTATCTTACAAAATAATGCTTCTACAGACAAAAGGAACACTGTTCTTAGTTTTGTCAAGTCTTTGACATATCACAAAAAATGTCTTCTCAATTCAGAGAAACACATGTGCGTTTCTGACAAAAGCATTTCATGAAAATCATACACTTATAAAAGAACGTGATTATCTTTCAAAGCAAAGTTTCTACAGAGACAAGGAACACAGTTCTCATTCTAACAATTCTGTGACATATCACAAACAAAGTCTTCTCATTTCAGAGAAACACATGTGTGTTTCTCACAAAAGCATTTCAGGAAATTCATTCACTTTCAAATGAACATGATTATCTTTCAAAGTAAAGCTTCTACAGAGAAAAGGAACACTGTTCTTAGTTTTGTCAAGTCTTTGACATATCACAAACAATGGCTTATCATTTTCAGAGAAAGACATGTGCGTTTCTCACAAAAGCATTTCATGAAATTCATACACTTTTAAAAGAACGTGATTATCTTTCAAAGCAAAGTTTCTACAGAGACAAGGAACACAGTTCTCATTCTAACAATTCTGTGACATATCACAAACAACGTCTTCTCATATCAGAGAAACACATGTGTGTTTCTCACAAAAGCATTTCATGAAATTCATTCACTTTCAAATGAACGTGATTATCTTACAAAGTAAAGCTTCTACAGAGAAAAGGAACACTGTTCTTAGTTTTGTCAAGTCTTTGACATATCACAAACAATGTCTTATCAATTCAGAGAAACACATGTGCGTTTCTCACAAAAGCATTTCATGAAAATCATACACTTTTAAAAGAACGTGATTATCTTTCAAAGCAAAGTTTCTACAGAGACAAGGAACACAGTTCTCATTCTAACAATTCTGTGACATATCACAAACAAAGTCTTCTCATTTCAGAGAAACACATGTGTGTTTCTCACAAAAGCATTTCAGGAAATTCATTCACTTTCAAATGAACATGATTATCTTTCAAAGTAAAGCTTCTACAGAGAAAAGGAACACTGTTCTTAGTTTTGTCAAGTCTTTGACATATCACAAACAATGGCTTATCATTTCAGAGAAAGACATGTGCGTTTCTCACAAAAGCATTTCATGAAATTCATACACCTTTAAAAGAACGTGATTATCTTTCAAAGCAAAGTTTCTACAGAGACAAGGAACACATTTCTCATTCTAACAATTCTGTGACATATCACAAACAACGTCTTCTCATATCAGAGAAACACATGTGTGTTTTTCACAAAAGCATTCCATGAAATTCAATCAATTTCAAATGAACGTGATTATCTTACAAAATAAAGCTTCTACAGAGAAAAGGAACACTGTTCTTAGTTTTGTCAAGTCTTTGACATATCACAAACAACGTCTTCTCAATTCAGAGAAACACATGTGCGTTTCTCACAAAAGCATTTCATGAAATTCATACACTTTTAAAAGAACGTGATTATTTTTCAAAGCAAAGTTTCTACAGAGACAAGGAACACAGTTCTCATTCTAACAATTCTGTGACATATCACAAACAACGTCTTCTCATTTAAGAGAAACACATGTGTGTTTCTCACAAAAGCATTTCATGAAATTCATTCACTTTCAAATGAACGTGATTATCTTTCAAAGTAAAGATTCTACAGAGAAAAGGAACACTGTTCTTAGTTTTGTCAAGTCTTTGAAATATCACAAACAATGGCTTATCTTTTCAGAGAAAGACATGTGCGTTTCTCAAAGAAGAATTTCATGAAATTCATACACTTTTAAAAGAATGTGATTATCTTTCAAAGCAAAGTTTCTACTGAGACAAGGAACACAGTTCACATTCTAACAATTCTGTGACATATCACTAACAACGTCTTCTCATTTCAGAGAAACACATGTGCATTTCTCACAAAAGCATTTCATGAAATTCATACACTTTTAAAAGAATGTGATTATCTTTCAAAGCAAAGTTTCTACAGAGACAAGGAACACAGTTCTCATTCTAACAATTCTGTGACATATCACAAACAAAGTCTTCTCATTTCAGAGAAACACATGTGTGTTTCTCACAAAAGCATTTCAGGAAATTCATTCACTTTCAAATGAACATGATTATCTTTCAAAGTAAAGCTTCTACAGAGAAAAGGAACACTGTTCTTAGTTTTGTCAAGTCTTTGACTTATCACAAACAATGGCTTATCATTTCAGAGAAAGACATGTGCGTTTCTCACAAAAGCATTTCATGAAATTCATACACTTTTAAAAGAACGTGATTATCTTTCAAAGCAAAGTTTCTACAGAGACAAGGAACACAGTTCTCATTCTAACAATTCTGTGACATATCACAAACAACGTCTTCTCATTTCAGAGAAACACATGTGTGTTTCTCACAAAAGCATTTCATGAAATTCATTCACTTTCAAATGAACGTGATTATCTTTCAAAATAAAGCTTCTACAGAGAAAAGGAACACTGTTCTTAGTTTTGTCAAGTCTTTGACATATCACAAACAACGTCTTCTCAATTCAGAGAAACACATGTGCGTTTCTCACAAAAGCATTTCATGAAATTCATACACTTTTAAAAGAACGTGATTATTTTTCAAAGCAAAGTTTCTACAGAGACAAGGAACACAGTTCTCATTCTAACAATTCTGTGACATATCACAAACAACGTCTTCTCATTTAAGAGAAACACATGTGTGTTTCTCACAAAAGCATTTCATGAAATTCATTCACTTTCAAATGAACGTGATTATCTTTCAAAGTAAAGATTCTACAGAGAAAAGGAACACTGTTCTTAGTTTTGTCAAGTCTTTGAAATATCACAAACAATGGCTTATCTTTTCAGAGAAAGACATGTGCGTTTCTCAAAGAAGAATTTCATGAAATTCATACACTTTTAAAAGAATGTGATTATCTTTCAAAGCAAAGTTTCTACTGAGACAAGGAACACAGTTCACATTCTAACAATTCTGTGACATATCACAAACAACGTCTTCTCATTTCAGAGAAACACATGTGCATTTCTCACAAAAGCATTTCATGAAATTCATACACTTTTAAAAGAATGTGATTATCTTTCAAAGCAAAGTTTCTACAGAGACAAGGAACACAGTTCTCATTCTAACAATTCTGTGACATATCACAAACAACGTCTTCTCAATTTCAGAGAAACACATGTGCGTTTCTCACAAAAGCATTTCATGAAATTCATACACTTTTAAAAGAACGTGATTATCTTTCAAAGCAAAGTTTCTACAGAGACAAGGAACACAGTTCTCATTCTTACAATTTTGTGATATATCACAAACAACGTCTTCTCAATTCAGAGAAACACATGTGCGTTTCTCACAAAAGCATTTCATGAAATTCATTCACTTTCAAATGAACGTGATTATCTTTCAAAATAAAGCTTCTACAGAGAAAAGGAACACTGTTCTTAGTTTTGTCAAGTCTTTGACATATCCAAACAAAGTCTTCTCATTTCAGAGAAAGACATGTGCGTTTCTCACAAAAGCATTTCATGAAAATCATACACTTTTAAAAGAACGTGATTATCTTTCAAAGCAAAGTTTCTACAGAGACAAGGAACACAGTTCTCATTCTAACAATTCTGTGACATATCACAAACAACGTCTTCTCATTTCAGAGAAACACATGTGTGTTTCTCACAAAAGCATTTCATGAAATTCATTCACTTTCAAATGAACGTGATTATCTTTCAAAGTAAAGTTTCTACAGAGAAAAGGAACACTGTTCTTAGTTTTGTCAAGTCTTTGACATATCACAAACAATGGCTTATCTTTTCAGAGAAACACATATGTGTTTCTCACAAAAGCATTTCATGAAATTCATACACTTTTAAAAGAACGTGATTATCTTTCAAAGCAAAGTTTCTACAGAGACAAGGAACACAGTTCTCATTCTAACAATTCTGTGACATATCACAAACAACGTCTTCTCATTTCAGAGAAACACATGTGTGTTTCTCACAAAAGCATTTCATGAAATTCATTCACTTTCAAATGAACGTGATTATCTTTCAAAGTAAAGCTTCTACAGAGAAAAGGAACACTGTTCTTAGTTTTGTCAAGTCTTTGACATATCACAAACAATGGCTTATCTTTTCAGAGAAAGACATGTGCGTTTCTCACAAAAGCATTTCATGAAATTCATACACTTTTAAAAGAACGTGATTATCTTTCAAAGCAAAGTTTCTACAGAGACAAGGAACACAGTTCTCATTCTAACAATTCTGTGACATATCACAAACAACGTCTTCTCATTTCAGAGAAACACATGTGCGTTTCTCACAAAAGCATTTCATGAAATTCATACACTTTTAAAAGAACGTGATTATCTTTCAAAGTAAAGTTTCTACAGAGACAAGGACACAGTTCTCATTCTAACAATTCTTTGACATATCACAAACAAAGTCTTCTCATTTCAGAGAAAGACATGTGCGTTTCTCACAAAAGCATTTCATGAAATTCATACACTTTTAAAAGAACGTGATTATCTTTCAAAGCAAAGTTTCTACAGAGACAAGGAACACAGTTCTCATTCTAACAATTCTGTGACATATCACAAACAACGTCTTCTCATTTCAGAGAAACACATGTGTGTTTCTCACAAAAGCATTTCATGAAATTCATTCACTTTCAAATGAACGTGATTATCTTTCAAAGTAAAGCTTCTACAGAGAAAAGGAACACTGTTCTTAGTTTTGTCAATTCTTTGACATATCACAAACAATGGCTTATCTTTTCAGAGAAAGACATGTGCGTTTCTCACAAAAGCATTTCATGAAATTCATACACTTTTAAAAGAACGTGATTATCTTTCAAAGCAAAGTTTCTACAGAGACAAGGAACACAGTTCTCATTCTAACAATTCTGTGACATATCACAAACAACGTCTTCTCATTTCAGAGAAACACATGTGTGTTTCTCACAAAAGCATTTCATGAAATTCATTCACTTTCAAATGAACATGATTATCTTTCAAAGTAAAGCTTCTACAGAGAAAAGGAACACTGTTCTTAGTTTTGTCAAGTCTTTGACATATCACAAACAACGTCTTATCATTTCAGAGAAAGACATGTGCGTTTCTCACAAAAGCATTTCATGAAATTCATACACTTTTAAAAGAACGTGATTATCTTTCAAAGCAAAGTTTCTACAGAGACAAGGAACACAGTTCTCATTCTAACAATTCTGTGACATATCACAAACAACGTCTTCTCATTTCAGAGAAACACATGTGTGTTTCTCACAAAAGCATTTCATGAAATTCATTCACTTTCAAATGAACGTGATTATCTTTCAAAGTAAAGCTTCTACAGAGAAAAGGAACACTTTTCTTATTTTGTCAAGTCTTTGACATATCACAAACAATGGCTTAACTTTTCAGAGAAAGACATGTGCGTTTCTCACAAAAGCATTTCATGAAATTCATACACTTTTAAAAGAATGTGATTATCTTTCAAAGCAAAGTTTCTACAGAGACAAGGAACACAGTTCTCATTCTAACAATTCTGTGACATATCACAAACAACGTCTTCTCATTTCAGAGAAACACATGTGTGTTTCTCACAAAAGCATTTCATGAAATTCATTCACTTTCAAATGAACGTGATTATCTTTCAAAGTAAAGCTTCTACAGAGAAAAGGAACACTGTTCTTAGTTTTGTCAAGTCTTTGACATATCACAAACAATGTCTTCTCAATTCAGAGAAACACATGTGCGTTTCTCACAAAAGCATTTCATGAAATTCATACACTTTTAAAAGAACGTGATTATCTTTCAAAGCAAAGTTTCTACAGAGACAAGGAACACAGTTCTCATTCTAACAATTCTGTGACATATCACAAACAACGTCTTCTCATTTCAGAGAAACACATGTGTGTTTCTCACAAAAGCATTTCATGAAATTCATTCACTTTCAAATGAACGTGATTATCTTTCAAAGTAAAGCTTCTACAGAGAAAAGGAACACTGTTCTTAGTTTTGTCAAGTCTTTGACATATCACAAACAATGGCTTATCTTTTCAGAGAAAGACATGTGCGTTTCTCACAAAAGCATTTCATGAAATTCATACACTTTTAAAAGAACGTGATTATCTTTCAAAGCAAAGTTTCTACAGAGACAAGGAACACAGTTCTCATTCTAACAATTCTGTGACATATCACAAACAACGTCTTCTCATTTCAGAGAAACACATGTGTGTTTCTCACAAAAGCATTTCATGAAATTCATTCACTTTCAAATGAACGTGATTATCTTTCAAAGCAAAGTTTCTACAGAGACAAGGAACACAGTTCTCATTCTAACAATTCTGTGACATATCACAAACAATGTCTTCTCATTTCAGAGAAACACATGTGTGTTTCTCACAAAAGCATTTCATGAAATTCATTCACTTTCAAAAGAACGTGATTATCTTTCAAAGCAAAGTTTCTACAGAGACAAGGAACACAGTTCTCAGTTTTGTCAAGTCTTTGACATATCACAAACAATGTCTTCTCATTTCAGAGAAAGACATGTGCGTTTCTCACAAAAGCATTTCATGAAATTCATACACTTTTAAAAGAACGTGATTATCTTTCAAAGCAAAGTTTCTACAGAGACAAGGAACACAGTTCTCATTCTAACAATTCTGTGACATATCACAAACAACGTCTTCTCATTTCAGAGAAACACATGTGTGTTTCTCACAAAAGCATTTCATGAAATTCATTCACTTTCAAATGAACGTGATTATCTTTCAAAGTAAAGCTTCTACAGAGAAAAGGAACACTGTTCTTAGTTTTGTCAAGTCTTTGACATATCACAAACAATGGCTTATCTTTTCAGAGAAAGACATGTGCGTTTCTCAAAAAAGCATTTCATGAAATTCATACACTTTTAAAAGAATGTGATTATCTTTCAAAACAAAGTTTCTACAGAGACAAGGAACACAGTTCTCATTCTAACAATTCTGTGACATATCACAAACAACGTCTTCTCATTTCAGAGAAACACATGTGTGTTTCTCACAAAAGCATTTCATGAAATTCATTCACTTTCAAATGAACGTGATTATCTTTCAAAATAAAGCTTCTACAGAGAAAAGGAACACTGTTCTTAGTTTTGTCAAGTCTTTGACATATCACAAACAATGGCTTATCTTTTCAGAGAAAGACATGTGCGTTTCTCACAAAAGCATTTCATGAAATTCATACACTTTTAAAAGAACGTGATTATCTTTCAAAGCAAAGTTTCTACAGAGACAAGGAACACAGTTCTCATTCTAACAATTCTGTGACATATCACAAACAACGTCTTCTCATTTCAGAGAAACACATGTGTGTTTCTCACAAAAGCATTTCATGAAATTCATTCACTTTCAAATGAACGTGATTATCTTTCAAAATAAAGCTTCTACAGAGAAAAGGAACACTGTTCTTAGTTTTGTCAAGTCTTTGACATATCACAAACAATGGCTTATCTTTTCAGAAAAAGACATGTGCGTTTCTCACAAAAGCATTTCATGAAATTCATACACTTTTAAAAGAATGTGATTATCTTTCAAAGCAAAGTTTCTACTGAGACAAGGAACACAGTTCTCATTCTAACAATTCTGTGACATATCACAAACAATGTCTTCTCATTTCAGAGAAACACATGTGTGTTTCTCACAAAAGCATTTCATGAAATTCATTCACTTTCAAATGAACGTGATTATCTTTCAAAGTAAAGCTTCTACAGAGAAAAGGAACACTGTTCTTAGTTTTGTCAAGTCTTTGACATATCAGAAACAATGGCTTATCTTTTCAGAAAAAGACATGTGCGTTTCTCACAAAAGCATTTCATGAAATTCATACACTTTTAAAAGAACGTGATTATCTTTCAAAGCAAAGTTTCTACAGAGACAAGGAACACAGTTCTCATTCTAACAATTCTGTGACATATCACAAACAACGTCTTCTCATTTCAGAGAAACACATGTGTGTTTCTCACAAAAGCATTTCATGAAATTCATTCACTTTCAAATGAACGTGATTATCTTTCAAAGTAAAGCTTCTACAGAGAAAAGGAACACTGTTCTTAGTTTTGTCAAGTCTTTGACATATCACAAACAATGGCTTATCTTTTCAGAGAAAGACATGTGCGTTTCTCACAAAAGCATTTCATGAAATTCATACACTTTTAAAAGAACGTGATTATCTTTCAAAGCAAAGTTTCTACAGAGACAAGGAACACAGTTCTCATTCTAACAATTCTGTGACATATCACAAACTAACGTCTTCTCATTTCAGAGAAACACATGTGCGTTTCTCACAAAAGCATTTCATGAAATTCATTCACTTTCAAATGAACGTGATTATCTTTCAAAGTAAAGTTTCTACAGAGAAAAGGAACACTGTTCTTAGTTTTGTCAAGTCTTTGACATATCACAAACAATGGCTTATCTTTTCAGAGAAAGACATGTGCGTTTCTCAAAAAAGCATTTCATGAAATTCATACACTTTTAAAAGAACGTGATTATCTTTCAAAGCAAAGTTTCTACAGAGACAAGGAACACAGTTCTCATTCTAACAATTCTTTGACATATCACAAACAACGTCTTCTCATTTCAGAGAAACACATGTGCATTTCTCACAAAAGCATTTCATGAAATTCATACACTTTTAAAAGAATGTGATTATCTTTCAAAGCAAAGTTTCTACAGAGACAAGGAACACAGTTCTCATTCTAACAATTCTGTGACATATCACAAACAACGTCTTCTCATTTCAGAGAAACACATGTGTGTTTTTCACAAAAGCATTTCATGAAATTCATTCACTTTCAAATGAACGTGATTATCTTTCAAAGTAAAGCTTCTACAGAGAAAAGGAACACTGTTCTTAGTTTTGTCAAGTCTTTGACATATCACAAACAATGGCTTATCATTTCAGAGAAAGACATGTGTTTTTCTCACAAAAGCATTTCATGAAATTCATACACTTTTAAAAGAACGTGATTATCTTTCAAAGCAAAGTTTCTACAGAGACAAGGAACACAGTTCTCATTCTAACAATTCTGTGACATATCACAAACAACGTCTTCTCATTTCAGAGAAACACATGTGTGTTTCTCACAAAAGCATTTCATGAAATTCATTCACTTTCAAATGAACGTGATTATCTTTCAAAGTAAAGCTTCTACAGAGAAAAGGAACACTGTTCTTAGTTTTGTCAAGTCTTTGACATATCACAAACAATGGCTTAACTTTTCAGAGAAAGACATGTGCGTTTCTCACAAAAGCATTTCATGAAATTCATACACTTTTAAAAGAACGTGATTATCTTTCAAAGCAAAGTTTCTACAGAGACAAGGAACACAGTTCTCATTCTAACAATTCTGTGACATATCACAAACAACGTCTTCTCATTTCAGAGAAACACATGTGTGTTTCTCACAAAAGCATTTCATGAAATTCATTCACTTTCAAATGAACGTGATTATCTTTCAAAGTAAAGCTTCTACAGAGAAAAGGAACACTGTTCTTAGTTTTGTCAAGTCTTTGACATATCACAAACAACGTCTTCTCAATTCAGAGAAAGACATGTGCGTTTCTCACAAAAGCATTTCATGAAATTCATACACTTTTAAAAGAACGTGATTATCTTTCAAAGCAAAGTTTCTACAGAGACAAGGAACACAGTTCTCATTCTAACAATTCTGTGACATATCACAAACAACGTCTTCTCATTTCAGAGAAACACATGTGTGTTTCTCACAAAAGCATTTCATGAAATTCATTCACTTTCAAATGAACGTGATTATCTTTCAAAGTAAAGCTTCTACAGAGAAAAGGAACACTGTTCTTAGTTTTGTCAAGTCTTTGACATATCACAAACAATGGCTTATCTTTTCAGAGAAAGACATGTGCGTTTCTCACAAAAGCATTTCATGAAATTCATACACTTTTAAAAGAATGTGATTATCTTTCAAAGCAAAGTTTCTACAGAGACAAGGAACACAGTTCTCATTCTAACAATTCTGTGACATATCACAAACAACGTCTTCTCATATCAGAGAAACACATGTGTGTTTCTCACAAAAGCATTTCATGAAATTCATTCACTTTCAAATGAACGTGATTATCTTTCAAAATAAAGCTTCTACAGAGAAAAGGAACACTGTTCTTAGTTTTGTCAAGTCTTTGACATATCACAAACAATGGCTTATCTTTTCAGAGAAAGACATGTGCGTTTCTCACAAAAGCATTTCATGAAATTCATACACTTTTAAAAGAACGTGATTATCTTTCAAAGCAAAGTTTCTACAGAGACAAGGAACACAGTTCTCATTCTAACAATTCTGTGACATATCACAAACAATGTCTTCTCATTTCAGAGAAACACATGTGTGTTTCTCACAAAAGCATTTCATGAAATTCATTCACTTTCAAATGAACGTGATTATCTTTCAAAATAAAGCTTCTACAGAGAAAAGGAACACTGTTCTTAGTTTTGTCAAGTCTTATGACATATCACAAACAATGGCTTATCTTTTCAGAGAAAGACATGTGCGTTTCTCACAAAAGCATTTCATGAAATTCATACACTTTTAAAAGAACGTGATTATCTTTCAAAGCAAAGTTTCTACAGAGACAAGGAACACAGTTCTCATTCTAACAATTCTGTGACATATCACAAACAACGTCTTCTCATTTCAGAGAAACACATGTGTGTTTCTCACAAAAGCATTTCATGAAATTCATTCACTTTCAAATGAACGTGATTATCTTTCAAAGTAAAGCTTCTACAGAGAAAAGGAACACTGTTCTTAGTTTTGTCAAGTCTTTGACATATCACAAACAACGTCTTCTCAATTCAGAGAAAGACATATGTGTTTCTCAAAAAAGCATTTCATGAAATTCATACACTTTTAAAAGAACGTGATTATCTTTCAAAGCAAAGTTTCTACAGAGACAAGGAACACAGTTCTCATTCTAACAATTCTGTGACATATCACAAACAATGTCTTCTCATTTCAGAGAAACACATGTGTGTTTCTCACAAAAGCATTTCATGAAATTCAATCACTTTCAAATGAACGTGATTATCTTTCAAAATAAAGCTTCTACAGAGAAAAGGAACACTGTTCTTAGTTTTGTCAAGTCTTTGACATATCACAAACAATGGCTTATCTTTTCAGAGAAAGACATGTGCGTTTCTCACAAAAGCATTTCATGAAATTCATACACTTTTAAAAGAACGTGATTATCTTTCAAAGCAAAGTTTCTACAGAGACAAGGAACACAGTTCTCATTCTAACAATTCTGTGACATATCACAAACAACGTCTTCTCATTTCAGAGAAACACATGTGCGTTTCTGACAAAAGCATTTCATGAAATTCATACACTTTTAAAAGAACGTGATTATCTTTCAAAGCAAAGTTTCTACAGAGACAAGGAACACAGTTCTCATTCTAACAATTCTGTGACATATCACAAACAACGTCTTCTCATTTCAGAGAAACACATGTGTGTTTCTCACAAAAGCATTTCATGAAATTCATTCACTTTCAAATGAACGTGATTATCTTTCAAATTAAAACTTCTACAGAGAAAAGGAACACTGTTCTTAGTTTTGTCAAGTCTTTGACATATCACAAACAACGTCTTCTCAATTCAGAGAAAGACATGTGCGTTTCTCACAAAAGCATTTCATGAAATTCATACACTTTTAAAAGAACGTGATTATCTTTCAAAGCAAAGTTTCTACAGAGACAAGGAACACAGTTCTCATTCTTACAATTCTGTGACATATCACAAACAATGTCTTCTCATTTCAGAGAAACACATGTGTGTTTCTCACAAAAGCATTTCATGAAATTCATTCACTTTCAAATGAACGTGATTATCTTTCAAAATAAAGCTTCTACAGAGAAAAGGAACACTGTTCTTAGTTTTGTCAAGTCTTTGACATATCACAAACAATGGCTTATCTTTTCTGAGAAAGACATGTGCGTTTCTCACAAAAGCATTTCATGAAATTCATACACTTTTAAAAGAACGTGATTATCTTTCAAAGCAAAGTTTCTACAGAGACAAGGAACACAGTTCTCATTCTAACAATTCTGTGACATATCACAAACAACGTCTTCTCATTTCAGAGAAACACATGTGTGTTTCTCACAAAAGCATTTCATGAAATTCATTCACTTTCAAATGAACATGATTATCTTTCAAAGTAAAGCTTCTACAGAGAAAAGGAACACTGTTCTTAGTTTTGTCAAGTCTTTGACATATCACAAACAATGGCTTATCTTTTCAGAGAAAGACATGTGCGTTTCTCAAAAAAGCATTTCATGAAATTCATACACCTTTAAAAGAATGTGATTATCTTTCAAAGCAAAGTTTCTACTGAGACAAGGAACACAGTTCTCATTCTAACAATTCTGTGACATATCACAAACAACGTCTTCTCATATCAGAGAAACACATGTGTGTTTCTCACAAAAGCATTTCATGAAATTCATTCACTTTCAAATGAACGTGATTATCTTTCAAAATAAAGCTTTTACACAGAAAAGGAACACTGTTCTTAGTTTTGTCAAGTCTTTGACATATCACAAACAATGGCTTATCTTTTCAGAGAAAGACATGTGCGTTTCTCACAAAAGCATTTCATGAAATTCAGTCACTTTCAAATGAACGTGGTTATCTTTCAAATTAAAACTTCTACAGAGAAAAGGAACACTGTTCTTAGTTTTGTCAAGTCTTTGACATATCACAAACAACGTCTTCTCAATTCAGAGAAAGACATGTTCGTTTCTCACAAAAGCATTTCATGAAATTCATACACTTTTAATAAGAACGTGATTATCTTTCAAAGCAAAGTTTCTACAGAGACAAGGAACACAGTTCTCATTCTTACAATTTTGTGACATATCACAAACATCGTCTTCTCATTTCAGAGAAACACATGTGTTTTCTCACAAAAGCATTTCATGAAATTCATTCACTTTCAAATGAATGTGATTATCTTTCAAAATAAATCTTCTACAGAGAAAAGGAACACTGTTCTTAGTTTTGTCAAGTCTTTGACATATCACAAACAATGGCTTATATTTTCAGAGAAAGTCATGTGCGTTTCTCACAAAAGCATTTCATGAAATTCATACACTTTTAAAAGAACGTGATTATCTTTCAAAGCAAAGTTTCTACAGAGACAAGGAACACAGTTCTCATTCTAACAATTCTGTGACATATCACAAACAATGTCTTCTCATTTCAGAGAAACACATGTGTGTTTCTCACAAAAGCATTTCATGAAATTCATTCACTTTCAAATGAACGTGATTATCTTTCAAAGTAAAGCTTCTACAGAGAAAAGGAACACTGTTCTTAGTTTTGTCAAGTCTTTGACATATCACAAACAATGGCTTATCTTTTCACAGAAAGACATGTGCGTTTCTCAAAAAAGCATTTCATGAAATTCATACACTTTTAAAAGAACGTGATTATCTTTCAAAGCAAAGTTTCTACTGAGACAAGGAACACAGTTCTCATTCTAACAATTCTGTGACATATCACAAACAATGTCTTCTCATTTCAGAGAAACACATGTGTGTTTCTCACAAAAGCATTTCATGAAATTCATTCACTTTCAAATGAACGTGATTATCTTTCAAAATAAAGCTTCTACAGAGGAAAGGAACACTGTTCTTAGTTTTGTCAAGTCTTTGACATATCACAAACAACGTCTTCTTAATTCAGAGAAACACAAAATGTGCGTTTCTCACAAAAGCTTTCATGAAATTCATACACTTTTAAAAGAACGTGATTATCTTTCAAAGCAAAGTTTCTACAGAGACAGGCCTTCTTTTAACATTTTGACATATCAAAAACGTCTTTCATTTCAGAGAAACACATGTGTTTCTCACACAAAAGCATTTCATGAAATTCATTCACTTTCAAATGAACGTGATTATCTTTCAAAGTAAAGTTTCTACAGAGAAAAGGAACACTGTTCTTAGTTTTGTCAAGTCTTTGACATATCACAAACAATGTCTTCTCATTTCAGAGAAACACATGTGCGTTTCTCACAAAAGCATTTCATGAAATTCATACACTTTTAAAAGAACGTGATTATCTTTCAAAGCAAAGTTTCTACAGAGACAAGGAACACAGTTTTCATTCTTACAATTCTGTGACATATCACAAACAACATCTTCTCATTTCAGAGAAACACAAGTATGTTTCTCACAAAAGCATTTCATGAAATTCAATCACTTTCAAATGAACGTGATTATCTTTCAAAGTAAAGCTTCTGCAGAGAAAAGGAACACAGTTCTTAGTTTTGTCAAGTCTTTGACATATCACAAACAATTGCTTATCTTTTCAGAGAAAGACATGTGCGTTTCTCAAAAAAGCATTTCATGAAATTCATACACTTTAAATAAATGTGATTATCTTTCAAACAAAGTTTCTACTGAGACAAGGAACACAGTTCTCATTCTAACAATTCTGTGACATATCACAAACAATGTCTTCTCATATCAGAGAAACACATGTGTGTTTTTCACAAAAGCATTTCATGAAATTCAATCACTTTCAAATGAACGTGATTATCTTTCAAAATAAAACTTTTACACAGAAAAGGAACACTGTTCTTAAGTTTTGTCAAGTCTTTGACATATCACAAACAATGGCTTATCTTTTCAGAGAAAGACATGTGCATTTCTCACAAAAGCATTTCATGAAATTCATACACTTTTAAAAGAACGTGATTATTTTTCAAAGCAAAGTTTCTACAGAGACAAGGAACACAGTTCTCATTCTAACAATTCTGTGACATATCACAAACAACGTCTTCTCATTTCAGAGAAACACATGTGTGTTTCTCACAAAAGCATTTCATGAAATTCATTCACTTTCAAATGAACGTGATTATCTTTCAAATTAAAACTTCTACAGAGAAAAGGAACACTGTTCTTAGTTTTGTCAAGTCTTTGACATATCACAAACAATGTCTTCTCATTTCAGAGAAAGACATGTCCGTTTCTCACAAAAGCATTTCATGAAATTCATACACTTTTAAAAGAACTTGATTATCTTTCAAAGCAAAATTTCTACAGAGACAAGGAACACAGTTCTCATTCTAACAATTCAATGACATATCACAAACAATGTCTTCTCATTTCAGAGAAACACATGTGTGTTTCTCACAAAAGCATTTCATGAAATTCATTCACTTTCAAATGAACGTGATTATCTTTCAAAATAAAGCTTCTACAGAGAAAAGGAACACTGTTCTTAGTTTTGTCAAGTCTTTGACATATCACAAACAAAGTCTTCTCAATTCAGAGAAAGACATATGCGTTTCTCAAAGAAGCATTTCATGAAATTCATACACTTTTAAAAGAATGTGATTATCTTTCAAACAAAGTTTCTACTGAGACAAGGAACACAGTTCTCATTCTAACAATTCTGTGACATATCACAAACAATGTCTTCTTATATCAGAGAAACACATGTGTGTTTCTCACAAAAGCATTTCATGAAATTCAATCACTTTCAAATGAACGTGATTATCTTTCAAAATAAAGCTTCTACACAGAAAAGGAACACTGTTCTTAGTTTTGTCAAGTCTTTGACATATCACAAACAATGTCTTTCCAATTCAGAGAAAGACATGTGCGTTTCTCACAAAAGCATTTCATGAAATTCATGCACTTTTAAAAGAACGTGATTATCTTTCAAAGCAAAGTTTCTACAGAGACAAGGAACACAGTTCTCATTCTTACAATTCTGTGACATATCACAAACAATGTCTTCTCATTTCAGAGAAACACATGTGTGTTTCTCACAAAAGCATTTCATGAAATTCATTCACTTTCAAATGAACGTGATTATCTTTCAAAATAAATCTTCTACAGAGAAAAGGAACACTGTTCTTAGTTTTGTCAAGTCTTTGACATATCACAAACAATGGCTTATCTTTTCAGAGAAAGACATGTGCGTTTCTCACAAAAGCATTTCATGAAATTCATACACTTTTAAAAGAACGTGATTATCTTTCAAAGCAAAGTTTCTACAGAGACAAAGAACACAGTTCTCATTCTAACAATTCTGTGACATATCACAAACAACGTCTTCTCATTTCAGAGAAACACATGTGTGTTTCTCACAAAAGCATTTCATGAAATTCATTCACTTTCAAATGAACGTGATTATCTTTCAAATTAAAGTTTCTACAGAGAAAAGGAACACTGTTCTTAGTTTTGTCAAGTCTTTGACATATCACAAACAACGTCTTCTCAATTCAGAAAAACACATGTGCGTTCTCAGAAAAGCATTTCATGAAATTCATTCACTTTTAAAAGAACATGATTATCTTTCAAAATAAAATTTCTACAGAGAAAAGGAACACTGTTCTTAGATTTGTAAAGTCTTTGACATATCACAAACAACGTCTTCTCATTTCAGAGAAACACATGTGTGTTTCTCAAAAAAGCATTTCATGAAATTCATACACTTTTAAAAGAACGTGATTATCTTTCAAATCAAAGTTTCTACAGAGACAAGGAACACAGTTCTCATTCTAACAATTCTGTGACATATCACAAACAACGTCTTCTCATATCAGAGAAACACATGTGTGTTTCTCACAAAAGCATTTCATGAAATTCATTCACTTTCAAATGAACGTGATTATCTTTCAAATTAAAGCTTCTACAGAGAAAAGGAACACTGTTCTTAGTTTTGTCAAGTCTTTGACATATCACAAACAACGTCTTCTCATTTCAGATAAACACATGTGCGTTTCTCACAAAAGCATTTCATGAAATTCATACACTTTTAAAAGAACGTGATTATCTTTCAAAGCAAAGTTTCTACACAGACAAGGAACACAGTTCTCATTCTAACAATTCTTTGACATATCACAAACAATGTCTTCTCATTTCAGAGAAACACATGTGCGTTTCTCACAAAAGCATTTCATGAAATTCATACACTTTTAAAGAATGTAATTATCTTTCAAAGCAAAGTTTCTACAGAGACAAGGAACACAGTTCTCATTCTAACAATTCTGTGACATATCACAAACAACATCTTCTCAATTACGAGAAACACATGTGCGTTTCTCAAAAAAGCATTTCATGAAATTCTTACAATTTTTTAAGTACGTGATTATCTTTCAAAGCAAATTTCTACATTCACAAGGAACTCAGTTCTCATTCTAACAATTCTGTGATATATCACAAACAACCTCTTCTCATTTCAGAGAAACACATGTGTGTTTCTCACAAAAGTATTTCATGAAATTCATTCACTTTCAAATGAACGTGAATATCTTTGAAAATAAAGCTTCTACAGAGGAAATGAACACTGTTCTTAGTTTTGTCAAGTCTTTAACATATCACAAACAATGTCTTCTCAATTCAGAGAAACACATGTGTTTCTCACAAAAGCATTTCATGAAATTCATTCACTTTCAAATGAACGTGATTATCTTTAAAAGTAAAGCTTCTACAGAGGAAAGGAACACTGTTCTTAGTTTTGTCAAGTCTTTGACATATCACAAACAACGTCTTCTCATTTCAGAGAAACACATGTGCGTTTCTGAAAAAGCATTTCATGAAATTCATTCACTTTTAAAAGAACATGATTATCTTTCAAAGCAAAGTTTCTACAGAGAAAGGAACAATGTTCTTAGTTTTGTCAAGTCTTTGATATATCACAAACAATGTCTTCTCATTTCAGAGAAACACATGTGTGTTTCTCACAAAAGCATTTCATGAAATTCATTCACTTTCAAATGAACGTGATTATCTTTCAAAGGAAAGCTTCTACAGAGAAAAGGAACACAGTTCTTAGTTTTGTCAAGTCTTTGACATATCACAAACAATTGCTTATCTTTTCAGAGAAAGACATGTGCGTTTCTCACAAAAGCATTTCATGAAATTCATACACTTTTAAAAGAACGTGATTATCTTTCAAAGCAAAGTTTCTACAGAGACAAGGAACACAGTTCTCATTCTAACAATTCTGTGACCTATCACAAACAACGTCTTCTCATTTCAGAGAAACACATGTGTGTTTCTCTCAAAAGCATTTCATGAAATTCATTCACTTTCAAATGAACGTGATTATCTTTCAAAGTAAAGCTTCTACTGAGAAAAGGAACACTGTTCTTAGTTTTGTCAAGTCTTTGACATATCACAAACAATGTCTTCTCATTTCAGAGAAAGACATGTGCGTTTCTCACAAAAGCATTTCAAGAACTTCATACACTGTTAAAAGAACGTGATTATCATTCAAAGCAAAGTTTCTACAGAGACAAGGAACACAGTTCTCATTCTAACAATTCTGTGACATATCACAAACAACGTCTTCTCATTTCAGAGAAACACATGTGTGTTTCTCACAAAAGCATTTCATGAAATTCATACACTTTCAAATGAATGTGATTATTTTTCAAAGTAAAACTTCTACAGAGAAAAGGAACACTTGTTTTGTCAAGTCTTTGACATATCACAAACAATGGCTTATCTTTTCAGAGAAAGACATGTGCGTTTCTCACAAAAGTATTTCATGAAATTCATACACTTTTAAAAGAACGTGATTATCTTTCAAAGTAAAGCTTCTACAGAGAAAAGGAACACTATTCTTAGTTTTGTCAAGTCTTTGAAATATCACAAACAATGGCTTCTCTTTTCAGAGAAAGACATGGGCATTTCTCACAAAAGCATTTCATGAAATTCATACACTTTTAAAAGAACGTGATTATCTTTCAAAGCAAAGTTTCTACAGAGACAAGGAACACAGTTCTCATTCTAACAATTCTGTGACATATCACAAACAACGGCTTTTCATTTCAGAGAAACACATGTGTGTTTCTCACAAAAGCATTTCATGAAATTCATTCACTTTCCAATGAACGTGATTATCTTTCAAAGTAAAGCTTCTACAGAGAAAAGGAACACTGTTCTTAGTTTGTCAAGTCTTTGACATATCACAAACAATGGCTTCTCAATTTAGAGAAACAAATGTGCGTTTCTCACAAAAGCATTTCATGAAATTCATACACTTTTAAAAGAACGTGATTATCTTTCAAAGCAAAGTTTCTACAGAGAAAAGGAACACTGTTTTTAGTTTTGTCTAGTCTTTGACATATCACAAACAACGACTTATCTTTTCAGAGAAAGACATGTGCCTTTCTGAACAAAAGAATTTCGTGAAATTCATAAACTTTTAAAAGAATGTGATTATCATTCAAAGCAAAGTTTCTACAGAGACAAGGAACACAGTTCTCATTCTAACAATTCTGTGACATATCACAAACAATGTCTTCTCATTTCAGAGAAACACATGTGTGTTTCTCACAAAAGCATTTCATGAAATTCATTCACTTTCAAATGAATGTGATTATCTTTCAAATTAAAGCATCTACAGAGAAAAGGAACACTGTTCTTAGTTTTGTCAAGTCTTTGACATATCACAAACTACGTCTTCTCAATTCAGAGAAACACATGTGCGTTTCTCACAAAAGCATTTCATGAAATTCATACACTTTTTAAAGAACGTGATTATCTTTCAAAGCAAAGTTTCTACAGAGACAAGGAACACAGATCTCATTCTAACAATTCTGTGACATATCACAAACAACGTCTTCTCATTTCAGAGAAACACATGTGTGTTTCTCACAAAAGCATTTCATGAAATTCATTCACTTTCAAATGATCGTGATTATCTTTCAAAGTAAAGCTTCTACAGAGAAAAGGAACACTGTTTTTAGTATTGTCAAGTCTTTGACATATCACAAACAACGTCTTCTCATTTCAGAGAAAGACATGTGCATTTCTCACAAAAGCATTTCATGAAATTCATTCCCTTTTAAATGAACGTGATTATCTTTCAAAGTAAAGCTTCTACAGAGAAAAGGAACACTGTTCTTAGTTTTGTCAAGTCTTTGAAATATCACAAACAATGGCTTCTCAATTCAGAGAAACACATGTGTGTTTCTCACAAAAGCATTTCATGAAATTCATACACTCTTAAAAGAACGTGATTATCTTTCAAAGCAAAGTTTCTACAGAGAAAAGGAACACTGTTCTTAGTTTTGTCAAGTCTTTGCCATATCACAAACAATGGCTTAACTTTTCAGAGAAAGACATATGTGTTTCTCACAAAAGCATTTCATGAAATTCATACACTTTTAAAAGAACGTGATTATCTTTCAAAGCAAAGTTTCTACAGAGACAAGGAACACAGTTCTCATGCTAAAAATTCTGTGACATATCACAAACAACGTCTTCTCATTTCAGAGAAACACATGTGTGTTTCTCACAAAAGCATTACATGAAATTCATTCACTTTCAAATGAACGTGATTATCTTTCAACGTAAAGCTTCTACAGAGAAAAGGAACACTGTTCTTAGTTTTGTCAAGTCTTTGACATATCACAAACAATGGCTTATCTTTTCAGAGAAAGACATGTGTGTTTCTCACAAAAGTATTTCATGAAATTCATACACTTTTATAAGAACGTGATTATCTTTCAAAGCAAACATTCTACAGAGACAAGGAACACAGTTCTCATTCTAACAATTCTGTGACATATCACAAACAATGTCTTCTCATTTCAGAGAAACACATGTGCGTTTCACACAAAAACTTTTCATGAAATTCATTCACTTTCAAATGAACGTGATTATCTTTCAAAGTTAAGCTTCTACAGAGAAAAGGACCACTATTCTTAGTTTTGTCAAGTCTTTGAAATATCACAAACAGTGGCTTATCTTTTCAGAGAAAGACATGTGCATTTCTCACAAAAGCATTTCATGAAATTCATACACATTTCAAAGAACGTGATTATCTTTCAAAGCAAAGATTCTACAAAAAAAGGAACACAGTTCTCATTCTAACAATTCTGTGACATATCACACACAACTTCTTCTCATTTCAGAGAAACACATGTGTGTTTCTCACAAAAGCAATTCATGAAATTCATTCATTTTCAAATGAACGTGATTATCTTTCAAAGTAAATCTTCCAAAGTGAAAAGGAACACTGTTCTTAGTTTTGTCAAGTCTTTGACATATCACACACAATGGCTTATCTTTTCAGAGAAAGACATGTGCGTTTCTCACAAGAGCATTTCATGAAATTCATACACTTTTAAAAGAACGTGTTTATCTTTCAAAGCAAAGTTTCTACAGAGACAAGGAACACAGTTCTCATTCTAACAATTCTGTGACATATCACAAACAATGGCTTTTCTTTTCAGATAAAGACATGTGCGTTACTCACAAAAGCATTTCATGAAATTCATTCACTTTCAAATGAACGTGATTATCTTTCAAAGTAAAGCTTCTACAGAGAAAAGGAACACTGTTTTTAGTTTTGTCAAGTCTTTGACATATCACAAACAACGTCTTCTCATTTCAGAGAAACACATGTGCGTTTCTCACAAAAGCATTTCATGAAATTCATTCCCTTTCAAATGAACGTGATTATCTTTCAAAGTAAAGCTTCTACAGAGAAAAGGACCACTGTTCTTAGTTTTGTCAAGTCTTTGACATATCACAAACAATGGCTTATATTTTCAAAGAAAAACATGTGCGTTTCTCACAAAAGCATTTCATGAAATTCATACACTTTTAAAAGAACGTGATTATCTTTCAAAGCAAAGTTTCTACAGAGACAAGGAACACAGTTCTCATTCTAACAATTCTGTGACATATCACAAACAATGTCTTCTCATTTCAGAGAAACACATGTGTGTTTCTCACAAAAGCATTTCATGAAATTCATTCACTTTCAAATGAACCTGATTATCTTTCAAAGTAAATCTTCTACAGAGAAAAGGAACACTGTTCTTAGTTTTGTCAAGTCTTTGACATATCACAAACAATGTCTTCTCATTTCAGAGAAACACATGTGCGTTTCTCAAAAAAGCATTTCATGAAATTCATACACTTTTAAAAGAACGTGATTATCTTTCAAAGCAAAGTTTCTACAGAGACAAGGAACACAGTTCTCATTCTAACAATTCTGTGACATATCACAAACAAGGTCTTCTCATTTCAGAGAAAGACATGTGCGTTTCTCACAAAAGCATTTCATGAAATTCATACACTTTTAAAAGAACGTGATTATCTTTCAAATCAAAGTTTCTACAGAGACAAGGAACACAGTTCTCATTCTAACAATTCTGTGACATATCACAAACAACGTCTTCTCATTTCAGAGAAACACATGTGTGTTTCTCACAAAAGCATTTCATGAAATTCATTCACTTTCAAATGAACGTGATTATTTTTCAAAGTAAAGCTTCTACAGAGAAAAGGAACACTGTTCTTAGTTTTGTCAAGTCTTTGACATATCACAAACAATGGCTTATCTTTTCGAACAGTGCGTTTCTCACAAAAGTATTTCATGAAATTTCATACACTTTTAAAAGAACGTGATTATCTTTCAAAGTTAAAGCTTCTACAGAGAAAAGGACCACTATTCTTAGTTTTGTCAAGTCTTTGACATATCACAAACAATGGCTTCTCTTTTCAGAGAAAGACATGTTCATTTCTCACAAAAGGATTTCATGAAATTCATACACTTTTAAAAGAACGTGATTATCTTTCAAAGCAAAGTTTCTACAGAGACAAGGAACACAGTTCTCATTCTAACAATTCTGTGACATATCACAAACAATGGCTTTTCTTTTCAGATAAAGACATGTGCGTTACTCACAAAAGCATTTCATGAAATTCATTCACTTTCAAATGAACGTGATTATCTTTCAAAGTAAAGCTTCTACAGAGAAAAGGAACACTGTTCTTAGTTTTGTCAAGTCTTTGACATATCACAAACAATGGCTTCTCATTTTAGAGAAACACATGTGCGTTTCTCACAAAAGCATTTCATGAAATTCATACACTTTTAAAAGAACGTGATTATCTTTCAAAGCAAAGTTTCTACAGAGAAAAGGAACACTGTTCTTAGTTTTGTCTAGTCTTTGACATATCACAAACAATGGCTTATCTTTTCAGAGAAAGACATGTGCCTTTCTCACAAAAGCATTTCATGAAATTCATACACTTTTAAAAGAACGTGATTATCTTTCAAAGCAAAGTTTCTACAGAGACAAGGAACACAGTTCTCATTCTAACAATTCTGTGACATATCACAAACAATGTCTTCTCATTTCAGAGAAACACATGTGTGTTTCTCACAAAAGCATTTCATGAAATTCATTCACTTTCAAATGAACGTGATTATCTTTCAAAGTAAAGCTTCTACAGAGAAAAGGAACACTGTTTTTAGTTTTGTCAAGTCTTTGACATATCACAAACAACGTCTTCTCATTTCAGAGAAACACATGTGCGTTTCTCACAAAAGCATTTCATGAAATTCATTCCCTTTTAAATGAACGTGATTATCTTTCAAAGTTAAGCTTCTACAGAGAAAAGGACCACTGTTCTTAGTTTTGTCAGGTCTTTGAAATATCACAAACAATGGCTTATATTTTCAAAGAAAAACATGTGCTTTTCTCACAAAAGCATTTCATGAAATTCATACACTTTTAAAAGAACGTGATTATCTTTCAAAGCAAAGATTCTACAGAAAAAAGGAACACAGTTCTCATTCTAAAAATTCTGTGACATATCACACACAATGTCTTCTCATTTCAGAGAAACACATGTGTGTTTCTCACAAAAGCATTTCATGAAATTCATTCACTTTCAAATGAACCTGATTATCTTTCAAAGTAAATCTTCTATAGAGAAAAGGAACACTGTTCTTAGTTTTGTCAAGTCTTTGACATATCACAAACAAGGTCATCTCATTTCAGAGAAACTCATGTGCGTTTCTCAAAAAAGCATTTCATGAAATTCATACACTTTTAAAAGAACGTGATTATCTTTCAAAGCAAAGATTCTACAGAGACAAGGAACACAGTTCTCATTCTAACAATTCTTTGACATATCACAAACAAGGTCTTCTCATTTCAGAGAAAGACATGTGCGTTTCTCACAAAAGCATTTCAAGAAATTCATACACTGTTAAAAGAACGTGATTATCATTCAAATCAAAGTTTCTACAGAGACAAGGAACACAGTTCTCATTCTAACAATTCTGTGACATATCACACACAACGTCTTCTCATTTCAGAGAAACACATGTGTGTTTCTCACAAAAGCATTTCATGAAATTCATACACTTTCAAATGAATGTGATTATTTTTCAAAGTAAAACTTCTACAGAGAAAAGGAACACTGTTTGTCAAGTCTTTGACATATCACAAACAATGGCTTATCTTTTCAGAGAAAGACATGTGCGTTTCTCACAAAAGTATTTCATGAAATTCATACACTTTTAAAAGAACGTGATTATCTTTCAAAGTTAAGCTTCTACAGAGAAAAGGACCACTATTCTTAGTTTTGTCAAGTCTTTGAAATATCACAAACAATGGCTTCTCTTTTCAGAGAAAGACATGTGTCATTTCTCACAAAAGGATTTCATGAAATTCATACACATTTAAAAGAACGTGATTATCTTTCAAAGCAAAGTTTCTACAGAGACAAGGAACACAGTTCTCATTCTAACAATTCTGTGACATATCACAAACAATGGCTTTTCTTTTCAGATAAAGACATGTGCGTTACTCACAAAAGCATTTCATGAAATTCATTCACTTTCCAATGAACGTGATTATCGTTCAAAGTAAAGATTCTACAGAGAAAAGGAACACTGTTCTTAGTTTGTCAAGTCTTTGACATATCACAAACAATGGCTTCTCAATTTAGAGAAACAAATGTGCGTTTCTCACAAAAGCATTTCATGAAATTCATACACTTTTAAAAGAACGTGATTATCTTTCAAAGCAAAGTTTCTACAGAGAAAAGGAACACTGTTTTTAGTTTTGTCTAGTCTTTGACATATCACAAACAACGACTTATCTTTTCAAGAAAGACATGTGCCTTTCTCAATAAAGAATTTCGTGAAATTCATAAACTTTTAAAAGAATGTGATTATCATTCAAAGCAAAGTTTCTACAGAGACAAGGAACACAGTTCTCATTCTAACAATTCTGTGACATATCACAAACAATGTCTTCTCATTTCAGAGAAACACATGTGTGTTTCTCACAAAAGCATTTCATGAAATTCATTCACTTTCAAATGAATGTGATTATCTTTCAAATTAAAGCATCTACAGAGAAAAGGAACACTGTTCTTAGTTTTGTCAAGTCTTTGACATATCACAAACTACGCCTTCTCAATTCAGAGAAACACATGTGCGTTTTTCAGACAAAAGTATTTCATGAAATTCATACACTTTTTAAAGAACGTGATTATCTTTCAAAGCAAATTTTCTACAGAGACAAGGAAGACAGATCTCATTCTAACAATTCTGTGACATATTACAGACAACGTCTTCTCATTTCAGAGAAACACATGTGTGTTTCTCACAAAAGTATTTCATGAAATTCATTCACTTTCAAATGATCGTGATTATCTTTCAAAGTAAAGCTTCTACAGAGAAAAGGAACACTGTTTTTAGTATTGTCAAGTCTTTGACATATCACAAACAACGTCTTCTCATTTCAGAGAAAGACGTGCATTTCGCACAAAAGCATTTCATGAAATTCATTCCCTTTTAAATGAACGTGATTATCTTTCAAAGTTAAGCTTCTACAGAGAAAAGGACCACTGTTCTTAGTTTTGTCAAGTCTTTGAAATATCACAAACAATGGCTTCTCAATTCAGAGAAACACATGTGCGTTTCTCACAAAAGCATTTCATGAAATTCATACACTCTTAAAAGAACGTGATTATCTTTCAAAGCAAAGTTTCTACAGAGAAAAGGAACACTGTTCTTAGTTTTGTCAAGTCTTTGCCATATCACAAACAACGACTTAACTTTTCTGAGAAAGACATATGTGTTTCTCACAAAATCATTTCATGAAATTCATACACTTTTAAAAGAACGTGATTATCTTTCAAAGCAAAGTTTCTACGGAGACAAGGAACACAGTTCTCATGCTAAAAATTCTGTGACATATCACAAACAACGTCTTCTCCTTTCAGAGAAACACATGTGTGTTTCTCACAAAAGCATTAAATGAAATTCATTCACTTTCAAATGAACGTGATTATCTTTCAACGTAAAACTTCTACAGAGAAAAGGAACACTGTTCTTAGTTTTGTCAAGTCTTTGACATATCACAAACAATGGCTTATCTTTTCAGAGAAAGACATGTGTGTTTCTCACAAAAGTATTTCATAAAATTCATACACTTTTATAAGAACGTGATTATCTTTCAAAGCAAACATTCTACAGAGACAAGGAACACAGTTCTCATTCTAACAATTCTGTGACATATCAAAAACAACGTCTTCTCATTTCAGAGAAACACATGTGCGTTTCACACAAAAACTTTTCATGAAATTCATTCACTTTCAAATGAACGTGATTATCTTTCAAAGTTAAGCTTCTACAGAGAAAAGGACCACTATTCTTAGTTTTGTCAAGTCTTTGAAATATCACAAACAGTGGCTTATCTTTTCAGAGAAAGACATGTGCATTTCTCACAAAAGCATTTCATGAAATTCATACACATTTAAAAGAACGTGATTATCTTTCAAAGCAAAGATTCTACAAAAAAGGGAACACAGTTCTCATTCTAACAATTCTGTGACATATCACACACAACTTCTTCTCATTTCAGAGAAACACATGTGTGTTTCTCACAAAAGCAATTCATGAAATTCATTCATTTTCAAATGAACGTGATTATCTTTCAAAGTAAATCTTCCAAAGTGAAAAGGAACACTGTTCTTAGTTTTGTCAAGTCTTTGACATATCACACACAATGGCTTATCTTTTCAGAGAAAGACATGTGCGTTTCTCACAAGAGCATTTCATGAAATTCATACACTTTTAAAAGAACGTGTTTATCTTTCAAAGCAAAGTTTCTACAGAGACAAGGAACACAGTTCTCATTCTAACAATTCTGTGACATATCACAAACAATGGCTTTTCTTTTCAGATAAAGACATGTGCGTTACTCACAAAAGCATTTCATGAAATTCATTCACTTTCAAATGAACGTGATTATCTTTCAAAGTAAAGCTTCTACAGAGAAAAGGAACACTGTTTTTAGTTTTGTCAAGTCTTTGACATATCACAAACAACGACTTATCTTTTCAAGAAAGACATGTGCCTTTCTCAATAAAGAATTTCGTGAAATTCATAAACTTTTAAAAGAATGTGATTATCATTCAAAGCAAAGTTTCTACAGAGACAAGGAACACAGTTCTCATTCTAACAATTCTGTGACATATCACAAACAATGTCTTCTCATTTCAGAGAAACACATGTGTGTTTCTCACAAAAGCATTTCATGAAATTCATTCACTTTCAAATGAATGTGATTATCTTTCAAATTAAAGCATCTACAGAGAAAAGGAACACTGTTCTTAGTTTTGTCAAGTCTTTGACATATCACAAACTACGCCTTCTCAATTCAGAGAAACACATGTGCGTTTCAGACAAAAGTATTTCATGAAATTCATACACTTTTTAAAGAACGTGATTATCTTTCAAAGCAAATTTTCTACAGACAAGGAAGACAGATCTCATTCTAACAATTCTGTGACATATTACAGACAACGTCTGCTCATTTCAGAGAAACACATGTGTGTTTCTCACAAAAGTATTTCATGAAATTCATTCACTTTCAAATGATCGTGATTATCTTTCAAAGTAAAGCTTCTACAGAGAAAAGGAACACTGTTTTTAGTATTGTCAAGTCTTTGACATATCACAAACAACGTCTTCTCATTTCAGAGAAAGACGTGCATTTCGCACAAAAGCATTTCATGAAATTCATTCCCTTTTAAATGAACGTGATTATCTTTCAAAGTTAAGCTTCTACAGAGAAAAGGACCACTGTTCTTAGTTTTGTCACGTCTTTGAAATATCACAAACAGTGGCTTATCTTTTCAGAGAAAGACATGTGCATTTCTCACAAAAGCATTTCATGAAATTCATACACATTTCAAAGAACGTGATTATCTTTCAAAGCAAAGATTCTACAAAAAAGGGAACACAGTTCTCATTCTAACAATTCTGTGACATATCACACACAACTTCTTCTCATTTCAGAGAAACACATGTGTGTTTCTCACAAAAGCAATTCATGAAATTCATTCATTTTCAAATGAACGTGATTATCTTTCAAAGTAAATCTTCCAAAGTGAAAAGGAACACTGTTCTTAGTTTTGTCAAGTCTTTGACATATCACACACAATGGCTTATCTTTTCAGAGAAAGACATGTGCGTTTCTCACAAGAGCATTTCATGAAATTCATACACTTTTAAAAGAACGTGTTTATCTTTCAAAGCAAAGTTTCTACAGAGACAAGGAACACAGTTCTCATTCTAACAATTCTGTGACATATCACAAACAATGGCTTTTCTTTTCAGATAAAGACATGTGCGTTACTCACAAAAGCATTTCATGAAATTCATTCACTTTCAAATGAACGTGATTATCTTTCAAAGTAAAGCTTCTACAGAGAAAAGGAACACTGTTTTTAGTTTTGTCAAGTCTTTGACATATCACAAACAACGACTTATCTTTTCAAGAAAGACATGTGCCTTTCTCAATAAAGAATTTCGTGAAATTCATAAACTTTTAAAAGAATGTGATTATCATTCAAAGCAAAGTTTCTACAGAGACAAGGAACACAGTTCTCATTCTAACAATTCTGTGACATATCACAAACAATGTCTTCTCATTTCAGAGAAACACATGTGTGTTTCTCACAAAAGCATTTCATGAAATTCATTCACTTTCAAATGAATGTGATTATCTTTCAAATTAAAGCATCTACAGAGAAAAGGAACACTGTTCTTAGTTTTGTCAAGTCTTTGACATATCACAAACTACGCCTTCTCAATTCAGAGAAACACATGTGCGTTTCAGACAAAAGTATTTCATGAAATTCATACACTTTTTAAAGAACGTGATTATCTTTCAAAGCAAATTTTCTACAGACAAGGAAGACAGATCTCATTCTAACAATTCTGTGACATATTACAGACAACGTCTGCTCATTTCAGAGAAACACATGTGTGTTTCTCACAAAAGTATTTCATGAAATTCATTCACTTTCAAATGAACGTGATTATCTTTCAAAGTAAAGCTTCTACAGAGAAAAGGAACACTGTTTTTAGTATTGTCAAGTCTTTGACATATCACAAACAACGTCTTCTCATTTCAGAGAAAGACGTGCATTTCTCACAAAAGCATTTCATGAAATTCATTCCCTTTTAAATGAACGTGATTATCTTTCAAAGTTAAGCTTCTACAGAGAAAAGGACCACTGTTCTTAGTTTTGTCAAGTCTTTGAAATATCACAAACAATGGCTTCTCAATTCAGAGAAACACATGTGTGTTTCTCACAAAAGCATTTCATGAAATTCATACACTCTTAAAAGAACGTGATTATCTTTCAAAGCAAAGTTTCTACAGAGAAAAGGAACACTGTTCTTAGTTTTGTCAAGTCTTTGACATATCACAAACAATGGCTTATCTTTTCAGAGAAAGACATGTGTGTTTCTCACAAAATCATTTCATGAAATTCATACACTTTTAAAAGAACGTGATTATCTTTCAAAGCAAAGTTTCTACGGAGACAAGGAACACAGTTCTCATGCTAAAAATTCTGTGACATATCACAAACAACGTCTTCTCCTTTCAGAGAAACACATGTGTGTTTCTCACAAAAGCATTACATGAAATTCATTCACTTTCAAATGAACGTGATTATCTTTCAACGTAAAGCTTCTACAGAGTAAAGGAACACTGTTCTTAGTTTTGTCAAGTCTTTGACATATCACAAACAATGGCTTATCTTTTCAGAGAAAGACATGTGTGTTTCTCACAAAAGTATTTCATGAAATTCATACACTTTTATAAGAACGTGATTATCTTTCAAAGCAAACATTCTACAGAGACAAGGAACACAGTTCTCATTCTAACAATTCTGTGACATATCACAAACAACGTCTTCTCATTTCAGAGAAACACATGTGCGTTTCACACAAAAACTTTTCATGAAATTCATTCACTTTCAAATGAACGTGATTATCTTTCAAAGTAAAGCTTCTACAGAGAAAAGGAACACTGTTCTTAGTTTTGTCAAGTCTTTGACATATCACAAACAGTGGCTTATCTTTTCAGAGAAAGACATGTGCATTTCTCACAAAAGCATTTCATGAAATTCATACACATTTCAAAAGAACGTGATTATCTTTCAAAGCAAAGATTCTACAAAAAGGGAACACAGTTCTCATTCTAACAATTCTGTGACATATCACACACAACTTCTTCTCATTTCAGAGAAACACATGTGTGTTTCTCACAAAAGCAATTCATGAAATTCATTCATTTTCAAATGAACGTGATTATCTTTCAAAGTAAAGCTTCCAAAGAGAAAAGGAACACTGTTCTTAGTTTTGTCAAGTCTTTGACATATCACACACAATGGCTTATCTTTTCAGAGAAAGACATGTGCGTTTCTCACAAAAGCATTTCATGAAATTCATACACTTTTAAAAGAACGTGTTTATCTTTCAAAGCAAAGTTTCTACAGAGACAAGGAACACAGTTCTCATTCTAACAATTCTGTGACATATCACAAACAATGGCTTTTCTTTTCAGATAAAGACATGTGCGTTACTCACAAAAGCATTTCATGAAATTCATTCACTTTCAAATGAACGTGATTATCTTTCAAAGTAAAGCTTCTACAGAGAAAAGGAACACTGTTTTTAGTTTTGTCAAGTCTTTGACATATCACAAACAACGTCTTCTCATTTCAGAGAAACACATGTGCGTTTCTCACAAAAGCATTTCATGAAATTCATTCCCTTTTAAATGAACGTGATTATCTTTCAAAGTTAAGCTTCTACAGAGAAAAGGACCACTGTTCTTAGTTTTGTCAGGTCTTTGAAATATCACAAACAATGGCTTATATTTTCAAAGAAAAACATGTGCTTTTCTCACAAAAGCATTTCATGAAATTCATACACTTTTAAAAGAACGTGATTATCTTTCAAAGCAAAGATTCTACAGAAAAAAGGAACACAGTTCTCATTCTAAAAATTCTGTGACATATCACACACAATGTCTTCTCATTTCAGAGAAACACATGTGTGTTTCTCACAAAAGCATTTCATGAAATTCATTCACTTTCAAATGAACCTGATTATCTTTCAAAGTAAATCTTCTATAGAGAAAAGGAACACTGTTCTTAGTTTTGTCAAGTCTTTGACATATCACAAACAAGGTCTTCTCATTTCAGAGAAACTCATGTGCGTTTCTCAAAAAAGCATTTCATGAAATTCATACACTTTTAAAAGAACGTGATTATCTTTCAAAGCAAAGATTCTACAGAGACAAGGAACACAGTTCTCATTCTAACAATTCTTTGACATATCACAAACAAGGTCTTCTCATTTCAGAGAAAGACATGTGCGTTTCTCACAAAAGCATTTCAAGAAATTCATACACTGTTAAAAGAACGTGATTATCATTCAAATCAAAGTTTCTACAGAGACAAGGAACACAGTTCTCATTCTAACAATTCTGTGACATATCACACACAACGTCTTCTCATTTCAGAGAAACACATGTGTGTTTCTCACAAAAGCATTTCATGAAATTCATACACTTTCAAATGAATGTGATTATTTTTCAAAGTAAAACTTCTACAGAGAAAAGGAACACTGTTTGTCAAGTCTTTGACATATCACAAACAATGGCTTATCTTTTCAGAGAAAGACATGTGCGTTTCTCACAAAAGTATTTCATGAAATTCATACACTTTTAAAAGAACGTGATTATCTTTCAAAGCAAACTTTCTACAGAGACAAGGAACACAGTTCTCATTGTAACAATTCTGTGACATATCACAAACAACGTCTTCTCATTTCAGAGAAACACATGTGTATTTCTCACAAAAGCATTTCATGAAATTCATTCACTTTCAAATGAACGTGATTATCTTTCAAAGTAAAGCTTCCACAGAGAAAAGGAACACTGTCCTTAGTTTTGTAAAATTTTTGACATATCACAAACAACGTCTTCTCAATTCAGAGAAACACATGTGCGTTTCTCACAAAAGCATTTCATGAAATTCATTCACTTTCAAATGAACGTGATTTTCTTTCAAATTAAAGCATCTACAGAGAAAAGGAACACTGTTTGTCAAGTCTTTGACATATCACAAACAAGGTCTTCTCATTTCAGAGAAAGACTTGTGCGTTTCTCACAAGAGCATTTCATGAAATTCATACACTGTTAAAAGAACGTGATTATCATTCAAAGCAACGTTTCTACAGAGAAAAGGAACACAGTTCTCATTCTAACAATTCTGTGACATATCACACACAAAGTCTTCTCATTTCAGAGAAACACATGGGTGTTTCTCACAAAAGCATTTTATGAAATTCATTCACTTTCAAATGAACGTGATTATCTTTCAAAGTAAAGCTTCTACAGAGAAAAGGAACACTGTTTGTCAAGTCTTTGACATATCACAAACAATGGCTTATCTTTTCAGAGAAAGACATGTGCGTTTCTCACAAAAGCATTTCATGAAATTCATACACTTTTAAATGAACGTGATTATCTTTCAAAGCATAGTTTCTACAGAGACAAGGAACACCGTTCTCATTCTAAAAATTCTCAGACATATCACAAACACAGTCTTCTCAATTCAGAGAGACACATGTGCGTTTCTCAAAAAAGCATTTCATGAAATTCATACACTATTAAAAGAACGTGATTATCTTTCACAGCACAGTTTCCACAGAGACAAGTAACACAGTTCTCATTCTAAGAATTCTGTGACATATCACAAACAATGGTTTATATTTTCAGATAAAGACATGTGCGTTTCTCAGAAAATCATTTCATGAAATTCATTCACTTTCAAAGGAACGGGATTATCTTTCAAAGTAAAGCTTCTACAGAGAAAAGGAACAATGTTCTTAGTTTTGTCAAGTCTTTGACATATCACAAAGAATGGCTTAACTTTTCAGAGAAAGACATATGCGTTTCTCAGAAAAGCATTACATGATATTCATACACTTTTTAAAGAACGTGATTATCTATCATTGCAAAGCTTCTACATAAACAAGGAACACAGTTCTCATTTTCACAATTCTGTGACATATCACAAACAACGTCTTCTCATTTCAGAGAAACACATGTGTGTTTCTCACAAAAGCATTTCCTGAAATTCATTCACTTTCAAAGGAACGGGATTATCTTTCAAAGTAAAGCTTCTACAGAGAAAAGGAACACTGTTCTCAGGTTTGTCAGTCTTTGACGTATCACAAACAACTTCTTCTCAATTCAGAGAAAAACATGTGCGTTTCTGACTAAAGCATTTCTTGAAATCAATACACTTTTAAAAGAATGTGATTATCTTTCAAAGCAAAGTTTCTACAGAGACAAGGAACACAGTTCTCATACTAACAATTCTGTGACATATCACAAACAACGTCTTCTCATTTCCAAGAAACACATGTGCATTACTCACAAAATCATTTCATGAAATTCTATTGCTTTCAAGTGAACGTGATTATCTTTCAAAATAAAGCTTCTACAGAGAAAAGGAACACTGTTCTTAGTTTTGTCAAGTCTTTGACATATCACAAACAGTGGCTTATCTTTTTAGATAAAGACATGTACGTTTCTCAAAAGAATTTCATGAAATTCATACACTTTTAAAGAATGTGATTATCTATCAAAATAAAGCTTCTACAGAGAAAAGGAACACTGTTCTTAGTTTTGTCAAGTCTTTGACATATCACAAACAACGTCTTCTCATTTCAGAAAAACACATGTGTGTTTCTCACAAAAGCATTTCATGAAATTCATTCACTTTCAAATGAATGTGATTATCTTTCAAAATAAAGCTTCTACAGAGAAAAGGAACACATATCTTAGTTTTTTCAATCTTTGACATATCACAAATAATGGCTTATCTTTTCAGAATAAGACATTTGCCTTTCTCAATGAAGCATTTCGTGAAATTCATACACTTTTAAAAGAACATGATTATCTTTCAAAGTAAAGCTTCTACAGAGAAAAGGAACACTTTCTTAGTTTTGGAAAGTCTTTGACATATCCCAAACAACGTCTTCTCATTTCAGAGAAACACATGTGTGTTTCTCACAAAAGCATTTCATGAAATTCATACAATTTCAAAAGAACATAATTATCTTTCAAAGTAAAGCGTCTACAAAGAAAAGGAAGAGTGTCCTCACTTCTAACTTACTTTGACATATCCCATACAACGTCTTATTTTTGCAAAGAAACACATGTGCATTTCTCACTAGAGCATTTCATGAAATTCTTATTCTTTCAAAAGAACGTCATTATCTTTCAAGTAAAGCTTCTACAGAAAAAAGGAACACTGTTCTTAGTTTTGTCAAGTCTTTGACATGTCACAAACAATGGCTTATATTTTCACAGAAAGACATGTGCGTTTTTCACAAAAGCATTTCATGAAATTCACACACTTTCAAAGAACGGGATTATCTTTCAAAGTAAAGCATCTACAAAGAAAAGGAAGAGTGTTCTCACTTCTAACTAACTTTGACATATCCCATACAACGGCTTATTTTTGAAGAGAAACACATGTGCATTTCTCACTAGAGCATTTCATGAAATTCTTATCCTTTCAAAAGAACGTGATTATCTTTCAAAGTAAAGCTTCTACAAAAAAAGGAACACGGTTCTTAGTTTTGTCAAGTCTTTGAAATATCACAAACAATGGCTTATCTTTTCAGAGAAAGACATGTGCGTTTCTCACAGAAGCATTTCATGAAATTCATACACTTTTAAAAGAACGTGATTATCTTTCAAAGCAAAGTTTCTACAGACACAAGGAACACAGTTCTCTATCTAACAATTCTGTGATATATCACAAACAATGTCTTCTCATTTCAGGGAAACATATGTGTGATTCTCACAAAAGCATTTCATGAAATTCTATTGCTATCAAATGAACATGATTATCTTTCAAAGTAAAGCTTCTACAGAGAAAAGGAACACGGTTCTTACTTTTGTCAAGTCTTAGACATATCCCAAACAACGTCTTCTCATTTCAGAGATATACATGTGAGTTTCTCACAAAAGCATTTAATGAAATTCGATTGCTTTCAAAAGAACGTGATGATCTTTAAAAGTAAAGCTTCTACAGAGCAAAGGAACGCTGTTCTTCCTTTTGTCAAATCTTTGACATATCACAAAAAACGGCATATGTATTCAGAGAAAGACAGGTGCGTTTCTCACAAAAGCATTTCATGAAATACATACACTTTCAAAAGAACGTGATTATCTTTCAAAGCAAAGTTTCTACAGAGACAAGGAACACAGTTATCATTCTAACAATTCGGTGACATATCAAAACAATGTCTTCTCATTTCATAAAAAAAATGTGCGTTTCTCCCAAAAGCATTTCATGAAATTCATACAATTTCAAAAGAAGGGGTTATCTTTAAAGTAAAGCGTCTACAAAGAAAAGGAAGACTGTTCTCACTTCTAACTAACTTTGACATATTCCATACAATGGCTTATTTTTGCAGAGAAACACATGTGCATTTCTCACTAGAGCATTTCATGAAATACTTATCCTTTCAAAAGAATGCGATTATCCTTCAAAGTAAAGCTTCCACAGAAAAAAGGAACACTGTTCTTACTTTTGTCAAGTTTTGACATATCACAATGGCTTATCTTTTCAGAGAAACACATGTGTGTTTCTCACAAAAGCATTTCATGAAATTCATTCACTTTCAAATGAACCTGATTATCTTTCAAAGTAAAGCTTCTACAGAGAATAGGAACACTGTTATTAGTTTTGTCAAGACTTTGACATATCACAAACAATGTCTTCTCATTTCAGAGAAACACATGTGTGTTTCCAACAAAAGCATTTCATGAAATTCATTCACTTTCAAATGAACGTGATTATCTTTCAAAGTAAAGCTTCTACAGAGAAAAGGAACACTGTTCTCACTTTTTGTTAAAATACTTTGACATATCCCAAACAGACGTTTCTCATTTGAGAGTAACACATGTGCATTTCTCACAAAAGAATTTCATGAAATTTTAACCTTTGAAAAGAACGTGATTATCTCTCAAAGTAAATCTTCTACAGAGAAAGGAACACTGTTCTTAATTTGGGCATGTCCTTGAAATATCACAAACAATGTCTTCTCATTACAGAGAAACACATGTGCGTTTCTCACACAAGCATTTCATGAAATTCTTAACCTTTGAAAAAAACATGATTATCTCTCAAATTAAATTTTCTACAGAGAAAAGGAACACTGGTCTTAGTTTTTTCAAGTCTTTGACATATCACAAACAATGTCTTCTCATTTCAGAGAAACACATGTGCGTTTCTCACAAAAGCATTTCATGAAAATCTATTGCTTTCAAAAGAAAGTGATTATCTTTCAAAGTAAAGCTTCTACAGAGACATCGAACACTGTTCTCTCTTTTTACAATATTTTGTCATATCCCAAACAGACGTTTTTCATTTGAGAATAACACATGTGCGTTCTCACAAAAGCATTTCATGAAATACTATTGATTTCAAAAGAACGTGATTATCTTTCAAAGTAAAGCTTCTACAGAGACAAGGAACACTGTTCTTTCTTTTGTTAATTCTTTCACATATCACAAAAAACTGCTTACGTATTCAGAGAAAGACAGGTGTGTTTCTCACAGAAGCATTTCATGAAATTCATATATTCAAAAGAACATGATTATCTTTCAAAGTAAAGTTTCTACAGAGACAAGGAACACAGTTCTCACTCTAACAATTCTGTGCCATATCAAAAACAACGTCTTCTCATTTCAGAGAAACACATGTGTGTTTCTCACAAAAGCATTTCATGAAATTCATACAATTTCAAAAGAATGTAATTATCTTTCAAAGTAAAGCGTCTACAAAGAAAAGGAAGAGTGTTCTCATTTCTAACTAACTTAGACATATTCATATGACGGCTTATTTTTGCAGAGAAACACGTGCATTTCTCACTAGAGCATTTCATGAAATTCTTATCCTTTCAAAAGAACGCGATTATCTTTAAAAGTAAAGCTTCTACAGAAAAAAGGAACACTGTTCTTAGTTTTGTCCAGTCTTTGACATATCACAATGGCTTATCTTTTCAGAGAAAGACATGTGCGTTTCTCACAAAAGCATTTCATGAAATTCATACACTTTTAAAAAAACGTGATTATCTTTCAAAGCAAAGTTTATACAGAGACAAGGAACACAGTTCTCATTCTAACAATTCTGTGACATATCACAAACAACGTATTCTAATTTCAGAGACACACATGTGCGTTTCTCACAAAAGCATTTCATGAAATTCTATTGCTATCAAAAGAACGTGATTACCTTTCAAAGTAAAGCTTCTACAGAGAGAAGGAACACTGTTCTCACTTTTGACAATACTTTGACATATCCCAAAAAGACGTTTCTCATTTGAGAGAAACCCATGTGCGTTCCTCACAAAAGAATTTCATGAAATTCTTAACTTTGAAATGAACTTGATTATCTCTCACAGTAAATCCTCTACAGAGAAATGGAACACTGTTCTTAGTTTAGTCAAGTCTTTGACATATCACAAACAACGTCTTCTCATTTCAGAGAAACACATGTGCCTTTCTCACAAAGGCATTTCATGAAATTCTATTGCTTTCAAAAGAACGTAATTATCTTTAAAAGTAAAGCTTCTACAGAGACAACGAACACTGTTCTTAGTTTTGTAAAGTCTTTGACATATCACAAACAACGTCTTCTCTTTTCAGAGAACACATGTTCGTTTCTCACAAAAGCATTTCATGAAATTCATACAATTTCAAAAGAACGTGATTAACTTTCAAAATAAGGCGTCTACAAAGAAAAGGAAGAGTGTCTCACTTCTAACTAACTTTGACATATTCCATAAAACGGCTTATTTTTGCAGAGAAACACGTGTGCATTTCTCACTAGAGCATTTCATGAAATTCTTATCCTTTCAACAGAACGAGATTATCTTTCAAAGTAAAGATTCTACAGAAAAAAGGAACACTGTTCTTAGTTTTGTCAAGATTTGACATATCACAAACAATGGCTTATCTTTTCAGAGAAAGACATGTGCGTTTCTACAAAGCATTTCATGAAATTCATACACTTTTAAAAGAACGTGATTATCTTTCAAAACAAAGTTTCTACAGAGACAAGGAACACAGTTCTCATTCTAACAATTCTGTGACTTATCACAAACAACATCTTCTCATTTCAGAGAAAGACATGTGTGTTTCTCACAAAAGCATTTCATGAAATTCATTCAATTTCAAATGAACTTGATTATCTTTCAAAGTAAAGCGTCTACAAAAAAAGGAAGAGTGTTCTCACTTCTAACTAACTTTACATATCCCATACAACGGCTTATTTTTTCAGAGAAACACATATGCATTTCTCACTGGAGCATTTCATGAAATTCTTATCCTTTCAAAGAACGTGATTATCTTTCAAAGTAAATCTTCTACAGAGCAAAGGAACACTGTTCTTAGTTTTGTCAAGTCTTTGACATATCACAAACAACGTCTTCTCATTTCAGAGAAACACATGTGTGTTTCTCCCAAAACATTTCATGAAATTCATTCACTTTAAAATGAACGTGATTATCTTTCAAAGTAAAGCTTCTACAGAGACAAGGAACACTGTTCTTAGTTTTGTAAAGTCTTTGACATATCACAAACAACGTCTTCTCATTTCAGAGAAACACATGTGCGTTTCTCACAAAAGCATTTTATGAAATTCTATTGCTTTCAAAAGAACGTGATTATCTTTCAAATTAAAGCTTCTACAGAGACAAGGAACACTGTTCTCCCTTTTAACAATACTTTGACATATCCCAAAGAGACGTTTCTCATTTGAGAATAACACATGTGCGTTTCTGACAAAAGAATTTCATGAAATTCTTAAGCTTCGAAAAGAACGTGAATATCTTTCAAATAAAGCTTCTACAGAGAAAAGGAACACTGTTCTTACTTTTGTCAAGTCTTTGACATGTCCTAAAAAACGGCTTATCTATTCACAGAAAGACAGGTGCGTTTCTCACAAAAGCATTTCGTGAAATTCATATATTCAAAAGAACATGATTATCTTTCAAAGTAAAGTTTCTACAGAGACAAGGAACACAGTTCTCATTCTATAAATTCTGTGAAATATCAATACCAACATCTTCTGATTTCAGAGAAACACATGTGCGTTTCTCACAAAAGCTTTTCATGAAATTCATACAATTTCAAAAGAACGTGATTATCTTTCAAAGTAAAGCATCTACAAAGAAAAGGAAGAGTATTCTTACTTCTAACTAACTCTGACATATCCCATATAATGGCTTATTTTTGCAGAAAAACACATGTGCATTTCTCACTAGAGCATTTCAAGAAATTCTTATCCTTTCAAAAGAACGAGATTATCTTTCAAAGTAAAGTTTCTACAGAAAGAATGAACACTCTTCTTACTTTTGTCAAGTCTTTGACATATCCCAAAAAAGGGCTTATCTATTTAGAGAAAGACAGGTGCGTTTCTCACAAAAGCATTTCATGACATTCATATATTCAAAAGAACATGATTATATTAAAGAAAAGTTTCTACAGAGACAAGGAACACTGTTCTCATTCTAAAAATTCTGTGACATATCAAAAACAACGTCTCCTCATTTCAGAGAAACACATGAGCTTTTCTCACAAAAGCATTTCATGAAATTCATTCACTATCAAATGAACGTGATTGTCTTTCAAAGTAAAGCTTTTACAGAGAAAAGGAACACTGTTCTCACTTTTAACAATACTTTGACATATCCCAAACAGACGTTTCTCATTAGAGAGTAACACATGTGCGTTTCTCAGAAAAGAATTTCATGAAATTCTTTCGCTTTCAAAGAACGTTATTATCTATCAAAATAAAGCTCCTACAGAGAAGAGGGACACTGTTCTTAGTTTTGTAAGTCTTTGACATATCCCAAACAACGTCCTCTCATTTCAGAGAAACACATATGCGTTTCTCACAAAATCATTTCATGAAATTCTATTGTTCAAAAGAACGTGATTATCTATCAAAATAAAGCTTCTACAGAGAAGTTAACACTGTTCTTCGTTTTGTCAAGTAACTGACATATCGCAAAAAAAGGCTTCTCATTTCAGAATAACACATGTGCGTTTCTCACAAAAGCATTTTATGAAATTCATACACTTTTAAAAGAACGTGATTATCTTTCAAAGCAAAGTTTCTACAGAGAGAAGGAACACAGTTCTCATTCGAACAATTCTGTGACATATCACAAACAACGTCTTCTCATTTCAGAGAAACACCTGTGTGTTTCTCACAAAAGCATTTCATGAAATTAATTCACTTTCTAATGAACGTGATTATCTTTCAAAGTAAAGCTTCTATAGAGAAAAGGAACCCTGTCCTAAGTTTTGTCAAGTAATTGACATATCGTAAACAAAGGCTTCTCATTTCAGAGTAACACATGTGCGTTTTTCACAAAAGGATTTCATGAAATTCTTTTGCTTTCAAAGAACGTGATTATCTATCAAAGTAAAGCTCCTACAGAGAAGAGGGACACTGTTCTTAGTTTTGTAAGTCTTTGACATATCACAAACAACGTCTTCTCATTTCAGAGTAACACATGTGTGTTTCTCAAGAATTCATTTCATGAAACTCATTCACTTTCAAAGAACGTGATGATCTTTCAAAGTAAAGCTTCTACAGAGAAAAGGAACACTGTTCTCATTTTTAACAATACTTTGACATATACCAAACAGACGCTTCTCATTTCAGAGTAACACATGTGCGTTTCTCACAAAAGCATTTCATGAAATTCTTAACCTTAGAAAAGAACGTGATTATCTCTCAAAGTAAATCTTATACAGAGTAAAGGAACACTGTTCTTAGTTTTGTCAAGTCATTGACATCACAAACAACGTCTTCTCATTTCAGACAAACACATGTGCGTTTCTCACAAAAGCATTTCATGAAATATTATTGCTTTCAAAAGAACATGATTATCTCTCAGAGTGAACCTTCTACAGACAAGGAACAGAGTACTCATTCTAACAACTCTGTGACATATTACAGACAACGTCTGCTCATTTCAGAGAAACACATGTGTGTTTCTCACAAAAGCATTTCATGAAATTCATTCACTTTCAAATGAACCTGATTATCTTTCAAAGTAAAGCTTCTACAGAGAAAAGGAACACTGTTCTTAGTATTGTCAAATAATTGCCATATCGCAAACAAAGTCTTCTCATTTCAGAGTAACACATGTGCGTTTCTTACAAAACCATTTCATGAAATTCTTTCACTTTCAAAGAACGTTATTATGTATCAAAATAAAGCTCCTACAGAGAAGAGGGACACTGTTCTTAGTTTTGTCAAGTCTTTGACATATCACAAACAATGGCTTATCTTTTCAGAGAAAGACATGTGTGTTTCTCACAAAAGTATTTCATGAAATTCATACACTTTTATAAGAACGTGATTATCTTTCAAAGCAAACATTCTACAGAGACAAGGAACACAGTTCTCATTCTAACAATTCTGTGACATATCACAAACAACGTCTTCTCATTTCAGAGAAACACATGTGTGTTACTCACAAAAGCATTTCATGAAATTCTTAACCTTTGAAAAGAATGTGAATATCTCTCAATGTAAATTTTCTACAGAGAAAAGGAACACTGTTCTTAGTTTTGTCAAGTCTTTGACATATCACAAACAACGTCTTCTCATTTCATAGAAACACATGTGTGTTTGTCACAAAAGCATTTCATGAAATTCATTCACTTTAAAATTACCATGATTATCTTTCAAAGTAAAGCTTCTACAGAGAAAAGGAACACTGTTCTCACTTTTAACAATACTTTGCCATAACCCAAACAGACTTTTCTCATTAGAGTAACACATGTGTGTTTCTCACAAAAGCATTTCATGAAATTCTTAACCTTTAAAAAGAACGTGATTATCTCTCAAAGTAAATCTTCTACAGAGAAAAGGAACACTGTTCTTAGTTTTGTAAAATCTTTGACATGTTACAAACAATGGCTTATCATTTCAGAGAAAGACATGTGCGTTTCTCACAAAGGCATTTTATGAAATTCATACACTTTTAAAAGAACGTGATAATATTTCAAAGCAAAGTTTCTACAGAGACAAGGAAAACAGTTCTCATTCTAACAATTCTGTGACATATCACAAACAACGTCTTCTCATTTCAGAGAATCACATGTGTGTTTCTTACAAAAGAATTTCATGAAATTCATTCACTTTCAAATGAACGTGATTATCTTTCAAAGTAAAGCTTCTACAGAGAAAAGGAACCCTGTCCTAAATTTTGTCAAGTAATTGACATATCGTAAACAAAGGCTTCTCATTTCAGAGTAACACTTGTGCGTTACCCACAAAAGCATTTCATGAAATTCTTTTGCTTTCAAAGAACGTGATTATCTATCAAAATAAAGCTTATACAGAGAAGTTAACACTGTTCTTCATTTTGTCGAGTAACTGACATATTGCAAAAAAAGGCTTCTCATTTCAGAATAACACATGTACGTTTCTCACAAAAGCATTTCATGAAATTCTTTTGCTTTCAAAGAATGTGATTATCTATCAAAATAAAGCTTCTACAGAGAAGTTAACACTGTTCTTCGTTTTGTCAAGAAACTGACATATCGCAAAAAGGCTTCTCATTTCAGAATAACACATGTGCGTTTCTCACAAAAGCATTTCATGAAATTCTTTTGATTTCAAAGAACGTGATTATCTATCAAAATAAAGCTTCTGGAGAGAAGTGAACACTGTTCTTAGTATTGTCAAATAATTGCCAAATCGCAAAGAAAGGCTTCTCATTTCAGAGTAACATGTGCTTTTCTTACAAAACCATTTCATGAAATTCTTTCGCTTTCAAAGAACGTTATTATCTATCAAAATAAAGCTTCTACAGAGAAGAGGGACACTGTTCTTAGTTTTGTAAGTCTTTGACATATCACAAACTATGTCTTCTCATTTCAGAGTAACACATGTGCGTTTCTCAAGAATGCATTTCATGAAACTCATTCACTTTCAAATGAACGTGATGATCTTTCAAAGTAAAGCTTCTACAGAGACAAGGAACTCTGTTCTAACTTTTAACAATACTTTGACATATCCTAAACAGACACTTCTCATTTTAGAGTAACAAATGTGCGTTCCTCAAGAATGCATTTCCTGAAACTCATTCACTTTCAAACGATCGTGATGATCTTTCAAATAAAGATTCTACAGAGACACGAAACACTGTTCTACCTTTAAACAATACATTGACATATCCCAAACAACGTCTTATCTTTTCAGAGAAAGACATGTGTGTTTCTCATAAAAGCATTTCATGAAATTCTTTTCCTTTCAAAGAACGTGATTATCTTCAAAGTAAAGCTTCTACAGAGAAAAGGAAAACTTTCTTAGTATTTTCAAATCTTTGACATATCCCAAAAACGGCTTATCTATTCAGAGAAAGGTTTGTGCGTGTCTCACAAAAGAATTTCATGAAATTCACATATTCAAAAGAATGTGATTATCTTTCAAAATAAAGTTTCTATAGAGACAAGAAACACAGTTTTCATTCTAACAATTCTGTGACATATCACAAACAACGTCTTCTCACTTCAGAGAAACACATGTGTGTTTATCACAAAAGCATTTCATGAAATTATAGTGCTTTCAAAAGAACGTGATTATCTTTAAAAGTAAATTTTCTGCAGAAACAAGGAACACAATTCTCATTCCAACAATTCTGTGACATATCACAAACAATGTCTTCTCAATTCAGAGAAACACATGTGCGTTTCTCACAAAAGCATTTCATGAAATTCATACACTTTTAAAAGAATGTGATTATCTTTCAAAGCAAAGATTCTACAGAGACAAGGACCACAGTTCTCATTCTAACAATTCTGTGACATATCCCAAACAAGGTCTTATCTTTTCAGAGAAAGACATGTGTGTTTCTCATAAAAGCATTTCATGAAATTCATTTCCTTTCAAAGAACGTGATTATCTTTAAAAGTAAAGTTTCTGCAGAGACAAGGAACACAATTCTCATTCTAACAATTCTGTGACATATCACAAACAATGTCTTCTCAATTCAGAGAAGCACATGTGTGTTTCTCACAAAAGCATTTCATGAAATTCATTCACTTTCAAATGAGCGTGATTATCTTTCAAAGTAAAGCTTCTACAGAAAAAAGGAACCCTGTCCTAAGATTTGTCAAGTAATGGACATATCGCAAACAAAGGCTTCTCAATTCAGAGAAACACATGTGCGTTTCTCACAAAAGCATTTCATGAAATTTTTAACATTTGAAAAGTAGGTGATTATCTCTCAAAGTAAAGCTTCTACAGAGAAATGGAAGACTGTTCTCATTTCTAACTAACTTTGACATACCGCAAACATTGGCCTATCGTTTTAGAGAAACACATGTACATTTCTCACAAAAGCATTTGATGAAATTCATACACTTTCAAAAGAACGTGATTATCTTTCAAAGTAAAGAGTCTACAAAGAAAAGGAAGAGTGTTCTCACTTCTAACTTACTTTGACATTTCCCAAAAAATGGCTTATCTTTTCAGAGAAAGACATGTGCGTTTCTCACAAAAGCATTTCATGAAATTCATACACTTTCAAAAGAACGTGATGATCTTTCAAAGTAGAGCTTCTAAGGAGAAAAGAAACACTGTTCTCACTTTTAAAAATACTTTGACTTATCCTAAACAGGCGCTTCTCATTTGAGAGTAACACATGTGATTTTCTCACGAAAGCATTTCATGAAAATTATTCACTTTCAAATGAATGTGAAGATCTTTCAAAGTAAAGCAGAGACAAGGGAAACTGTTCTCACTTTTAGCAATACTTTGACATATCCCAAACAATGGCTTATCTTTTCAGAGAAAGACATGTGCATTACTCATAAAAGCATTTCATGAAATTCTTTTGCTTTCAAAGAATGTGATTATCTTTCATAGTCAAGCTTCTACAGAGAAAAGAAACACTATTCTTAGTTTTGTCAAATCTTTGACATATCCCAAAAAACGGCTTATCTATTCAGAGAAAGACATGTGCGTTTCTCACAAAAGAATTTCATGAAATTCACATATTCAAAATAACGTGATTATCTTTCAATGTTAAGTTTCTACAGAGACAAGGAACACCGTTCACATTCTAACAATTCTTTGACATATCACAAACAATGTCTTGTCATTTCAGAGAAACACATGTATGTTTCTCCCAAAGCATTTCATGAAATTCATTCACTTTCAAATGAACATGATTATCTTTCAAAGAAAAGCTTCTACACAGAAAAGGAACACTGTTCTCACTTTTAAAAATACTGTGACATATTACAAATAGACACTTCTCATTGGAGAGTAACACATGTGCGTTTCTCACAAAATCATTTCATGAAATTCTTAACCTTTGAAAAGAACGTGATTATCTCTCAAAGTAAAGCTTAAAAAGAGTAAAGGAACACTGTCCTTAGTTTTGTCAAGTAATAGACGTATTGCAAACAAAGGATTCTCATTTCAGAGTAACACATGTGCGTTTCTCTCAATAGTATTTCATGAAATCTTTTGCTTTCAAAGAATGTGATTATCTCTCAAAGTAAAGCTTCTACAGAGAAGTGAACACTGTTCTTAGTTTTGTCAAGTAATTGACATTTCGCAAACAAAGGCTTCTCATTTCAGAATAACACATGTGCGTTTCTCACAAAAGTATTTCATTAAATTCTTTTGCTTTCAAAGAACGAGATTATCTATCAAAATAAAGCTTCTGGAGAGAAGTGAACACTGTTCTTAGATTTGTCAAGTAATTTACATTTCGCAAACAAAGGCTTCTCATTTCAGAGTAACACATGTGTGTTTCACAGGAATGCATTCCATGAAACTCATTCACTTGCAAATGAACGTGATGATCTTTCAAAGTAAAGATTCTACAGAGACAAGGAACACTGTTCTGACTTTACAATATTTTGACATATCCCAAACAAACGCTTCTCATTAGAGATTAACACATGTGCGTTTCTCACAAAAGCATTTCATGAAATTCTTTTGCTTTCCAAAGAACATGATTATCTTTCAAAGTAAAGTTTCTACTGAGACAAGGATCACAGTTCTCCTTCTAACAATTCTGTGACATATCACAAACAACGTCTTCTCATTTCAGAGAAACACATGTATTTCTCACAAAAGCATTTCATGAAATTCATTCACTTTCAAATGAACGTGATTAACTTTCAAAGTAAAGCTTCTACAGAGAAAAGGAACACTGTCCTTAGTTTTGTCAACTAATTGACATATCGTAAACAAAGGCTTCTCATTTCAGAGTCACAAAAGAATTTCATGAAACTCTTTTGCTTTCAAAGAATGTGATTATCTATCAAAATAAAGCTTCAACAGAGAAGTGAACACTGTTCTTAGTTTTGTCAAGTAATAGACATATCGCAAACAAAGGCTTCTCATTTCAGAGAAACACATGTCTGTATATCACAAAAGCATTTCATGAAATTCTTAACTTTTGAAAAGTAGATGATTATCTCAAAGTAAAGCTTCTATAGAGAAATGGAAGACTGCTCACTTCTAACTAACTTTGACATACCTCAAACAATGGATTATCGTTTCAGAGAAACACGTGCATTTCTCACAAAACCATTTCATGAAATTCATACACTTTCAAAGTAAAGTGTCTACAAAGAAAAGGAAGAGTGTTCTCACGTCTAACTAACTTTGACATTTCCCAAAAAATGGCTTATCTTTTCAAAGAAAGACATGTGCATTTCTCACAAAAGCATTTCATGAAATTCATACACTTTTAAAAGAACGTGATTATCTTTCAAAGCAAAGCTTCTACAGAGAAAAGGAACACTGTTCTTAGTTTTGTCAAGTCTTTGACATATCACAAACAACGTCTTCTCATTTCAGAGTAACACATGTGCATTTCTCAAGAATGCATTTCTTGAAACTCATTCACTTTCAAATGAAGGTGATTATCTTTCAAAGTAAAGCTTCTACAGAGAATAGGAACACTGTCCTTTTTTTGTCATGTAATTGACATATCGTAAAAAAAGGCTTCTCATTTGAGAGTCACAAAAGCATTTCATGAAATTCCTTTGCTTTCAAAGAACGTGATTATCTATCAAAATAAAGATTCTTGAGAGAAGTGAACACTGTTCTTAGTTTTGTCAAGTAATTGATATATCCCAAACAATGTCTTCTCATTTCAGAGTAACACATGTGCGTTCCGCAGAAAAGCATTTCATGAAATTCTTTTGCTTTCAAAGAACGTGATTATCTATCAAAATAAAGATTCTACGGAGAAAAAGGACACTGTTCTTAGTTTTGTCAAGTCTTTGACATATCACATACAACGTCTTCTCATTTCAGAGTAACACATGTGCGTTTCTCAAGAATGCATTTCATGAATCTCATTCACTTTCAAATGAACGTGGTGACCTTTCAAAGTAAAGCTTCTACAGAGATAAGGAACACTGTCCTGACTTTTTACAATATTTTGACATATCCCAAACAGACAATTCTCATTAGAGATTAACACATGTGCGTTTCTCACAAAAGCATTTCATGAAATTCTTTTGCTTTCAAAAGAACGTAATTATCTTTCAACGTAAAGTTTCTACAGAGACAAAGAACACATTTCTCCTTCTAACAATCCTGTGACATATCACAAACAATGTCTTCTCATTTCAGAGAAACACGTGTGTTTCTCAAAAAAGCATTTCATGAAATTCATTCACTTTCAAATGAACATGATTATCTTTCTAAGTAAAGCTTCTACAGAGAAAAGGAACACTGTCCTTAGTTTCGTCAAGTAATTGACATATCGTAAACAAAGGCTTCTCATTTCAGAGTAACACATGTGCATTTCTCACAAAGCATTTCATGAAACTCTTTTGCTTTCAAAGAACGTGATTATCTATCAAAATAAAGCTTCTACAGAGAAGTGAACACTGTTCTTAGTTTTGTCACATAATTGACATATCGCAAACAAAGGCTTCTCATTTCAGAGTAACACTCTGTTTCTCACAAAAGCATTTCATGAAATTCATACACTTTCAAATGAACGTTACGATCCTTTAATGTAAAGCGTCTACAAAGAAAAGGAAGACTGTTCTCACTTCTAACTAACTTTGACATTTCGAAAAAAAGGCTTTTCTTTTCAGAGAAAGACGTGCTTTTTCACAAAAGCATTTCATGAAATTCATACAATTTCAAAGAACGTGATGCTCTTTCAAAGTAAAGCTTCTAAGGAGAAAAGAAACACTGTTCTCACTTTTAACAATACTTTGGCTTATCCTAAACAGACGCTTCTCATTTGAGAGTAACACGTGTGCATTTCTCATGAAAGCATTTCATGAAACTCATTCACTTTCAAATGAATGTGAAGATCTTTCAAAGTAAAGCAGAGACAAGGAACACTGTTCTCACTTTTATCAATACTTTGACATATCCCATTCAAGGGCTTATCTTTTCAGAGAAAGACATGTGCGTTTCTCATAAAAGCATTTCATGAAATTCTGTTGCTTTCAAAGAACGTGATTATCTTTCAAAGTAAAGTTTCAACAGAGAAAAGGAACACTGTTCTTAGTTTTGTCAAATCTTTGATAAATCCCAAAAAAAACGGCTTATCTATTAAGAGAAAAACGTGCGTTTCTCACAAAACCATTTCATGAAATTCACATATTCAAAAGAACGTGTTTATCTTTCAAAGTAAAGTTTCTACAGAGACAAGGAACACAGTTCTCATTCTAACAATTCTGTGACATATCACAAACAACCTCTTCTCATTTCAGAGAAAAACATGTGTGTTTCTCACAAAAGCATTTCATGAAATTCTTAGCCTTTGAAAAGAATGTGATTATCTTTCAAAATAAAGCTTCTACAGAGAAAAGGAACACTGTTCTCACTTTAAAAATACTTTGATATATCCCAAACAGACGATTCTCATTTGAGAGTAACACATGTGCGTTTCTCCCAAAAGCATTTCATGAAATTCATTCACTTTCAAATTAACGTGATTATCTTTCAAAGAAAAGCTTCTACACAGAAAAGGAATGCTGTTCTCACTTCTAACAATACTGTGACATATTACAAATAGACACTTCTCATTGTAGAGTAACACATGTGCTTTTCTCACAAAAGCATTTCATGAAATTCTTAACCTTTGCAAAGAACGTGATTATCTCTGAAAGTAAAGCTTAAAAAGAGTAAAGGAACACTGTCTTTAGTTTTGTCAAGTAATAGACGTATTGCAAACAAAGGATTCTCATTTCAGAGTAACACATGTGCGTTTCTCACAAAAGTATTTCATGAAAACTTTTGCTTTCAAAGAATGTGATTATCTCTCAAAGTAAAGCTTCTACAGAGAAGTGAACACTGTTCTTTGTTTTGTCAAATCTTTGACATATCAAAAACAACGTCTTCTCATTTCAGAGAAACTTGCGTTTATCACAAAAGCATTTCATTAAATTCTCTTGCTTTCAAAGAACGTGATTATCTTTCAAAATAAAGCTTCTACAGAGAAAAGGGACACAGTTCTCACTTTTAACAATACTATGACATATCCTAAACAGACGCTATTCATTTGAGAGTAACACATGTGCGTTTCTCACAAAAGCATTTCATGAAATTCATACACTTTCAAATGAACGTGATGATCTTTAAAAGTAAAGCGTCAACGAAGAAAAGGAAGAATGATCTCACTTCTAACTATCTTTGACATTTCCCAAAAAAATGGCTTATCTTTTCAGAGAAAGACATGTGCGTTTCTCACAAAAGCATTTCATGAAATTCATACACTTTCAAAAGAACGTGATGCTCTTTCAAAGTAAAGCTTTTAAGCAGAAAAGAAACACTGTTCTCACTTTTAACAATACTTTGACTTATCCTAAACCGACGTTTCTCATTTGAGAGTAACACATGTGCATTTCTCACAAAAGCATTTCATGAAACTCTTTCACTTTCAAATGAATGTGAAGATCTTTCAAAGTATAGCAGAGACAAGGTACACTGTTTTCACTTTTAACAAAATTTTGACATATCCCAATCAAGGGCATATCTTTTCAGAGAAAGACATGTGCGTTTCTCATAAAAGCATTTCATGAAATTCTTTTGCTTTCAAAGAACGTGATTATCTTCCATAGTAAAGTTTCAACAGAGAAAAGGAACATTGTTCTTAGTTTTGTCAAATCTTTGACATATCCCAAAAAACGGCTTATCTATTCAGAGAAAGACATGTGCGTTTCTCACAAAAGCATTTCATGAAGTTCACATATTCAAATGCACGTGATGATCTTTCTAAGTAAAGTTTCTACAGAGACAAGGAACACTGTTCTCACTTTTAACAATACTTTGACATATCCCAAATAACGGCTTATCTTCTCAGAGAAAGACATGTGCATTACTCATAAAAGCATTTCATGAAATTCTTTTGCTTTCAAATGAACGTGATTATCTTTCAAAGTAAAGCTTCTACAGAGAAAAGGAACACTGTTCTTAGTTTTGTCAAGTAATTAATATATCGCAAACAAAGGTTTCTCATTTCAGAGTAACACATGTGCGTTTCTCACAAAAGAATTTCATGAAATTCTTTTGCTTTCAAAGAACATAATTATCTATCAAAATAAAGCTTCTACAGAGAAGTGAACACTGTTCTTAGTTTTGTCAAGTCTTTGACATATCACAAAGAACATCTTCTCATTTCAGAGTAACACATGTGCGTTTCTCACAAAAGCATTTCCTGAAATTTATTCCTATTCAAATGAACGTTATTATCTTTCAAAGAAAAGCTTCTACACAGAAAAGGAACACTGTTCTCACTTTTAACAATACTGTGACATATTCCAAACAGACGCTTCACATTTGAGTGTAACACATGGGCGTTTCTCACAAAAGCATTTCATGGAATTCTTAACCTTTGAAAAGAACATGATTATCTTTCAAAGTAAAGCTTCTACAGAGAAAAGGGACACGGTTCTCACTTTTAACAATACTTTGACTTATCCTAAACAGACGCTTCTCATTTGAGAGTAACATGTGTGCGTTTCTCACGAAAGCATTTCATGAAACTCACTCACTTTCAAATGAATGTGAAGATCTTTCAAAGTAAAGCAGAGACAAGGAACACTTTTCTCACTTTTAACAATACTTTGACTTATCCTAAACATACGCTTCTCATTTGAGAGTAACATGTGTGCGTTTCTCACGAAAGCATTTCATGAAACTCATTCACTTTCAAATGAATGTGAAGATCTTTCAAAGTAAAGCAGAGACAAGGAACACTGTTCTCACTTTTAACAATACTTTGACTTATCCTAAACAGATGATTCTCATTTGAGAGTAACACGTGTGCATTTCTCAAGAAAGTATTTCATGAAATTCTTTTGCTTTCAAAGAAGGTGATTATCTTTCAAAGTAAAGCTTCAACAGATTAAAGGAACACGGTTCTTAGTTTTGTCAAATCTTTGACATATCCCAAAAAAAGCTAATCTATTCTGATAAAGATATGTGAGTTGCTCACAAAAGCATTTCATGAAATTCACATATTCAAAAGAACGTGATTATCTTTCTAAGTAAAGTTTCTACAGAGACACGCAACACAGTTCTCATTCTATCAATTCTGTGACATATCACAAACAACATCTTCTCATTTCAGAGACACACATGTGTGATTCTCCCAAATGCATTTCATGAAATTCATTCACTTCCAAAGAACGTGATTATCTTTTAAAGAAAAGCTTCTACACAGAAAAGGAACACTGTTCTCACTTTTAACAATACTGTGACATATTACAAATAGACACTTCTCATTGGAGAGTAACACATGTGAGTTTCTCACAAAATCATTTCATGAAATTCTTAATATTTGAAAAGAACGTGATTATCTCTCAAAGTAAAGCTTAAAAAGAGTAAAGGAACACTGTCCTTAGTTTTGTCAAGTAATAGACGTATTGCAAACAAAGGATTCTCATTTCAGAGTAACACATGTGCATTTCTTTCAAAAGTATTTCATGAAATCTTTTGCTTACAAAGAATGTGATTATCTCTCAAAGTAAAGCTTCTACAGAGAAGTGAACACGGTTCTTAGTTTTGTCAAGTCTTTGACATATCACAAACAACGTCTTCTCATTTCAGAGAAACATGTGCGTTTATCACAAAAGCATTTCATTAAATTCTCTTGCTTTCAAAGAATGTGATTATCTTTCAAAGTAAAGCTTCTACAAAGAAAAGGGACACGGTTCTCACTTTTAACAATACTATGACATATCCTAAACAGACGTTATTCATTTGAGAGTAACACATGTGTGTTTCTCACAAAAGCATTTCATGAAATTCATAAACTCTCAAAATAACGTGATGATCTTTCAAATAAAGTTTCTAAGGAGAAAAGGAACACTTTTCTCACTTTTAGCAATACTTTGACTTATCCTAAACAGACGCTTCTCATTTGAGAGTAACACATGTGAGTTTCTAACGAAAGCATTTCATGAAACTCTTTCACATTCTAATGAATTTGAAGATCTTTCAAAGTAAAGCAGAGACAAGGAACACTGTTCTCACTTTTAACAATAGTTTGACATATCCCAAACAACGGCTTATCTTTTCAGAGAAAGACATGTGCGTTTCTCATAGAAGCATTTCATGAAATTCTTTGGCTTTCAAAGAACGTGATTATCTTTCAAAGTAAAGTTTCAACAGAGAAAAGGAACACTGTTCTCAGTTTTGTCAAATCTTTGACATATCCCAAAAAACGGCTTATCAATTCACTGAAAGACATGTGCGTTTCTCACAAAAGAATTTCATGAAATTCACATATTCAAAAGAACGTGATTATCTTTCAAAGTATAGTTTCTACAGACACAAGGAACAAAGTTCTCATTCTACCAATTCTGTGACATATCACAAACAACGTATTCTCTTTTCAGGGAAACACATATGAGTTTCTCACAAAAGCATTTCATGAAATTCTTTTGCTTTCAAAAAACATGATTATCTATCAAAATAAAGCTTCTACAGAGAAAAGGGACAATGTTCTTAGTTTTGTCAAGTCTTTGACATATCACAAACAACGTCTTCTTATTTCAGAGTAACACATGTGCGTTTCTCAATAATGCATTTCATGAAACTCATTCACTTTCAAATGAACGTGATGATCTTTCAAAGTGAAGCTTCTACAGAGACAAGGGACACTGTTCTGACTTTAAACATTATTTTGACATATACCAAACAGACGCTTCTCATTAGAGATTAACACATGTGTGTTTCTCACAAAAGCATTTCATGAAATTCTTTTGCTTTCAAAAGAACGTGATTATCTTTCAAAGTAAAGTTTCTACAGAGACAAGGAACACAGTTCTCATTCTAACAATTCTGTGACATATCACAAACAACGTCTTCTCATTTCAGAGAAACACATGTGTGCTTTTCTCACAAAAACATTTCATGAAATTCATACACATTCAAATGAACATGATGATCTTTCAAAGTAAATCGTCTACAAAGAAAAGGACGAGTGCTCTCACTTTCAACTAACTTTGACATTTCCCAAAAAATGGCTTGTCTTTTCAGAGAAAGACATGTGCATTTCTCAAAAAAGCATTACATGAAATTCATACACTTTCAAAAGAACATGATGATCTTTCAAAGTAAAGCGTCTAAGGAGAAAAGGAACACTGTTCTCACTTTTAACAATACTTTGGCTTATCCTAAACAGACGCTTCTCATTTGCGAGTAACACCTGTGCGTTTCTCACGAAAGCATTTTAGGAAACTCATTCACTTTCAAATGAATGTGAAGATCTTTCAAAGTAAAGCAGAGACAAGGAACACTGTTCTCACTTTTAACAAAACTTTTACATATCCCAATCAAGGTCTTATCTTTTCAGAGAAAGACATGTGGGTTTCTCACAAAAGTGTGTCATTAAATTCACATATTCAAAAGAACGTGATTATCTTTCAAATTAAAGTTTCTACAGAGACAAGGAACACAGTTCTCATTCTAACAATTCTGTGATATATCACAAACAACGTCTTCTCATTTAAGAGAAACACTTGGGTGTTTCTCACAAAAGCATTTCATGAAGTTCATTCACTTTCAAATGAACGTGATTATCTTTCAAAGTAAAGCTTCTACAGAGAAAAGGAACACTGTTCGCACTTTAATTAATACTTTGACATATCCCAAACAGACACATCTCATTTCAGAGAAACTCATGTGCGTTTCTCACAAAAGCGTTTCATGAAATTCTTTTGCTTTCAAGGAACGTGATTATCTATCAAAATAAAGCTTCTGCAGAGAAAAGGGACACTGTTCTTAGTTTTGTCATGTCTTTCACATATCACAAACAATGTTTTCTCATTTCAGAGTAACACATGTGTGTTTCTCAAGAATGCATTTCATGAAACTCATTCACTTTCAAATGAACGTGATGATCTTTCAAAGTAAAGCTTCTACAGAGACAAGGAACACAGTTCTGACTTTTAACAATATTTTTGACATATCCCAAACAGACTCTTCTCATTAGAGATTAACACATGTGCATTTCTCACAAAAGTATTTCATGAGATTATTTTGCTTTCAAAAGAACGTGATTATCTTTCAAAGTAAAGCTTCTATAGAGACAAGGAACACAGTTCTCATTCTAACAATTCTGTGACATACCACAAACAACGTCTTCTCATTCAGAGAAACACATGTGTGTTTCTCACAAAAGCATTTCATGAAATTCATTCACTTTCAAATGAACGTTATTATCATTCAAAGTAAAGCTTCTACAGAGAATAGGAACACTCTCCTTAGTTTTGTCAAGTAATTGACATATCATAAACCAAGGCTTCTCATTCAGAATAACACATGTGCGTTTCTCACAAAAGAATTTCATGGAACTCTTTTTCTTCCAAAATACATGATTATCTATCAAAATAAAGCTTCTACAGAAAAGTGAACACTGTTCTTAGTTTTGTCACATAATTGACATATCGCAAGCAAAGGCTTCTCATTTCAGAGAATAACACTGCATTTCTCACAAAAGCATTTCATGAAATTCATACACTTTCAAAAGAACGTGATGATCTTTCAAAGTAAAGCTTCTAAGGAGAAAAGGAACACTGTTCTCACTTTTAACAATACTTTGGCTTATCCTAAACAGACACTTCTCATTTGAGAGTAACATGTGTGCATTTCTCATGAAAGCATTTCATGAAACTCATTCACTTTCAAATGAATGTGAAGATCTTTCAAAGTAAAGCAGAGACAAGGAACACTGTTCTCACTTTTAACAAAACTTTGACATATCCCAATCAAGGTCTTATGTTTTCAGAGAAAGACATGTGGGTTTCTCACAAAAGCATTTCATTAAATTCACACTTTCAAAAGAACGTGATTATCTTTTAAAGTAAAGTTTCTACAGAGACAAGGAACACAGTTCTCATTCTAACAATTCTGTGACATATCACAAACAACGTCTTCTCATTTAAGAGAAACACATGTGTGTTTCTCACAAAAGCATTTCATGAAATCCATTCACTTTCAAATGAACGTGATTATCTTTCAAAGTAAAGCTTCTACAGAGAAAAGGAACACTGTTCTTAGTTTTGTCATGTAATTGATATATCGCAAACAAAGGTTTCTCATTTCAGAGACACACATGTGCATTTCTAACAAAAGCATTTCATGAAATTCATACACTTTCAAATGAACGTGATTATCTTTCAAAGTAAAGCTTCTACAGAGAAAAGGAACAGTGTTTTCAGTATTGTCATCACTTTGACATATTCCAAACAAAGGTTTCCCATTTCAGAATACCACATGTTCGTTTCCCACAAAAGCATTTCATGAAATTCATACACTTTCAAATGAACGTGATTATCTTTCAAAGTAAAGCTTCTACAGAGAAAAGGAACACTGTCCTTAGTTTTGTCAATTAATTGACATATTGCAAACAAAGGCTTCACATTTCATAGTAACACATGTGCGTTTCTCACAAAAGCATTTCATGAAATTCTTTTGCTTTCAAAGAACGTGATTATCTATCAAAATAAAGCTTCTACAGTGATAAAGAACACTGTTCTCACTTTAGTAATACTTTGACATATCCCAAACAGACACTTCTCATTTCAGAGTAACACATGTGTGTTTCTTACAAAAGCATTTCCTGAAACACATTCACTTTCAAATGAACATGATGATCTTTCAAAGTAAAGCTTCTACAGAAACAAGGAACACTGTCCTTAGTTTTGTCAAATAATTGACATATCCCAAACAAGGTTTCTAATTTCAGAGTAACACATGTGCGTTTCTCATGAAAGCATTTCATGAAATCCATTCACTACCAAATGAACGTGATTATCATTCAAAGCAAAGCTTCTACAGTGAAAAGGAAGACTGTTCTCACTTCTAACTAACTTTGATATATCCCAAACTACGGCTTATTGTTTCAAAAAAACACATGTGTGTTTCTCAAAAAGCATTTCATGAAATCCATTTACTTTCAACTGAAAATGATTATCTTTCAAAGTAAAGCTTTTACAGAGAAAAGAAACTCTGTTCCTAGGTTTGTCACATCTTTGACATATCCCAAAATAAGGCTTATCTTTTCAGAGAAAGACATGTGCGTTTCTCACAAAAGCATTTCATGAAATTCTTATCCTTTCAAAAGAACGCAATTATCTTTAAAAGTAAACTTCTACAGAGAAAAGGAACACTGTTCTCACTTTTAACAATACTTTGACATATCCTAAACAGAGGCTTCTCATTTCAGGGAAACACATGTGCGTTTTTCACAAAAGAATTTCTTGAAATTCTTTTGCGAAAAGAACGTGATTATCTATCAAAGTAAAGCTTTTACAGAAACGTGAACACTGTTCTTAGTTACGTCAAGTCTTTGACATATCACAAACAAAGATTTCTCATTTCAGAGAAAAACATGTGTGTTTCTCACAAAAGCATTTCATGAAATTCATTCACTTTCAAATGAACGTGATTATCTTTCAAAGTAAAGTTTCTACAGAGAAAAGTAACAGTGTCCTTACTTTTGTCAAGTAATTGACATATCCCAAACAAAAGCTTCTCATTTCAGATTAACACATGTGCGTTTCTCACAAAAGCATTTCCTGAAATTCTTTTCCTTTCAAAGAACGTGATTATCTATCAAAGTAAAGCTTCTACAGAAAAGTGAACACTGTTCTTAGTTTTGTCAAGTCTTTGACATATCCCAAACAACGGCTTATCTTTTCAGAGAAAGACATGTGCGTTTCTCACAAAAGCATTTCAAAAGAATGTGATTATCTTTCAAAGTAAATCTTCTACAGAGAAAAGGAAGACTGTTATCACTTCTAACTAACTTTGACATATCCCAAACAACGGCTAATTGTTTCAGAGAAACACATGTGCATTTCTCACTAAAGCATTTTATGAAATTCTTATATTTTCAAAAGAACGAGATTATCTTTCAAAGTAAAGCTTCTACAGAGATAACTAACACTGTTCTCACATTAATAATACTTTGACATATCCCAAACAGACACTTCTCATTTCAGAGTAACACATGTGCGTTTCTCAAAAAAGCATTTCATGAAATTCTTTGCATTCAAAGAATGTTATTATCTTTCAAAGGAAAGCTTCTACAGAGAAAACGAGACACTGTTCTTAGTTTTGTCAAGTCTTTGACAATACCCAAACAATGGCTTATCTTTTCAGAGAAACACATGTGCAATTCTCACTAGAGCATTTCATGAAATACTTCTCCTTTCAAATGAAAGTGATTATCTTTCAAAGTAAAACTTCTCCAGAGATAAAGAACACTGTTCTCACTTTAATAATACTTTGACATACCCCAAACAGATGCTTCTCATTTCAGAGTAACACATGTGCATTTCTCACAAAAGCATTTCATGAAATTCAAAAACTTTCAAAAGAACGTGATTGTGTTTCAAAGTAAAGTTTCTACCTAGACAAGGAACACAGTTCCCATTCTCACAAATCTGTGACATATCACAAACAACGTCTTCTCATTTCAGAAAAACACATGTGTGTTTCTCACAAAAGCATTTCATGAAATCCATTCATTTTCAAATGAACGTGATTATCTTTCAAAGTAAAGGTTCTACAGAGAAAAGCAACAGTGTTTTCAGTTTTGACATCACTTTGACATATTCCAAACAAAGCCATCTATTTCAGAGTAACACATGTTCTCACTTTAATAATACTTTCACATATCCCAAACAGACGCTTCTCATTTCAGAGTAACACATGTGCATTTCTCACAAAAGCATTTCCTGAAATTCTTTTCCTTTCAAAGAACGTGATTATCTATCAAAGTAAAGCTTCTACAGAAAAGTGAACACTGTTCTTAGTTTTGTCAAGTCTTTGACATATCCCAAACAACGGCTTATCTTTTCAGAGAAAGACATGTGCGTTTCTCACAAAAGCATTTCAAAAAGAATGTGATTATCTTTCAAAGTAAATCTTCTACAGAGAAAAGGAAGACTGTTATCACTTCTAACTAACTTTGACATATCCCAAACAATGGCTAATTGTTTCAGAGAAACACATGTGCATTTCTCACTAAAGCATTTTATGAAATTCTTATACTTTCAAAAGAACGTGATTATCTTTCAAAGTAAAGCTTCTACAGAGATAACGAACACTGTTCTCACTTTTAACAATACTTTGACATATCCCAAACAGACACTTCTCATTTCAGAGTAACACATGTGCGTTTCTCAAAAAAGCATTTCATGAAATTCTTTGCTTTCAAAGAATGTTATTATCTTTCAAAGGAAAGCTTCTACAGAGAAAACGAGAACACTGTTCTTAGTTTTGACAAGTCTTTGACAATACCCAAACAACGGCTTATCTTTTCAGAGAAACACATGTGCAATTCTCACTAGAGCATTTCATGAAATACTTCTCCTTTCAAATGAAAGTGATTATCTTTCAAAGTAAAGCTTCTCCAGAGATAAAGAACACTGTTCTCACTTTAATAATACTTTGACATACCCCAAACAGATGCTTCTCATTTCAGAGTAACACATGTGCATTTCTCACAAAAGCATTTCATGAAATTCAAAAACTTTCAAAAGAACGTGATTGTGTTTCAAAGTAAAGTTTCTACCTAGACAAGGAACACAGTTCCCATTCTCACAAATCTGTGACATATCACAAACAACGTCTTCTCATTTCAGAAAATCACATGTGTGTTTCTCACAAAAGCATTTCATGAAATCCATTCATGTCCAAATGAACGTGATTATCTTTCAAAGTAAAGGTTCTACAGAGAAAAGCAACAGTGTTTTCAGTTTTGACATCACTTTGACATATTCCAAACAAAGCCATCTATTTCAGAGTAACACATGTGTTTAAAGATTTCTGAAATTCTCTTTCAAACGTGATATCTTTCAAATAATTTAAAAACATGTTCTCACTTTAACAATACTTTGACATATCCCAAACAGACGCTTCTCATTTCAGAGTAACACATGTGCGTTTCTCACAAAAGCATTTCATGAAATTCTTTTGCTTTCAAAGAACGTGATTATCTATCAAAATAAAGCTTCTACAGAGAAGAGGGACACTGTTCTTAGTTTTGTCAAGTCTTTGACATATCACAAACAACGTCTTCTCATTTCAGAGTAACACATGGGCTTTTCTCAAGAATGCATTTCATTAAATTCATACATTTTCAAATGAACGTGATTATCTTTCAAAGTAAAGCTTCTACAGCGACAAGGCACACTGTTCTGACTTTTAACATTATTTTGACATATACCAAACAGATGCTTCTCATTTGACTGTAACACATGTGCGTTTCTCACAAAATCATTTCATGAAGGTCAAACACTTTCAAATGAACATGATGATTTTTTCAAAGTAAAGCTTCTACAGAGACAAGGAACACTGTTCTCACTTTTAACAATACTTTGACATATCCCAAACAACGGCTTATTTTTTCAGAGAAAAACATGAGCATTTCTCATAAAAGCATTTCATGAAACTCATACACTTTCAAAAGAACGTGATTATCTTTCAAAGTAAAGCTTCTACAGAGAAAAGGAAAAGTGTTTTCAGTTTTCACATCACTTTGACATATTCCAAACAAAGCCTTTTCATTTAAGAGTAACACATATGCGTTTCTCACAAAAGCATTTCATGAAATTAATATACTTTCAAATGAATGTGATTATCTTTCAAAGTAAAGCTTCTACAGAGAAAAGGAACACTGTTCTCACTTTTAACAATACTTTGACATATCCTAAACTGATGCTTCTCATTTGACAGTAACACATGTGCATTTCTCACGAAAGCATTTCATGAAGTTCATACACTTTCAAATGAACGTGATTATCTTTCAAAGTAAAGCTTCTACAGAGACAAGGAACACTGTTCTCACTTTTAACAATACTTTGACATATCCCAAACAACAGCTTATTTTTTCAGAGAAAGACATGTGCGTTTCTCATAAAAGCATTTCATGAAATTCATACACTTTCAAAAGAACATGATTATCTTTCAAAGTAAAGCTTCTACAGAGAAAAGGAACAGTGTTTTCAGTTTTGACATCACTTTGACATATTCCAAACAAAGCCTTATCTTTTCAGAGAAATACATGTGCGTTTCTCACAAAAGCATTTCATAAAATTCATACACTTTCAAAAGAACATGATTACCTTTCAAAGTAAAGTTTCTACAGAGACAAGGAACACAGTTCTCATTCTAACAATTCTGTGAAATATCACAAACAACGATTGAAATATCACAAACAACGATTTCTCATTTCAGAGAAAAACATGTGCTTTTCTTGGAAAAGAATTTCATGAAATTCATTCACTTTCAAATGAACGTGATTATCTTTCAAAGTAAAGTTTCTACAGAGAAAAGGAACACTGTCCATAATTTTGTCAAGTAATTGACATATCCCAAACAAAGGCTTATTTTTTCAGAGAAAAACATGAGCATTTCTCATAAAAGCATTTCACGAAACTCATACACTTTCAAAAGAACATGATTATCTTTCAAAGTAAAGCTTCTACAGAGAAAAGGAAAAGTGTTTTCAGTTTTCACATCACTTTGACATATTCCAAACAAAGCCTTTTCATTTAAGAGTAACACATATGCGTTTCTCACAAAAGCATTTCATGAAATTAATATACTTTCAAATGAACGTGATTATCTTTCAAAGTAAAGCTTCTACAGAGAAAAGGAACACTGTTCTCACTTTTAACAATACTTTGACATATCCTAAACAGATGCTTCTCATTTGAGAGTAACACATGTGCATTTCTCACGAAAGCATTTCATGAAATTCATACACTTTCAAATGAACGTAATGATCTTTCAAATATAAAGCTTCTACAGAGACAAGGAACACTGTTCTCACTTTTAACAATACTTTGACATATCCCAAACAACAGCTTATTTTTTCAGAGAAAGACATGTGCGTTTCTCATAAAAGCATTTCATGAAATTCATACACTTTCAAGAGAACATGATTATCTTTCAAAGTAAAGCTTCTACAGAGAAAAGGAACAGTGTTTTCAGTTTTGACATCACTTTGACATATTCCAAACAAAGCCTTAACTTTTCAGAGAAATACATGTGCGTTTCTCACAAAAGCATTTCTTAAAATTCATACACTTTAAGAGAACATGATTACCTTTCAAAGTAAAGCTTCTACAGAGACAAGGAACACAGTTCTCATTCTAACAATTCTGTGACATATCACAAACAACGACTTCTCATTTCAGAGAAAAACATGTGCTTTTCTTGGAAAAGCATTTCATGAAATTCATTCACTTTCAAATGAACGTGATTATCTTTCAAAGTAAAGTTTCTACAGAGAAAACGAACACTGTCCATAATTTTGTCAAGTAATTGACATATCCCAAACAAAGGCTTATATTTTCAGAGAAAGACATGTGTGTTTCTCACAAAAGCATTTCATGAATTCATTTCAAAAAAAAATGATTATCTTTCGCAGTAAAGCTTCTACAGAGAAAAGGAACACTGTTCTCACTTTTAACAATACTTTGACATATCCTAAACTGACGCTTCTCATTTGACAGTAACACATGTGTGTTTCTCACAAAAGCATTTCATGAACTTCATATACTTTCAAATGAACGTGATGATCTTTCAAAGTAAAGCTTCTACAGAGACAAGGAACACTGTTCTCACTTTTAACACTACTTTGACATATCCCAAACAACAACTTTTTTTTTTCAGAGAAAGACATGTGCGTTTCTCATAAAAGCATTTCATGAAATTCATACACTTTCAAAAGAACGTGATTATCTTTCAAAGTAAAGCTTCTACAGAGAAAATGAACAGTGTTTTCAGTTTTGACATCACTTTGACATATTCCAAACAAAGCCTTATCTTTTCAGAGAAATACATGTGCGTTTCTCACAAAAGCATTTCATGAAATTCATACACTTTAAAAGAACATGTTTATCTTTCAAAGTAAAGTTTCTACAGAGACAAGGAACACAGTTCTCATTCTAACAATTCTGTGACATATCACAAACAACGACTTCTCATTTCAGCGAAAAACATGTGCGTTTCTCAGAAAAGCATTTCATGAAATTCATTCACTTTCAAATGAACGTGATTATCTTTCAAAGTAAAGTTTCTACAGAGAAAACAAACACTGTCCATACTTTTGTCAAGTAATTGACATATCCCAAACAAAGGCTTATATTTTCAGAGAAAGACATGTGCGTTTCTCACAAAAGCATTTCAAATTTTTCAAAAAATGATTATCTTTCCCAGTAAAGCTTCTACAGAGAAAAGGAACACTGTTCTCACTTTTAACAATACATTGACATATCCTAAATTGACGCTTCTCGTTTGAGAGTAACACATGTGCCTTTCTCATGAAAGCATTTCATGGACTTCATATACTTTCAAATGAACGTGATGATCTTTAAAAATAAAGCTTCTACAGAGACAAGGAACACTGTTCTCACTTTTAACAATACTGTGACATATCCTAAACAGACGCTTCTCGTTTGAGAGTAACACAGGTGCCTTTCTCACAAAAGCATTTCATGGACTTCATACACTTTCAAATAAACGTGATGATCTTTAAAAATAAAGCTTCTACAGAGACAAGAAACACTGTTCTCACTTTTAACAATACTTTGACAAATCCTAAACAGACGCTTCTCATTTGACAGTAACACATGTGCGTTTCTCACGAAAGCATTTCATGAACTTCATACACTTTCAAATGAACGTGACAATCTTTCAAAGAAAAGCTTCTACAGAGACAAGGAACACTGTTCTCACTTTTAACAATACTTTGACATTTCACAAACAACGGCTTCTTTTTTCAGAGAAAGACATGTGCATTTCTCACAAAAGCATTTCATGAAATTCATACACTTTCAAATGAACGTGATTATCTTTCAAAGTAAAGCTTCTACAGAGAAAAGGAACACTGTTCTCACTTTTAACAATACTTTAACATATCCCAAACAGACGCTTCTCATTTGAGAGGAACACATGTGCGTTTCTCACAAAAGCATTTCATGAAATTCTTTTGCTTTCAAAGAACGTGATTATCTTTCAAATTAAAGCTTCTACAGAGAAAAGGAACACTGTTCTCACTTTTAACAACCCTTTGACATATCCTAAACAGACGCTTCTCATTTGAGAGTAACACATGTGCGTTTCTCACAGAAAGCATTTCATGAAACTCATTCACTTTCAAATGAAAGTGATGATCTTTCAAAGTAAAGCTTCCTCTACAGAGAAAAGGAACACTGTTCTCAGTTTTGTCAAGCCTTTGACATATTTCAAACAACGGCTTATCTTTTCAGAGAAAAACATGTGCATTTCTCACAAAAGAATTTAATGAAATTCTTATCCTTTCAAAAGAATGTAATTATCTTTCAACGTAAAGCTGCTTCAGAGTAAAATAACAGTGTTTTCAGTTTTGACGTCACTTTGACATATTCCAAAGTCTTCTCATTTCAGAGTAACACATGTGCGTTTCACACAAAAGCATTTCTTGAAATTCCTACACTTTTAAAAGAACATGATTATCTTTCAAAGTAAAGTTTCTACAGAGAGAAGGAACACAGTTCTCATTCTAACAATTCTGTGACATATCACAAACAACGACTTCTAATTTCAGAGAAACACATGTGCGTTTCTCATAAAAGCATTTCATGAAACAAATTCACTTTCAAATGAATGTGATTATCTTTCAAAGTAAAGCTTCTACAGAGAAAAGGAACACTGTTCTCACTTTTAACAATATTTTGACATATCCCAAACAATGGCTTATTTTTTCAGAGAAAGACATTTGCGTTTCTCATAAAAGCATTTCAAGAAATTCATACACTTTCAAAAGAACGTGTTTATCTTTCCAAATAAAGCTTCTACAGAGAGAAGGAACAGTGTTTTCAGTTTTAACCATACTTTGACATATCCTAAACAGACGCTTCTCATTTCAGACTAACACATTTGCGTTTCTCACAAAAGCATTTTATGAAATTCTTTTGCTTTCAAAGAACATGATTATCTATCAAATTAAAGCTTCTACAGAGAAAAGTGAACACTGTTCTTACTTATGTCAAGTCTTTGACATATCACAAACAACATCTTCTCATTTCAGAGAAACACTTGTGCATTTCTCACAAAAACATTCCATGAAATTCTTAAGCTTCGAAAAGAAGGTGATTATCTCTCAAAGTAAAGCTTCTACAGAGAAAAGGAACACTGTCCTTAGTTTTGACAAGTAATTGACATATTCCAAACAAAGGCTTCTCATTTCAGAATTACACATGTGCGTTTCTCACAAAAGCATTTCATGAAATTCATACACTTTCAAATGAACGTGATGATCTTTAAAAGTAAAGCTTCTACAGAGACAAGGAACACTGTTCTCACTTTTAACAATACTTTGACATATCACAAACAACGGCTTATTTTTTCAGAGAAAGACATGAGGGTTTCTCATAAAAGCATTTCATGAAATTCATACACTTTCAAATGAACGTGATTATCTTTCAAAGTAAAGCTTCTACAGAGAAAAGGAACACTGTTCTCACTTTTAACAATACTTTGACATATCCCAAACAGACGCTTCTCATTTGAGAGGAACACATGTGTGTTTCTCACAAAAGCATTTCATGAAATTCTTTTGCTTTCAAAGAACGTGATTATCTTTCAAAATAAAGCTTCTACAGAGAAAAGGAACACTGTTCTTAGTTTTGTCACGTCTTTGACCTATCCCAAAACACGGCTTATCATTTCAGAGAAAGCATTTCAGGAAATTCACACATTCATAAAAATGTGATTATCTTTCAAAGTAAAGTTTCTACAGAGCCAAAGGAACATAGTTCTCATTCTAACAATTCTGTGACATATCATGAACAACGTCTTCTCACTTCAGAGAAACATATGTGCGTTTCTCACAAAATATTTCATGAAATTCTTAACCTTTGAAAAGAACCTTAATATCTCTCAAAATAAAGCTTCTACAGAGAAAAGGAACACTGTCCTTAGTTTTGTCAAGTAATTGACATATCCCAAACAAAGGCTTCTCATTTCAGAGTAACACATGTGCATTTCTCACAAAAGATTTCACGAAGTTCATACAGTTTCAAATGAACATGATTATCTTTCAAAGTAAAGCTTCTACAGAGAAAAGGAACACGGTTCTCACTTTTAGCAATACTTTGACATATCCTAAACAGACGCTTCTCAATTGAGAGTAAGACATGTGCGTTTTTCACTAAAGAATTTCATGAAAATCATTCACTTTCAAATGAAAGTGATGATCTTTCAAAGTAAAGCTTCTACAGAGAAAAGGAAACACTGTTCTTAGGTTTGTCAAGTCTTTGACATATCACAAACAACGGCTAATCTTTTCAGAGAAAACATGTGCATTTCTCACTAAAGCATTTCATGAAATTCTTATCCTTTCAAAAGAACGTGATTATCTTTCAACGTAAAGCTCCTTCAGAGAAAAGAAACAGTGTTTTCAGTTTTGACATCACTTTGACATATTCCAAACAAAGCCTTAACTTTTCAGAGAAATACATGTGCGTTTCTCACAAAAGCATTTCTTAAAATTCATACACTTTAAGAGAACATGATTACCTTTCAAAGTAAAGTTTCTACAGAGACAAGGAACACAGTTCTCATTCTAACAATTCTGTGAAATATCACAAACAACGATTTCTCATTACAGAGAAAAACATGTGCGTTTCTTAGAAAAGAATTTCATGAAATTCATTCACTTTCAAATGAACGTAATTATCTTTCAAAGTAAAGTTTCTACAGAGAAAATGAACACTGTCCTTACTTTTGACAAGTATTTGACATATCCCAAACAAAGGCTTATATTTTCAGAGAAAGACATGTGCGTTTCTCACAAAAGCATTTCTGAATTTTTCAAAAAAAATGATTATCTTTCACAGTAAAGCTTCTACAGAGAAAAGGAACACTGTTCTCACTTTTAACAATACTTTGACATATCCTAAACAGACGCTTCTCATTTGACAGTAACACATGTGCGTTTCTCCCAAAAGCATTTCATGAACTTCATACACTTTCAAATGAACGTGATGATCTTTCAAAGTAAAGCTTCTACAGAGACAAGGAACACTGTTCTCACTTTTAACAATACTTTGACATATCCCAAACAGACGGCTTCTCATTTGAGAGGTACACATGTGCGTTTCTGACAAAAGCATTTCATGAAATTCTTTTGCTTTCAAAGAACGTGATTATCTTTCAAAATAAAGCTTCTACAGAGAAAAGGAACACTGTTCTTAGTTTTGTCACGTTTTTGACCTATCCCATAAACGGCTTATCATTTCAGAGAAAGCATTTCTTGAAATTCACACATTCATAAGAACGTGATTATCTTTCAAAGTAAAGTTTCTAAAGAGCCAAAGGAACACAGTTCTCATTCTAACAATTCTGTGACATATCATGAACAACGTCTTCTAATTTCAGAGAAACATATGTGCGTTTCTCACAAAATATTTCATGAAATTCTTAACCTTTGAAAAGAACGTATATATCTCTCAAAGTAAAGCTTCTACAGAGAAAAGGAACACTGTCCTTAGTTTTGTCTAGTAATTGACATATCCCAAACAAAGGCTTCTCATTTCAGAGTAACACATGTGCGTTTCTCACAAAAGCATTTCATGAAATTCTTTTGCTTTCAAAAGAATGGATTATCTTTCAAAGTAAAGCTTCTACAGAGAAAAGGTACATGGTTCTCATTTTTAGCAATACTTTGACATATCCTAAACAGACGGTTCTCAATTGAGTGTAAGACATGTGCGTTTTTCACTAAAGAATTTCATGAAAATCATTCACTTTCAAGTGAAAGTGATGATCTTTCAAAGTAAAGCTTCTACAGAGAAAAGGAAACACTGTTCTTAGGTTTGTCAAGTCTTTGACATATCACAAACAAAGGCTAAACTTTTCAGAGAAAACATGTGCATTTCTCACTAAAGCATTTCATGAAATTCTTATCCTTTCAAAAGAACGTGACTATCTTTCAAAGTAAAGCTTCTACAGAGAAAAGGAACACTGTTCTCACTTTTAACAATACTTTGACATATCCCAAACAGACGCTTCTCATTTGAGAGGTACACATGTGCGTTTCTGACAAAAGCATTTCATGAAATTCTTTTGCTTTCAAAGAATGTGATTATCTTTCAAAATAAAGATTCTACAAAGAAAAGTGACAGTGTTTTCATTTTTGTCATCACTTTGACATATTTCAAACAAAGCCTTCTCATTTCAGAGTACCACATGTGCATTTCTCACAAAGGATTTCATGAAATTCATACACTTTCAAATGAACATGATTATCTTTCAAAGTAAAGCTTCTACAGAGAAAAGGAACACGGTTCTCACTTTTAGCCATACTTTGTCATATCCTAAACAGACGCTTCTCAATTGAGAGTAAGACATGTGCGTTTCTCACTAAAGCATTTCATGAAAATCATTCACTTTCAAATGAAAGTGATGATCTTTCAAAGTAAAGCTTCTACAGAGAAAAGGAAACACTGTTCTTAGTTTTGTCAAGTCTTTGACATATCACAAACAACGGCTTATCTTTTCAGAGAAAGACATGTGCATTTCTCACTAAAGCATTTCATGAAATTCTTATCCTTTCAAAAGAACGTGATTATCTTTCAACATAAAGCTCCTTCAGAGAAAAGAAACAGTGTTTTCAGTTTTGACATCACTTTGACATATTCCAAACAAAGTCTTCTCATTTCAGAGTAACACATCTGCGTTTCACACAAAAGCATTTCATGAAATTTCTACACTTTTAAAAGAACGTGATTATCTTTCAAAGTAATGTTTCTACAGAGACAAGGAACACAGCTCTCATTCTAACAATTCTGTGACATATTACAAACAACAACTTCTCAGTTCAGAGAAACACATGTGTGTTTCTCATAAAAGCATTTCATGGAATACATTCACTTTCAAATGAACGTGATTATCTTTCAAAGTAAAGCTTCTACAGAGAAAAGGAACACTGTTTTCACTTTTAACAATACTTTGACATATCCTAAACAGACGCTTCTCATTTGAGAGTAACACAAGTGCGTTTCTCACGAAACCATTTCATGAAACTCATTCACTTTCAAATGAAATTGATGATCTTTCAAAGTAAAGCTTCCACAGAGAAAAGAAAACACTGTTCTTAGTTTTGTCAAGCCTTTGACATATCACAAACTATGGCTTATCTTTTCAGAGAAAAACATGTGCATTTCTCACTAAAGAATTTCATGAAATTCTTATCCTTTCAAAAGAATGTGATTATCTTTCAATGTAAAGCTGCTTCAGAGAAAAGGAACAGTGTTTTCAGTTTTGACATCACTTTGACATATTCCAAACAAAGTCTTCTCATTTCAGAGTAACACATCTGTGTTTCACACAAAAGCATTTCATGAAATTTCTACACTTTTAAAAGAACGTGATTATCTTTCAAAGTAATGTTTCTACAGAGACAAGGAATACAGTTCTCATTCTAACAATTCTGTGACATATCACAAACAACGACTTCTCATTTCAGAGAAACACATGTGCGTTTCTCATAAAAGCATTTCATGAAACAAATTCACTTTCAAATGAACGTGATTATGTTTCAAAGTAAAGCTTCTACAGAGAAAAGGAACACTGTTCTCACTTTTAAAAATACTTTGACAGGGTGTCGTTAGCTTCGTGGCGCGGACGGCATAATGGTTATGAAAGCTGCTGTGGATGAGGATGATTCAGGGTGGGAGCTAAGTGTCCCTGAAAAGATGGAAAAAAATAGCACGAGTTGGGTCGACATAACCCAGGATTTTGAAGATGCTTGTCGAGAACTTAAGTTGGGAGAACTGCTTCATGATAAGCTGATGGCACCATTAAAATTAAAGATCTCACCTTGCCTGAATTGAGAGGAATAATGGATACCTGTTTTTGCTGTTTGATCACGTGGTTAGAAGGCCATTCCCTGGCACAGACAGTGTTTACGTGCCTTTACATTCATAATCCAGACTTCATAGAAGATCCTGCCATGAAAGCGTTTGCTCTGGGGATCTTGAAGATCTGTGACATTGCAAGGGAAAAAGTAAATAAAGCTGCTGTTTTTGAAGAGCAAGATTTCCAGTCAATGACATATGGATTTAAAATGGCCAACAGTGTGACAGATCTTCGAGTTACAGGAATGCTGAAAGACGTGGAAGATGATATGCAAAGGAGAGTGAAGAGTACTCGAAGTCGACAAGGAGAAGAGAGAGATCCAGAAGTTGAACTAGAACACCAGCAGTGCTTGGCAGCATTCAGCAGAGTGAAGTTCACACGTGTGCTGCTGACAGTGCTCATAGCCTTTACTAAGAAAGAGACCAGTGCTGTAGCAGAGGCTCAGAAACTAATGGTCCAAGCAGCAGAGCTTCTTTCTGCCATCCACACTTCATTGCATCATGGCATCCAGGCCCAGAATGGCACTACCTAAGGAGACCATCCCATTATGATGGGTTTTGAGCCCCTTGTTAACCAGAGACTACTTCCACCCACCTTCCCTCGCTATGCAAAAATAATTAAAAGAGAAGAAATGGTCAACTATTTCTCAAGATTAATAGACAAAATCAAAACAGTCTGTGAAGTTGTGACCTTACCAAATTTACATTGTATTCTGGATTTTTTCTGTGAATTTAGTGAACAGTCACCATGTGTTCTTTCAAGATCTTTGTTGCAAACCACTTTCCTCGTGGATAACAAAAAGGTCTTTGGAACTCACCTCATGCAAGACATGGTGAAAGACGCCCTTTGGTCCTTTGTCAGTCCTCCTGTGCTCTCCCCCAAGTGTTGCCTCTACAATAATCACCAGGCTAAGGACTGTATCGACTCCTTTGTTACCCACTGTGTTCGGCTGTTTTGTAGTCTTGTTCAGATCCATGGTCATAACAGGGCTGGGCAGAGAGACAAACTGAATCACATTCTTGAGGAGTTTGCTACCTTGCAAGATGAGGCAGAGAAGGTCGATGCAGCACTTCACACTATGCTGTTGAAGCAGGAGCCCCAGAGACAGCACCTGGCGTGTTTTGGAACCTGGGTCCTCTACCATAACCTTCGAATTATGATCCAGTATCTGCTCAGTGGCTTTGAGCTGGAGCTGTACAGCATGCATGAGTACTACTATATCTACTGGTACCTCTCTGAATTCCTGTATGCATGGCTGATGTCAACCCTGAGCCATGCTGATGGCTCTCAGATGGCAGAGGAGAGGATAATGGAAGAGCAACAGAAAGGCCGTAGCAGCAAAAAAACAAAGAAGAAAAAGAAAGTTCGCCCATTGAGCCGAGAGATCACAATGAGCCAGGCCTATCAGAACATGTGTGCTGGGATGTTCAAAACGATGGTAGCATTTGACATGGATGGCAAAGTGCGCAAGCCCAAGTTTGAGGTTGATAGTGAACAGGTTCGGTATGAGCACAGGTTTGCTCCATTCAACAGCGTGATGACCCCACCCCCGGTGCACTACGTGCAGTTCAAGGAAATGTCTGACGTCAATAAATACAGCCCTCCTCATCAGTCTCCGGAGCTGTATATGGCAGCTAGTAAGCACTTTCAGCAAGCGAAGATGATCCTTGAAAACATCCCCAACCCAGACCGGGAGGTCAGTAGGATCCTCAAGGTTGCCAAGCCCAACTTTGTGGTCATGAAGCTTTTAGCAGGAGGGCACAAAAAAGAGTCAAAGGTTCCTCCTGAATTTGATTTCTCTGTTCACAAGTACATTCCTGTTGTGAAACTGGTGTGAAAGAGACTGCAGAGATGGACTGTATCTGTGCTAGAGACATTATTCTGCCACACAGTAATGTAAAGTGGATTTCTTAGATGACAGCCTGTTATAAGGAATATTTTCAGTTTAACACCCTTACCTTATGGGAATGAAAACTGCTGTTTTAAAGTGGTTTCTTATACTCCATGGGTGGAACTGGGCTGGAATGCATTGGTGAACATTACATGGTTTTATTACAGACTTAATTGTAAATTTTTTTAATGAATGAGTGAGTGAAATAGTGTTTGTAAAGTTAATAAATTTCTTGACAAAATGTACAAAAAAATAAAAAAAAATGCTTTGACATATCCCAAACAATGGCTTATTTTTTTCAGAGAAAGACATGAGCGTTTCTCATAAAAGCATTTCAAGAAATTCATACACTTTCAAAAGAACGTGTTTATCTTTCAAACTAAAGCTTCTACAGAGAAAAGGAACAGTGTTTTCAGTTTTAACCATACTTTGACATATCCTAAACAGACGCTTCTCATTTCAGACTAAAACATTTGCGTTTCTCACAAAAGCATTTTATGAAATTCTTTTGCTTTCAAAGAACGTGATTATCTATCAAATTAAAGCTTCTACAGAGAAGTGAACACTGTTCTTACTTATGTCAAGTCTTTGACATATCACAAACAACATCTTCTCATTTCAGAGAAACACTTGTGCATTTCTCATAAAAACATTCCATGAAATTCTTAAGCTTCGAAAAGAACGTGATTATCTCTCAAAGTAAAGCTTCTACAGAGAAAAGGAACACTGTCCTTAGTTTTGTCAAGTAATTGACATATTCCAAACAAAGGCTTCTCATTTCAGAATAACACATGTGCGTTTCTCATAAAAGCATTTCATGAAATTCATACACTTTCAAAAGAATGTGATTATCTTTCAAAGTAAAACTTCTACAGAGAAAAGGAACAGTGTTTTCAGTTTTGACAACAGTTTGACATATTCCAACAAAGCCTTTTTATTTCAGAGTAACACATCTGTGTTTCTCACAAAAGCATTGCATGAAGTTCATACACTTTCAAATCATCATGATTGTCTTTCAAACTAAAGCTTTTACAGAGATAAAGAACACTGTTCTCACTTTAATAATACAAACAGACGCTTCTCAGTTGAGAGTAACACATGTGCGTTTCTCACAAAAGCATTTCATGAAATCCATACACTTTCAAAAGAACGTGATTATATATCAAAGTAAAGCTTCTACAGAGAAAAGGAACACTGTCCTTAGTTTTGTCAAGTAATTGACATATCCCACACAAAGGCTTCTCATTTCAGAATAACACATGTGCGTTTCTCACAAAAGAATTTCATGAAATTCTTTTCCTTTCAAAGAACGTGATTATCTATCAAAATAAAGCTTCTACAGAGAAGTTAACACTGTTCTTAGTTTTGTCAAGTAAGTGACATATCGCAAACAGACGCTTCTCATATCAGAGAAACACATGTGCATTTCTCATAAAATCATTTCATGAAATTCATACATTTTCAAAATGACATGATTATCTTTCAAAGTAAAGCTTCTACAGAGAAAAGGAACACTGTTCTCACTTTTAACGATACTTTGACATATCCTAAGCAGACGCTTCTCATTTGAGAGTAACACATATGCGTTTCTCATGAAAGCATTTCAAGAAACTCATTCACTTTCAAATGAACATGATGATCTTTCAAAGTAAAGCTTCTACAGAGAAATGGAACACTCTTCTCACATTTAACAATAATTTGACATATCCTAAGCAGACGCTTCTCATTGGAGAGTAACACATGTGTTTTTCTCATAAAAGCATTTCATGAAACTTATACACTTTCTAATGAACGTGAAGATGTTTCAAAGTAAAGCTTCTAGAAAGACAAGGAAGACAGTTCTCATTCTAAAAATTTTGTGACTTATCACGAACAACGTCTTCTCATTTTAGAGAAACACATGTCCGTTTCTCACAAAAACATTTCATGAAATACTTAAGTTTTGAGAAGAACGTGATTATCTCTCAAATTAAGGCTTCTACAGAGAAAAGGAGCACTGTTCTTAGTTTTGTCACGTCTTTGACATATCCCAATAAACGGCTTATCTTTTCTGAGAAACACATGTGCATTTCTCACTAGAGCATTTCATAAAATTCTTATTCTTTCAAAAGAACGCGATTATCTTTCAAAGTAAAGCTTCTACAAAAAAAAGGAACACTGTTCTCACTTTTAGCAATACTTTGACATGTGCTAAACAGACGCTTCTCATTTCAGAGTAACACATGTGCATTTCTCACAAAAGCATTTCATGAAATTCTTTTGCTTTCAAAGAACATGATTAAATAAGCTTCTTCAGAGAAATGAACACTGTTCTTAGTGTTGTCAAGTCTTTGACATATACCAAACATGGTTTATCTTTTCAGAGAAAGACATGTGCCTTTCTTACAAAAGCATTTCATGAAATTCATACACTTTCAAAAGAACGTGATTATCTTTCAAAGTAAAGCTTGACAGTAGGAAAAAGAAGACTGTTCTCACTTCTAGCTAACTTTGACATATCCCCAACAAATGCTGATATTTTCAGTGAAACACATGTGTATTTCTCAGGAAAGCATAAAATGAAACACTTACGCTTTAAAAAGAACGTGATTATCTTTCAAATTAAAGCTATCAAGAGAAAAGGAAGACTGTTCTCACTTCTAACTATACTTTGACATTTCACAAACAACGTCTTATCTTTGCAGAGACATGTGAATTTCTCACAAAAGCATTTCATGAAATTCATACACATTCCTTCTTTTCTAAGGTTTAGGGTTAGTTTTACTGTTAGGATTAGGGTTAGGGTTAGTGTTAGGGTTAGGTTTAGGGTTAGTGTTTTTGTTAGGGTTAGGATTAGGCTTAGGCTTAGGGTTAGGTTTAGTGTAAGGGTCAGGTTTAGGATTAGGGTTAGGGTTAGGTTTACTGTTAGGGTTGGGGTTAGGGTAAGGGTTAGGCTTACGGTTAGGGTTAGGGTTAGGGCAAGGGTTAGGCTTAGGGTTAGGTTTAAGGTTAGAAAAAATAGAATATGTATGAATTTAATGAAATGCTTTTGTGTGAAACACACATGTGTTTCTCTGAAATGATATGTTGTTGTTGGAGATATGTCAAAGTATAATTAGAAATGAGAACAGTCTTCCTTTTCTCTGTAGAAGCTTTACTTTGAAAGATAATCACCTTGTTTTCAAACTGTATGAATTTCTAGGCTTAGGGTTAGGGTTAGGGTTAGGTTGATGGTTAGGCTTAGGTTTAGGGTTAGGTATAGGCTTAGGGTTAGTGTTAGGGTTAGTGTTAGGGTTAGAAAAGAAGAATATGTACGAATTTCATTAAATGCTTTTGTATGAAACGCACATGTGTTTCTCTGAAATGATACGTTGTTGTTGGAGATATGTCACCGTATAGTTAGAAATGAGAAGAGTCTTCCTTTTCTATGTAGAAGATTTACTTTGTAAGATAATCACCTTGTTGAAAGTGTATGAATTTCTAGGCTTAGGGTTAGGGTTAGCGTAAGGGATAGGGTTATTGTAAATGTTAGGCTTAGTGTTTGGGTTATGGTTTGGCTTAGGGTTAGGTTTAGTGTTAGTGTTAGTTTTAGGGTTAGTGGTAGGGTTAGGGTTAGGGTTATTGTTAGGCTCAGGCTTAGTTTTAGGTTTAGGGTAAGAGTTAGGCTTAGGCTTAGTGTTAGGGTTAGGGTTATTGTTAGTGTTAGGGTTAGAGTTAGAGTTAGAAAAAAGGAATGTGCATAAATTTCATGAAATGCTTATGTGAGAAATTCACATGTCTTTCTCTGCAAAGATAAGACATTTTTTGTGATATGTCAAAGTATAGTTAGAAGTGAGAACAGTCTTCCTTTTCTCTGGAGAAGCTTTACTTTGAAAGAAAATCATGTTTTTTTAAAGCATAAGTGTTTCATTAAATGCTTTCCTGAGAAATGCACATGTGTTTCACTGAAAATATCAGCTTTTGTTGGAAATATTTCAAAGTTAGCTAGAAGTGAGAACAGTCTTCCTTTTCCTACTGTAGAAACTTCACTTTGAAAGATAATCTCGTTCTTTTTAAAGTGTATGAATTTTTGCTTTTGTGAGGAACGCACATGTATTACAATGAAATGAGAAGCCATTGTTTGAGAAATATCATAAAATTGTAAGAATGATAACTGTGTTCCTTTTCTCTGTAGATGTTTTAGTTTGAAAGATAATCACGTTGTTTTGAAAGCGTAAGAATTTCATGAAATGCTTTTGTGAGAAACGCACATGCATTACACTGAACTGAGAAGCCTTTGTTGGCGATATGTCAAAGTATTGTCAAAAGTTAGAATAGTGTTCCTTGTCTCTGTAGAACCTTTATTTGAATGATAATCATGTTCTTTTGAAAGTGTATGAATTTCATGTAATGCTTTTGTGTGAAACGCACATGTGTTTCTCTGAAATGATGCATTGTTGTTGGAGATATGTCAAAGTATAATTAGAAATGAGAACAGTCTTCCTTTTCTCTGTAGAAGCTTTACTTTCAAAGATAATCACCTTGTTTTCAAAGTGTATGAATTTCTATTCTTAGGGTTAGGGTTAGGGTTATGGTAAGGGTTAGGCTTAGGGTTAGGTTTAGGGTTAGGCTTAGGTTTACAGTTAGTGTTAGGGTTAGTGTTAGGGTTAGGATTAGAAAAAAGAATATGTACGAATTTCAGGAAATGCTTTTGTGTAAAACGCACACGTGTTTCTCTGAAATGATACGTTATTGTTGGAGATATGTCCAATTATAGTTAGAAATGAGAACAGTCTTCCTTTTCTCTGTAGAAGCTTTATTTTGTAAGATAATCACCTTGTTGAAACTGTATGAATTTCTAGGGTTAGGGTTAGGGTTAAGGTAAGGTTTAGTGTTAGGTTTAGGGTTAGGGTTAGGGAAAGGGATAGGTTTAAAGTGAGAGTTAGAGTTATGTTTAGGGTTAGGTTTAGGTTTAGGGTTAGGGTTATTGTAAGGCTTAGGGATAGGGTTAGTGTTCTGGTTAGGTTTAGGGTTAGGGTTATGGTTAGGGTTAGGTTTAGGGTTAGGGTTACTGTTAGGCTTAGGTTTAGGGTTAGTGTTAGGGTTAGGTTTATTGTTAATGTTTTTGTTAGGGTTAGGTTTAGGGTTAGGGGTTGACTTAGACTTACAGTTAGGTTTAGTGTAAGGGTCAGGCTTAGGCTTAGGGTTAGGGATAGGGTTAGTGTTAGGTTTAGTGTTAGGTTAAGGGTTAGGCTTAGGGTTAGGGTTAGGGTTATGTCAAGGGTTAGGCATAGGGTTAGGTTTAAGGTTAGAAAAAATAGAATATGTATGAATTTAATGAAATGCTTTTGTGTGAAACGCACATGTGTTTCTCTGAAATGATACATTGTTGTTGGAGATATGTGAAAGTATAGTTAGAAATGGGAACAGTCTTCCTATTCTCTGTTTAAACTTTACTTTGAAAGATAAACACCTTGTTTTGAAAGTGTATGAATCTAGGGTTAGTGTTAGGGTTAGTGTTAGGGTTAGTGTTCAGGTTAGGGTAAAGGTTAGGGTTATAGTTAGGCTCAGGGTTAGGGTTAGGGTTAGAGTTAGGTTTAGGGCAAGGGTTAGGCTTAGGGTTAGGGTTAGAAAAAATATATGTATGAATTTCATGAAACGTTTTTGTGTGAAACGAACATGTGTTTCTCTGAAATGATACATTGTTTCTGGAGATATGTCAAAGTATATTCTCTGTAGAAACTTTACTTTGAAAGATAATCACCTTGTTTTGAAAGTGTATGAATTTCTAGGGTTAGGGTTAGTTTTAGGGTTAGTGTTGGTGTTAGGGTTACGTTTAGTCTTAGGTTTAGGTTTAGTGTTAGTGTTAGGGTTAGGGTTAGGATTAGGGTTAGAAAAAAAAGAATATGTATGGATTTCATGAAATGCTTTTTTGTGAAACGCACATGTGTTTCTCTGAAATGATACATTGGTGTTGGATGTATGTCAAAGTATAGTTAGAAATGAGAACAGTCTTCCTTTTCTCTGTAGAAGCTTTACTTTATAAGATAATCACCTTGTTAAAACTGTATGAATTTCTATGGTTAGGGTTAGGGTAAGGGTTAGCGTTAGGTTTAGTGTTATGGTTATGGTTAGCGTAAGGTTTAGGCTAGGGTTAGCGTTAGGCTTAGTCTTAGGGTTATGGTTATTGTTAGGCTTAGGGTTAGGGTTAGGGTTAGGCTTAGGGTTAGGGTTAGTGTTTGGATTAGGGTTAGGCTGATGCTTAGGGTTAGGTTAAGTATAAGGGTTAGGTTTAGGCTTAGGCTTAGGCTTAGGCTTAGGGTTAGGGTTAGTGTTAGTGTTAGGGTTAGGGTAAGGGTTAGGCTTAGGGGTAGGGTTAGGGTTAGGGTAAGGAGTAGGCTTAGGGTTAGGGTTAAAGTGTTAGGCTTAGGGTTAGGGTTAAAGTTAGAAAAAAATAATATGTATGGATTTAATGAAATGCTTTTTTGTGAAACGCACATGTGTTTCTCTGAAATGATACTTTGTTTTTGGACATATGTCAAAGTATATTTAGAAATGAGAACTGTCTTCCTTTTCTCTGTAGAAACTTTACTTTGAAAGATAATCACCTTGTTTTGAAAGTGTATGAATTTCTAGGGTTATTGTTAGGGTTAGTTTTAGGGATAGTGTTAGGGTTAGAGTAAGGGTTAGGCTTAGGGTTAGGGTTAAGGTTAGAAAAAAGAATATGTATGAATTTCTTGAAATGCTTTTGTGTGAAATGCACATGATTTTCTCTAAAATGATACATTGGTGTTGGAGATATGTCAAAGTATATTTAGAAATGAGAACAGTCTTCCTTTTCTCTGTAGAAACTTTACTTTCAAAGATAATCACCTTGTTTTGAACGTGTATGAATTTCTAGTGTTAGGGTTAGTGTTAGGGTTAGGGTTAGGCTTAGGTTTAGGGTTAGTGTTAGGGTTAGTGTTAGGGTTAGGGTTAAGGTTAGGGTTAGGGTTAAGGTTAGAAAAAAAAGAATATGTATGAATTTTATGAAGTGCTTTTGTGTGAAACGCACATGTGTTTCTCTGAAATGATTCGTTGGTGTTGGATGTATGTCAAAGTATTGTTAGAAATGAGAACAGTCTTCCTTTTCTCTTTAGAAGCTTTACTTTGTAAGATAATCACCTTGTTGAAACTGTATGAATTTCTATGCTTATGGTGAGGGTAAGTGTTAGCTTTAGTTTTAGTGTTAGGGTTATGGTTAAGGTAAGGTTTGGCTTAGGTTTAGGGTTACGCTTAGGGTTAGGTTTAGAGGTAGTGTTTGGCTTAGGTTTAGGATTAGTGTTAGTGTTAGGGTTAGGGTTAGGCTTAGGCTTAGGGTTTTGTTTAGTGTCAGGGTTAGACTTAGGCTTAGTGTTAGGGCTGGGTTATTGTTAGGGTTAGGGTTAGGCTTAGGGTAATGGTTAGGATTATGTTAGGTTTAGTGTTAGGGTATGGGTTAGGCTTAGGGTTAAGTTTAGACAAAAAGAATATGTATGAATTTCATGAAATTCTTTTTTGTTAAACGCACATGTGTTTCTCTGAAATGATACATTGGTGTTGGAAATTTATCCAAGTATAGTTAGAAATGAGAACAGTCTTCCTTTAATCTGTAGAAGCTTTACTTTGTAAGATAATCACCTTGTTGAAACTGTATGAATTTCTAGGGTTAGAGCTAGGGTTAGCATTAGGTTTAGGGTTAGGGTTAGGTTTAGGGTTAGGGTAAGGGTTAGGCTTAGGGTTAGGCTTAGGCTTAGGGTTATGGTTATTGTTAGGCTTAGGGTTAGGGTTAGGTTTAGGGTTAGGCTTAGGCTTAGGGTTAGGTTTAGTGTAAGGGTAAGGCTTAGGCTTAGGGTTAGGGTTAGTGTTAGTGTTAGTGTTAATGTTAGGGTTAGGGTAAGGGTTAGGCTTATGGTTATGGTTAGGGTTAGGGAAAGTGTTAGGCTTAGGGTTAGGGTGAGGGTTAGTGTAAGGGTTAGGCTTAGGGTTAGGGTTAAGGTTAGAAATAAAAGAATATGTATGAAATTCATGAAATTCTTTTGTGTGTAATGCACATGTGTTTCTCTGAAATGATACGTTGTTTTTGGAGATATGTCAAAGTATATTTAGAAATGAGAACAGTCTTCCTTTTCTCTGTAGAATCTTTACTTTGAAAGATAATCACCTTGTTTTGAAAGTGTATGAATTTGTAGTGTTATGGTTAATTTTAGGGTTAGGGTTAGGGTTAGGCTTAGGTTTAGTGTTAGTGTTAGGGTTAGGGTTAAGGTTAGAGAAAAATAAAATGTATGAATTTTATGAAGTGCTTTTGTGTGAAACGCACATGTGTTTCTCTGAAATGATACGTTGGTGTTGGACATAAATCAAAGTATAGTTAGAAATGAGAACAGTCTTCCTTTTCTCTTTAGAAGATTTACTTTGTAAGATAATCACCTTGTTGAAACTGTATGAATTTCTATGCTTAGGGTTAGGGTAAGGGTTAGCGTTAGTTTTAGTGTTAGGGTCATGGTGAGGGTAAGGTTTGACTTAGGGTTAGGTTTAGGCTTATGGTTAGGGTTAGGGTTAGGCTTAGGTTTAGGCTTAGGGGTAGTGTTAGGCTTAGGTTTAGGGTTAGTGTTAGTGTTAAGGTTAGGCTTAGGCTTAGGCTTAGGGTTATGTTTAGTGTAAAGGTTAGACTTAGGCTTAGGTTTAGGGTTAGTATTAGGGTTAGGGTTAGGCTTAGGGTAAGGGTTAGGATTAGGTAAGGGTTAGTGTTAGGGTAAGGGTTAGGCTTAGGGTTAAGTTTAGAAAAAAATAGAATATGTATGAATTTCATGAAATGCTTTTGTGTGAAACGCACATGTGTTTCTCTGAAATGATACATTGTTGTTTTTGATATGTCCAAGTAATGTTAGAAATGAGAACTGTCTTCCTTTTCTCTGTAGAAGCTTTACTTTCTAAGATAATCACCTACTTGAAAGTGTGTGAATTTCTTGGGTTAGGGTTAGGGTTATTGGCAGGGTTAGCATTAGGGTTATGGTTATGGTTAGGGTTAGTTTTAGTGTTAGGTTTAGGGTTAGGGTTAGGTTTGGGGTTATTGTTAGTGTTAGGGTTAGAGTTAGAAAAAAAAGGAATGTGTACGAATTTCATGAAATGCTTTTGTGAGAAATTCACATGTCTTTCTCTGCAAAGATAAGACGTTGTTTGTGATGTGTCAAAGTATAGTTAGAAGTGAGAACAGTCTTTCTTTTCTCTGGAGAAGCGTTACTTTGAAAGATAATCACATTCTTTTTATAGCGTAAGTGTTTCATTAAATGCTTTCCTGAGAAATGCACATGTGTTTCACTGAAAATATCAGCTTTTGTAGGGGATATGTCAAAGTTAGCTAGAAGTGAGAACAGTCTTCCTTTGCCTACTGTAGAAGCTTTACATTGAAAGATAATCACGTTCTTTTGAAAGTGTATGAATTTTTGCTTTTGTGAGAAACACACATGTATAACAATGATTTTAGAAGCAATTGTTTGAGAAATATCACAGAATTGTAAGAATGAGAACTGTGTTCCTTTTTTCTGTGGATGTTTTAGTTTGAAAGATAATCACGTTCTTTTGAAAGCGTAAGAATTTCATGAAATGCTTTTGTGAGAAACGCACGTGTATTACACTGAACTGAGAAGCCTTTGTTTGCGATATGTCAAAGTATTGTCAAAAGTTAGAATAGTGTTCCTTGCCTCTGTAGAACCTTTATTTGAATGATAATCATGTTCTTTTGAAAGTGTATTAATTTCATGAAATGCTTTTTTGTGAAACGCACATGTGTTTCTTTGAAATGATACGTTGTTGTTGGAGATATGTCAAAGTATAATTAGAAATGAGAACAGTCTTCCTTTTCTCTGTAGAAGCTTTACTTTGTAAGATAATCACCTTGTTGAAACTGTATGAATTTCTAGGGTTAGATTTAGGTTTACGGTTAGGGTTAGGCTTAGGGTTAGGCTTAGGCTTAGTGTTAGCTTTAGGGTAAGGGTTAGGCTTTGGCTTAGGGTAAGGGTTAGGTTTAGTGTTAGTGTTATGGTTAGGGTTAGGGTTAGAAAAAAAAGAATGTGTATGAATTTCATGAAATGCTTTTGTGTTAAACAGACATGTGTTTCTCTGAATTGATACATTGTTGTTGGAGATATGTCAAAGTATAGTTAGAAATGAGAATAGTCTTCCTTTTCTCTGTAGAAATTTTACATTGAAAGATAATCACTTTGTTTGAACATGTATGAATTTTTAGGCTTAGGTTTAGGGTTAGGGTTAGGGTTAGTGTAAGGGTTAGGCTTAGGGTTTGGGTTAGGGTTAGTGTTAGGGTTAGGCTTAGGGTTAGGTTTAGAGAAAAAGATGTACGAATTTCATGAAATGCTTTTGTGTGAAATGCACATGTGTTTCTCTGAAATGATAAGTTGTTGTTGGAGATATGTACAAGTATATTTAGAAATGAGAACAGTCTTCCTTTTCTCTGTAGAAGCTTTACTTTGTAAGATAATCACCTGGTTGAAACTGGATTAATTTTTAGGGTTAGTGTTAGGGTTAGGGTAAGGGTTAGCATTATGTTGAGGGTTAGGGTTAGGGTAAGGGTTAGGCTTAGGGTTAGGGTTAGGCTTAGGGTTAGGATTTGGGTTAGGCTTAGAATTAGGGTTAGAGTTAATGTTAAGGTTGGTTTAGAGTTAGTGTTGGTGTTAGGGTTAGGATTAGGCTTAGGGTTAGTTTTAGTGTAAAGGTTAGACTTAGGCTTAGGTTTAGGGTTATGGTTAGGGTTAGGATAAGGGTTAAGCTTAGCGTTAGGGTTAGGGTTAGGTTTAGGGTAAGGGTTAGTTATTAGGGTTAGGCTTATGGTTAGAAAAAAAAGATAATGTATGAATTTCATGAAATGATTTTGTGTGAAACACACATGTGTTTCTCTGAAAAGATACATTCGTTTTGGAGATATGTCAAAGTATATTTAGAAATGAGAACAGTCTTCCTTTTCTATGTAGAAACTTTACTTTGAAAGATAATCACCTTGTTTTGAAAGTGTATGAATTTCTAGGGTTAGGGTTAGTTTTAAGGTTAGTGTTAGGGTTAGGGTTGGGGTTAAGCGTAGTCTTAGGTTTATTGTTAGGGTTAGTGTTATGGTTAGGGTTAGGGTTAGAAAAAAAAGGATATGTATGAATTTCATGAAATGCTTTTGTGTGAAACGCACATGTGTTTCTCTGAAATGATACATTGTTCATGGAGATATGTCCAAGTATATTCAGGAATGAGAACAGTCCTCCTTTTCTCTGTAGAAGCTTTATTTTGTAAGATAATCACCTTGTTGAGAGTGTATGAATTTCTAGGGTTAGGGTCAGCGTTATAGGAAGGGTTAGTGTTATGTTTATGGTTAGGGTTAGGGTAAGTGTTAGGCTTAGGGATTGTGTTAGGGTTAGTCTTAGTGTTAGGGTTAGTGTTAGGGTTAGGTTTAGGGTTAGTGTTAGGGTTATGCTAGGGGTTAGTTTAGGCTTAGGCTTAGGCTTGTGGTTAGGTTTAGAGTAAGAGTTAGGCTTTGGATTAGTGTTAGGTTTAGTGTTATTTTAGGGTTAGGGTTAGAGTTAGAAAAAAAGGAATGTGTACGAATTTCATGAAATGCTTTTGTGAGAAATTCACATGTCTTTCTCTGCAAAGATAAGACGTTGTTTGTGATGTGTCAAAGTATAGTTAGAAGTGAGAACAGTCTTTCTTTTCTCTGGAGAAGCTTTACTTTGAAAGATAATCATGTTCTTTTTAAGCGTAAGTGTTTCATTAAATGCTTCCTGAGAAATGCACATGTGTTTCACTGAAATTATCAGCTTTTGTTGGGGATATGTCAAAGTTAGCTAGAAGTGAGAACAGTCTTCCTTTTCCTACTGTAGAAGTTTTACTTTGAAAGATAATCATGTTCCTTTGAAAGTGTATTAATTTTTGCTTTTTTGAAAATTGCACATGTATAACAATGAAATTAGAAGCCATTGTTTGAGAAATATCACAGAATTGTAAGAATGAGAACTGTGTTCCTTTTCTCTGTAGATAGTTTAGTTTGAAAGATAATCACGTTCTTTTGAAAGCATAAGAATTTCATGAAATGCTTTTTTGAGAAACACACTGCGTTACACTGAACTTAGCAGCCTATGTTTGCGATATGTCAAAGTATTGTCAAAAGTTAGAATAGTGTTCCTTGTCTCTGTAGAACCTTTATTTGAATGATAATCATGTTCTTTTGAAAGTGTATGAATTTCATGAAATGCTTTTGTGTGAAACGCACATGTGTTTCTCTGAAATGATACGTTGTTGTTGGAGATATGTCACAGTATAATTAGAAATGAGAACAGTCTTCCTTTTCTCTGTAGAAGCTTTACTTTGAAAGATAATCACCTTGTTTTGAAAGTGTATGAATTTCTAGGCTTAGGGTTATGGTTCAGGTTAGGGTTAGGGTTAGGGTTAGGCTTAGGGTTTGGGTTAGGTTTAGGCTTAGGTTTAGGGTTAGGGTTAGTGTTAGTCTTAGTGTTATGGTTAGGCTTAGAAAAAATGTACGAATTTCATGAAATGCTTTTGTGTGAAATGCACATGTCTTTCTCTGAAATGATACGTTGTTGTTGGAGATATGTCCCAGTATAGTTAGAAATGAGAACAGTCTTCCTTTTCTCTGTAGAAGCTTTACTTTGTTAGATAATCACCTTGTTGAAACTGTATGTATTTCTAGGGTTAGTGTTAGGGTTAGAGTAAGGGTTAGCATTAGGTTGAGGTTGAGGTTTAGGGTTAGGGTTAGGGTAAGGGTTAGGCTTAGGGTTAGTGTTAGGCTTAGTGTTAGGGTTAGGGTTAGGCTTAGAATTAAGGTTAGGCTTAATGTTAAGGTTAGGTTTAGTGTAAGGGTTAGGCTTAGGGTTAGTGTTAGCGTTAGGGTTAGGGTTAGGGTTAGGTTAGGGTTAGTGTTAGGGTTAGGGTTAGGGTAAGGGTTAGGCTTAGCATTAGGGTTAGTGTTAGAGTAAGGATTAGGCTTAGGTGAAGGTTAGGGTTAGGGTTAGGTTAAGGGTTAGGCTTACGTTTAGGGGTAAGTTTAGAAAAAAAAGAATATGTATAAATTTCATGAAATGCTTTTGTGTGAAACGCACGTGTGTTTCCCTGAAATTACACGTTGTTTTTGGAGATATGTCAAAGTATAATTAGAAATGAGAACCCTCTTCATTTTCTCTGTAGAAGCTTTACGTTGTAAGATAATCACCTTGTTTTGATAGTGTATGAATTTCTAGGGTTATGGTTAGTGTTTGGGTTAGTGTTAGGTTTAGGGTAAAGGTTACGGTTATGGTTATTCTTAGGGTTAGGATTAGGGTTAGAGTTAGGGTTAGGGCAAGGGTTAGGCTTAGGGTTAGGGTTAGGGTTCGAAAAAAATGTATATGTATGAATTTCGTGAAATGTTTTTCTGTGAAACGCACATGTGTTTCTCTGAAATGATACTTTGTTTTTGGAGATATGTCAAAGTATATTTAGAAATGAGAACAGTCTTCCTTTTCTCTGTAAAAACTTTACTTTTAAAGATAATCTCTTTGTTTTGAAAGTATATAAATTTCTAGGGTTAGGGTTAGGATTAGTTTTAGGGTTAGTGTTAGGGATAGGGTAAGGGTTAGGTTTAAGGTTAGGCTTACTGTTAGGATTAGGGTTAGTGTTAGGGCTAGAGCTAGTCTTAGGCTTAGGGTTATTGTTAGGGTTAGTGATAGGCTTAGGCTTAGGTTTAGGTTTGGGGTAAGCATTAGTCTTAGGCTTAGGCTTAGGGTTAGGGTAAGTTTTAGGGTTAGGGTTAGAAAAAAAAGAATATGTATTAATTTCATGAAATGCTTTTGTGTGAAACGCACATGTGTTTCTCTGAAATGATACGTTGCTGTTGGAGATATGTCTCAGTATAGTTAGAAATGATAACAGTCTTGCTTTTCTCTGTAGAAGCAGTACTTTGAAAGATACTCACCTTCAATTGAAAGTGTATAAATTTCTAGGGTTAGGGTTAGGGTTATGGTAAGTGTTATGCTTAGGGATTGGGTTACAGTTAGCCTTAGGGTTAGGGTTAGTGTTAGTGTTAGTTTTAGGGTTAGTGTTAGGGTTAGGTTTAGTTTAGGCTTAGGCTCAGGCTTAGTGTTAGGTTTAGGGTAAGGGTTAGGCTTAGGCTTAGTGTTAATATTAGTGCTATTGTTAGGGTTAGGGTTAGAGTTAGAAAAAAGGAATGTGTATGAATTTCATGAAATGCTTTTGTGAGAAATTCACCTGTCTTTCTGCAAAGTTAAGACGTTGTTTGTGATATGTCAAAGTATAGTTAGAAGTGAGAACAGTCTTCCTTTTCTCTGGAGAATCTATTCTTTGAAAGATAATCACGTTCTTTTTAAAGTGTATGAATTTTTGCTTTTGTGAGAAACGCACATGTATTGTAATGAAATTAGAAGCCATTGTTTGAGAAATATCACAGAATTGTAAGAATGAGAAATGTGTTCCTTTTCTCTGTAGATGATTTAGTTTGAAAGATAATCACATTCTTTTGAAAATGTAAGAATTTCATGAAATGCTTTTGTGAGAAACGCACGTGCTTACACTGAACTGAGAAGCCTTTGTTTGCAATATGTCAAAGTATTGTCAAAAGTTAGAATAGTGTTCCTTGTCTTTGTAGAACCTTTATTTGAATGATAATCATATTCTTTTGAAAGTGTATGAATTTCATGAAATGCTTTTGTGTGAAACGCACATGTGTTTCTCTGAAATGCTAAGTTGTTGTTGGAGATATGTCAAAGTATAAATAGAAATGAGAACAGTCTTCCTTTTCTCTGTAGAAGCTTTACTTTGAAAGATAATCACCTTGTTTTGATAGTGTATGAATTTCTAGGTTTAGGGTTAGGGTTAGTGTTAGGTTTAGGGTAAAGGTTACAGTTATGGTTATTCTTAGCGTTAGGGTTAGGGATAGAGTTAGAGTTAGGGCAAGGGTTAGGCTTAGGGTTAGGGTTAGGGTTCGAAAAAAAAGTATATGTATGAATTTCATGAAAGGTTTTTGTGCGAAACGCACAGGTGTTTCTCTGAAATGATACGTTGTTTTTGGAGATATGTCAAAGTATATTTAGAAATGAGAACAGTCTTCTTTTTCTCTGTAAAAACTTTACTTTTAAAGATAATCTCCTTGTTTTGAAAGTATATAAATTTCTAGGGTTAGGGTTAGGGTTAGTTTTAGGGTTAGTGTTAGGGATAGGGTAAGGGTTAGGTTTAAGGTTAGGCTTACTGTTAGGATTAGGGTTAGTGTTAGGGCTAGAGCTAGTCTTAGGCTTAGGGTTATTGTTAGGGTTAGTGATAGGCTTAGGCTTAGGTTTAGGTTTGGGGTAAGCATTAGTCTTAGGCTTAGGCTTAGGGTTAGGGTAAGTTTTAGGGTTAGGGTTAGAAAAAAAAGAATATGTATTAATTTCATGAAATGCTTTTGTGTGAAACGCACATGTGTTTCTCTGAAATGATACGTTGCTGTTGGAGATATGTCTCAGTATAGTTAGAAATGATAACAGTCTTGCTTTTCTCTGTAGAAGCAGTACTTTGAAAGATACTCACCTTCAATTGAAAGTGTATAAATTTCTAGGGTTAGGGTTAGGGTTATGGTAAGTGTTATGCTTAGGGTTTGGGTTACAGTTAGCCTTAGGGTTAGGGTTAGTGTTAGTGTTAGTTTTAGGGTTAGTGTTAGGGTTAGGTTTAGTTTAGGCTTAGGCTCAGGCTTAGTGTTAGGTTTAGGGTAAGGGTTAGGCTTAGGCTTAGTGTTAATATTAGTGCTATTGTTAGGGTTAGGGTTAGAGTTAGAAAAAAAGGAATGTGTATGAATTTCATGAAATGCTTTTGTGAGAAATTCACCTGTCTTTCTGCAAAGTTAAGACGTTGTTTGTGATATGTCAAAGTATAGTTAGAAGTGAGAACAGTCTTCCTTTTCTCTGGAGAATCTATTCTTTGAAAGATAATCACGTTCTTTTTAAAGTGTATGAATTTTTGCTTTTGTGAGAAACGCACATGTATTGTAATGAAATTAGAAGCCATTGTTTGAGAAATATCACAGAATTGTAAGAATGAGAAATGTGTTCCTTTTCTCTGTAGATGATTTAGTTTGAAAGATAATCACATTCTTTTGAAAATGTAAGAATTTCATGAAATGCTTTTGTGAGAAACGCACGTGCTTACACTGAACTGAGAAGCCTTTGTTTGCAATATGTCAAAGTATTGTCAAAAGTTAGAATAGTGTTCCTTGTCTTTGTAGAACCTTTATTTGAATGATAATCATATTCTTTTGAAAGTGTATGAATTTCATGAAATGCTTTTGTGTGAAACGCACATGTGTTTCTCTGAAATGCTAAGTTGTTGTTGGAGATATGTCAAAGTATAAATAGAAATGAGAACAGTCTTCCTTTTCTCTGTAGAAGCTTTACTTTGAAAGATAATCACCTTGTTTTGATAGTGTATGAATTTCTAGGTTTAGGGTTAGGGTTAGTGTTAGGTTTAGGGTAAAGGTTACAGTTATGGTTATTCTTAGCGTTAGGGTTAGGGATAGAGTTAGAGTTAGGGCAAGGGTTAGGCTTAGGCTTAGGGTTAGGGTTCGAAAAAAAGTATATGTATGAATTTCATGAAATGTTTTTGTGCAAAACGCACAGGTGTTTCTCTGAAATGATACGTTGTTTTTGGAGATATGTCAAAGTATATTTAGAAATGAGAACAGTCTTCCTTTTCTCTGTAAAAACTTTACTTTTAAAGATAATCTCCTTGTTTTGAAAGTATATAAATTTCTAGGGTTAGGGTTAGGGTTAGTTTTAGGGTTAGTGTTAGGGATAGGGTTAGGGTTAGGTTTAAGGTTAGGCTTACTGTTAGGATTAGGGTTAGTGTTAGGGCTAGAGCTAGTCTTAGGCTTAGGGTTATTGTTAGGGTTAGTGATAGGCTTAGGCTTAGGTTTAGGTTTGGGGTAAGCATTAGTCTTAGGCTTAGGCTTAGGGTTAGGGTAAGTTTTAGGGTTAGGGTTAGGGAAAAAAAAGAATATGTATTAATTTCATGAAATGCTTTTGTGTGAAACGCACATGTGTTTCTCTGAAATGATACGTTGCTGTTGGAGATATGTCTCAGTATAGTTAGAAATGATAACAGTCTTGCTTTTCTCTGTAGAAGCAGTACTTTGAAAGATACTCACCTTCAATTGAAAGTGTATAAATTTCTAGGGTTAGGGTTAGGGTTATGGTAAGTGTTATGCTTAGGGATTGGGTTACAGTTAGCCTTAGGGTTAGGGTTAGTGTTAGTGTTAGTTTTAGGGTTAGTGTTAGGGTTAGGTTTAGTTTAGGCTTAGGCTCAGGCTTAGTGTTAGGTTTAGGGTAAGGGTTAGGCTTAGGCTTAGTGTTAATATTAGTGCTATTGTTAGGGTTAGGGTTAGAGTTAGAAAAAAGGAATGTGTATGAATTTCATGAAATGCTTTTGTGAGAAATTCACCTGTCTTTCTGCAAAGTTAAGACGTTGTTTGTGATATGTCAAAGTATAGTTAGAAGTGAGAACAGTCTTCCTTTTCTCTGGAGAATCTATTCTTTGAAAGATAATCACGTTCTTTTTAAAGTGTATGAATTTTTGCTTTTGTGAGAAACGCACATGTATTGTAATGAAATTAGAAGCCATTGTTTGAGAAATATCACAGAATTGTAAGAATGAGAAATGTGTTCCTTTTCTCTGTAGATGATTTAGTTTGAAAGATAATCACATTCTTTTGAAAATGTAAGAATTTCATGAAATGCTTTTGTGAGAAACGCACGTGCTTACACTGAACTGAGAAGCCTTTGTTTGCAATATGTCAAAGTATTGTCAAAAGTTAGAATAGTGTTCCTTGTCTTTGTAGAACCTTTATTTGAATGATAATCATATTCTTTTGAAAGTGTATGAATTTCATGAAATGCTTTTGTGTGAAACGCACATGTGTTTCTCTGAAATGCTAAGTTGTTGTTGGAGATATGTCAAAGTATAAATAGAAATGAGAACAGTCTTCCTTTTCTCTGTAGAAGCTTTACTTTGAAAGATAATCACCTTGTTTTGATAGTGTATGAATTTCTAGGTTTAGGGTTAGGGTTAGTGTTAGGTTTAGGGTAAAGGTTACAGTTATGGTTATTCTTAGCGTTAGGGTTAGGGATAGAGTTAGAGTTAGGGCAAGGGTTAGGCTTAGGGTTAGGGTTAGGGTTCGAAAAAAAAGTATATGTATGAATTTCATGAAAGGTTTTTGTGCGAAACGCACAGGTGTTTCTCTGAAATGATACGTTGTTTTTGGAGATATGTCAAAGTATATTTAGAAATGAGAACAGTCTTCTTTTTCTCTGTAAAAACTTTACTTTTAAAGATAATCTCCTTGTTTTGAAAGTATATAAATTTCTAGGGTTAGGGTTAGGGTTAGTTTTAGGGTTAGTGTTAGGGATAGGGTAAGGGTTAGGTTTAAGGTTAGGCTTACTGTTAGGATTAGGGTTAGTGTTAGGGCTAGAGCTAGTCTTAGGCTTAGGGTTATTGTTAGGGTTAGTGATAGGCTTAGGCTTAGGGTTAGGTTTGGGGTAAGCATTAGTCTTAGGCTTAGGCTTAGGTTTAGGGTAAGTTTTAGGGTTAGGGTTAGAAAAAAAAGAATGTATATTAATTTCATGAAATGCTTTTGTGTGAAACGCACATGTGTTTCTCTGAAATGATACGTTGCTGTTGGAGATATGTCTCAGTATAGTTAGAAATGATAACAGTCTTGCTTTTCTCTGTAGAAGCAGTACTTTGAAAGATACTCACCTTCAATTGAAAGTGTATAAATTTCTAGGGTTAGGGTTAGGGTTATGGTAAGTGTTATGCTTAGGGATTGGGTTACAGTTAGCCTTAGGGTTAGGGTTAGTGTTAGTGTTAGTTTTAGGGTTAGTGTTAGGGTTAGGTTTAGTTTAGGCTTAGGCTCAGGCTTAGTGTTAGGTTTAGGGTAAGGGTTAGGCTTAGGCTTAGTGTTAATATTAGTGCTATTGTTAGGGTTAGGGTTAGAGTTAGAAAAAAAGGAATGTGTATGAATTTCATGAAATGCTTTTGTGAGAAATTCACCTGTCTTTCTGCAAAGTTAAGACGTTGTTTGTGATATGTCAAAGTATAGTTAGAAGTGAGAACAGTCTTCCTTTTCTCTGGAGAATCTATTCTTTGAAAGATAATCACGTTCTTTTTAAAGTGTATGAATTTTTGCTTTTGTGAGAAACGCACATGTATTGTAATGAAATTAGAAGCCATTGTTTGAGAAATATCACAGAATTGTAAGAATGAGAAATGTGTTCCTTTTCTCTGTAGATGATTTAGTTTGAAAGATAATCACGTTCTTTTGAAAATGTAAGAATTTCATGAAATGCTTTTGTGAGAAACGCACGTGCTTACACTGAACTGAGAAGCCTTTGTTTGCAATATGTCAAAGTATTGTCAAAAGTTAGAATAGTGTTCCTTGTCTTTGTAGAACCTTTATTTGAATGATAATCATATTCTTTTGAAAGTGCATGAATTTCATGAAATGCTTTTGTGTGAAACGCACATGTGTTTCTCTGAAATGCTAAGTTGTTGTTGGAGATATGTCAAAGTATAAATAGAAATGAGAACAGTCTTCCTTTTCTCTGTAGAAGCTTTACTTTGAAAGATAATCACCTTGTTTTGATAGTGTATGAATTTCTAGGTTTAGGGTTAGGGTTAGTGTTAGGTTTAGGGTAAAGGTTACAGTTATGGTTATTCTTAGCGTTAGGGTTAGGGATAGAGTTAGAGTTAGGGCAAGGGTTAGGCTTAGGGTTAGGGTTAGGGTTCGAAAAAAAAGTATATGTATGAATTTCATGAAATGTTTTTGTGCGAAACGCACAGGTGTTTCTCTGAAATGATACGTTGTTTTTGGAGATATGTCAAAGTATATTTAGAATTGAGAACTGTCTTCCTTTTCTCTGTATAAACTTTACTTTGAAAGATAATCACCTTGTTTGAAAGTGTATGAATTTCTAGGGTTAGGGTTAGTTTTAGGGTTAGTGTTAGGGATAGGGTAAGGGTTAGGGTTAAGTTTAGGCTTACTGTTAGGATTAGGGTTATTGTTAGGGTTAGGACTAGGGTGAGACTTAGGGTTAGGGTTAGGGTTTTTGGCTTAGTGTTAGTGATAGGCTTAGGCTTAGGCTTAGGGTTAGGTTTAAGGTAAGCGTTAGGCTTAGGCTTAGGGTTAGGGTAAGTTTTAGGGTTAGGGTTAGGGTTAGAAAAAAAAGAATGTGTATTAATTTCATGAAATGCTTTTGTGTGAAATGCACATGTGTTTCTCTGAAATGATACGTTGCTGTTGGAGATTTGTTTCTCTGAATTGATACATTGGTGTTGGATATATGTCAAAGTATAGTTAGAAATGAGAACAGTCTTTCTTTTCTCTGTAGAAGCTGTACTTTGAAAAATACTCACCTTGATTTCAAAGTGTATGAATTTCTAGGGTCAGGGTTAGGGTTATGGTAAGTTTTATGCTTAGGTTTTGGGTTAGGTTTAGCCTTAGGTTTAGGATTATTGTTAGTGTTAGGTTTAGGGTTAGTGTTAGGGTTATGGATAGGTTAGGCTTAGGCTCAGGCTTAGTGTTAGTTTTAGGGTAAGGGTTAAGCTTAGGCTTAGTGTTAATATTAGTGCTATTGTTATGGTTAGGGTTAGGGTTAGAGTTAGAAAAAAAGGAATGTGTATAAATTTCATGAAATGATATTGTGAGAAATTAACCTGTCTTTCTCTGCAAAGATAAGACGTTGTTTGTGATATGTCAAATTATAGGTAGAAGTGAGAACAGTCTTCCTTTTCTCTATAGAAGCTTTACTTTGTAAGATAATCAACTTTTTGAAACTGTATGAATTTCTAGGGTTAGTGTTAGGGTTAGGGTTAGCATTAGGTTGAGGGTTAGGTTCAGGGTTAGGGTAAGGGTTAGGCTTAGGGTTATGGTTAGGCTTAGGGTTGGGGTAAGGTTATAAAAAAAGTGTATGTATGAATTTCATGAAATGCTTTTGTGTGAAACGCACATTTGTTTCTCTGAATTGATACATTGGTGTTGGATATAAGTCAAAGTATAGTGAGAAATGAGAACAGTCTTCCTTTCCTCTGTAGAAGATTTACTTTGTAAGATAATCACCTTCTTGTAACTGTATGAATTTCTAGGGTTATGGTTAGGGTTAGGTTTAGGTTTAGGTTTAGCGTTAGGGTTAGGGTTAGGCTTAGGGTTAGGGTTAGTGTTAGGGTTAGGCTTAGGGTTAGGGTTAGTGTTAGGGTTAGGTCTAGGGTTAGTGTTAGTGTTAGGGTTAGGGTTAGGTTTAGGCTTAGTGATAGGTTTAGTGTAAGGGTTAGGCTTTGGGTTAGGGTTAGGATTAGGGTTAGGCTCAGGCTTAGTGTTTGGTTTAGGGTAAGGGTTAGGCTTAGGCTTGGGTTTAGGTTTATGGTTAGTGTTATTATTAGGTTTAGGGTTAGGGTTATAGTTAGACAAAAAGGAATGTGTATGAATTTCATGAAATGATATTGTGAGAAATTCACCTGTCTTTCTCTGCAAAGATAAGACGTTGTTTGTGATATGTCAAATTATAGGTAGAAGTGAGAACAGTCTTCCTTTTCTCTATAGAAGCTTTACTTTGTAAGATAATCAACTTTTTGAAACTGTATGAATTTCTAGGGTTAGTGTTAGGGTTAGGGTTAGCATTAGGTTGAGGGTTAGGTTCAGGGTTAGGGTAAGGGTTAGGCTTAGGGTTATGGTTAGGCTTAGGGTTGGGGTAAGGTTATAAAAAAAAGTGTATGTATGAATTTCATGAAATGCTTTTGTGTGAAACGCACATTTGTTTCTCTGAATTGATACATTGGTGTTGGATATAAGTCAAAGTATAGTGAGAAATGAGAACAGTCTTCCTTTCCTCTGTAGAAGATTTACTTTGTAAGATAATCACCTTCTTGTAACTGTATGAATTTCTAGGGTTATGGTTAGGGTTAGGTTTAGGTTTAGGTTTAGCGTTAGGGTTAGGGTTAGGCTTAGGGTTAGGGTTAGTGTTAGGGTTAGGCTTAGGGTTAGGGTTAGTGTTAGTGTTAGGTCTAGGGTTAGTGTTAGTGTTAGGGTTAGGGTTAGGTTTAGGCTTAGTGATAGGTTTAGTGTAAGGGTTAGGCTTTGGGTTAGGGTTAGGATTAGGGTTAGGCTCAGGCTTAGTGTTTGGTTTAGGGTAAGGGTTAGGCTTAGGCTTGGGTTTAGGTTTATGGTTAGTGTTATTATTAGGTTTAGGGTTAGGGTTATAGTTAGACAAAAAGGAATGTGTATGAATTTCATGAAATGCTTTTGTGAGAAATTCACCTGTCTTTCTCTGCAAAGATAAGACGTTGTTTGTGATATATCAAAGTATAGTTAGAAGTGAGAACAGTCTTCCTTTTCTCTGGAGAAGCTTTCCTTTGAAAGATAATCACGTTCTTTTTAAAGCGTATGAATTTTTGCTTTTGTGAGATACGCACATGTATTGTAATGAAATTAGAAGCCATTGTTTGAGAAATATCACAGAATTGTAAGAATGAGAAATGTGTTCCTTTTCTCTGTAGATGTTTTAGTTTGAAAGAAAATCACGTACTTTTAAAGTGTAAGAATTTCATGAAATGCTTTTGTGAGAAACGCACGTGCATTACACTGAACTGAGAATCCTTTGCTATATGTTAAAGTATTGTCAAAAGTTAGAATAGTGTACCTTGTCTTTGTAGAACCTTTATTTGAATGATAATCATGTTCTTTTAAATGTGTATGAATTTCAAGAAATGCTTTTGTGTGAAACGCACAAGTGTTTCTCTGAAATGATACGTTGTTGTTGGAGATATGTCAAAGTATATTTAGAAATGAGCACAGTCTTCCTTTGCTCTGTAGAAATTAACTTTGAAAGATAATCACATTGTTTTGAAAGTGTATGAATTTCTAGGGTTAGGGTAAGGGTTAGGGTTAAGGTTAGGCTTACTGTTAGGATTAGGGTTAGTGTCAGGGTTAGGGCTAGGGTTAGGCTTAGGGTTAGGGTTAGTGTTAGGGTTTTGGGTTAGGGAGAGTGATAGGCTTAGGCTTAGTTTTAGGGTTAGGTTTAGGGTAAGCGTTAGGCTTAGGCTTATGTTTAGGGTTAGCGTTAGTTTTAGGGTTAGGGTTAGAAAAAAAATAATGTGTATTAATTTCATGAAATGCTTTTGTGTGAAACGCACATGTGTTTCTCTGAAACGATACGTTGCTTTGGAGATATGTCTCTGTATAGTTAGAAATGAGAAAAGTCTTTCTTTTCTCTGTAGAAACTGTACTTTGAAAGATACTCACCTTGATTTGATAGTGTATGAATTTCTAGGGTTAGGGTTAGGATAAGTGTTATGCTTAGGGTTTGGGTTAAGGTTAGGCTTAGGGTTAGGGATAGTGTTAGGTTTAAGGTTAGTGTTAGGGTTAGAGTTATGTTAGGCTTAGGCTCAGGCTTAGTGTTAGGTTTAGGGTAAGGGTTAGGCTTAGGCTTAGGGTTAGTGTTAGGGTTAGGGTTAGGGTTAGGCTTAGGGTTAGGGTTAGGGTTAGTGTTAGGGTTAGGGTTAGGGTTAGGGTTAGGGTTAGGGTTAGGCTTAGTGATAGGTTTAGTGTAAGGTTTAGGCTTTGGGTTAGGGTTAGGATTAGGGTTAGGGTTAGGTTAAGGTTAGGGTTAGTGTTAGAGTTATTGTTAGGTTTAGGATTTGTGTTAGGGTTAGGGTTAGGTTAGGCTTAGTCTCAGGCTTAGTGTTTGGTTTAGGGTAAGGGTTAGGCTTAGGCTTAGGGTTAGGGTTATTGTTAGTGTTATAATTAGGGTTAGGGTTAGTGTTAGAGTTTGAAAAAAAAGGAATGTGTATGAATTTCATGAAATGCTTTTGTAAGAAATTCACCTGTCTTTCTCTGCAAAGATAAGACGTTGTTTGTGATATTTCAAATTATAGGTAGAAGTGAGAACAGTCTTCCTTTTCTCTATAGAAGCTTTCCTTTGTAAGATAATCAACTTTTTGAAACTGTATGAATTTCTAGGGTTAGTGTTAGGGTTAGGGTAATGGTTAGCTTTAGGTGGAGAGTTAGGGTTAGGGTTTGGGTTAGTGTAATGTTTAGGCTTAAGGTTATGGTTAGGCTTAGGGTTAGGGTTAAGGTTGTAAAGAAAGAATATGTATGAATTTCATGAAATGCTTTTTTGTGAAACACACATTTGTTTCTCTGAATTGATACATTGGTGTTGGATATATGTCAAAGTATATTTAGAAATGAGAACAGTCTTCCTTTCCTCTGTAGAATCTTTACTTTGTAAGGTAATCACCTTCTTGTAACTGTATGAATTTCTAGGGTTATGGTTAGGATTAGGTTTAGGTTTAGGGTTAGGGTTAGGCTTAGGGTTAGGGTTAGGGTTTGGGTTACGGTTAGGGTTAAGGTTAGGGTTAGGGTTAGGTTTAGGTTTAGGGTTAGGGTTAGTGTTAGGGTTAGGTTTAGGGTTAGTGTTAGGGTTAGGGTTAGGGTTAGGCTTAATGATAGGTTTAGTGTAAGGGTTAGGCTTTGGGTTAGGGTTAGGATTAGGGTTAGGGTTAGGGTTAGTGTTATTATTAGGGTTAGGGTTAGGGTTAGAGTTAGAAAAAAGAATGTGTATGAATTTCATGAAATGCTTTTGTGAGAAATTCACTTGTCTTTCTCTGCAAAGATAAGACGTTGTTTGTGATATATCAAAGTATAGTTAGAAGTGAGAACAGTCTTCCTTTTCTCTGGAGTAGCTTTCCTTTGAAAGATAATCACGTTCTTTTTAAAGCGTATGAATTTTTGCTTTTGTGAAAAATGCACATGTATTGTAATGAAATTAGATGCCATTGTTTGAGAAATATCACAGAATTGTAAGAATGAGAAATGTGTTCCTTTTCTCTGTAGATGTTTTAGTTTGAAAGAAAATCACGTACTTTTTAAAGTGTAAGAATTTCATGAAATGCTTTTGTGAGAAATGCACGTGCGTTACACTGAACTGAGAAGTCTTTGTTTGCGATATGTCAAAGAATTGTCCAAAGTTAGAATAGTGTCCCTTGTCTTTGTAGAACCTTTATTTTAATGATAATCATGTTCTTTTGAAAGTTTATGTATTTCAAGAAATGCTTTTGTGTGAAATGCACAAGTGTTTCTCTGAAATGATACGTTGATGTTGGAGATATGTCAAAGTATAATTAGAAATGAGAACAGTCTTCCTTTAATGTGTAGAAGCTTTACTTTGAAAGATAATCACCTTGTTTTGATAGTGTATGAATTTCTAGGTTTAGGGTTAGGGTTAGTGTTAGGTTTAGGGTAAAGTTTATGGTTATGGTTATTCTTAGGGTTAGGGTTAGAGTTAGGGTTATGGCAAGGGTTGGCTTAGGGTTAGGCTTAGGGTTCGAAAAATATATATGTATGAATTTCAGGAAATGTTTTTGTGTGAAACGCACAGGTGTTTCTCTGAAATGATACGTTGTTGTTGGAGATATGTCAAAGTATATTTAGAAATGAGAACAGTCTTCCTTTTCTCTGTAGAAATTAATTTTGAAAGATAATCACATTGTTTTGAAAGTGTATGAATTTCTAGGGTTAGGGATAGGGTTAGTTTTAGGGTTAGTGTTAGGGATAGGGTAAGGGTTAGGGTTAAGGTTAGGCTTACTGTTAGGATTAGGGTTAGTGTTAGGGTTAGGGCTAGGGGAGGTTTTTGGGTTAGGGTTAGTGATAGGCTTAGGCTTAGGGTTAGGTTTAGGGTAAGCGTTAGGCTTAGGCTTACGGTTAGGGTTAGCGTTAGTTTTAGGGTTAGGGTTAGAAAAAAAGGAATGTGTATGAATTTCATGAAATGCTTTGGTGTGAAACGCACATGTGTTTCTCTGAAATGATACGTTGCTGTTGGAGATATGTCTCAGTGTAGTTAGAAATGAGAACAGTCTTTCTTTTCTCTGTAGAAGCTTTACTTTGAAAGATACTCACCTTGATTTGATAGTGTATGAATTTCTATCGTTAGGGTTAGGGTTAGGATAAGTGTTATGCTTAAGGTTTGGGTTAGGGTTAGGCTTAGGCTTAGGGTTAGGATTAGTGTTAGTGTTAGGTTTAGGGTTAGTGTTAGGGTTAGGGTTATGTTAGGCTTAGGCTCAGGATTAGTGTTAGGTTTAGGGTAAGGATTAGGCTTAGGCTTAGTGTTAGTGTTAGGTTTAGTATTATTGTTAGGGTTAGGGTTACTCTTAGAGTTAGAAAAAAAGGAATGTGTATGAATTTCATGAAATGCTTTTGTGAGAAATTCACCTGTCTTTCTCTGCAAAGATAAGACGTTGTTTGTCATATGTCAAAGTATAGTTAGAATTGAGAACAGTCTTCCTTTTCTCTGGAGAAGCTTTACTTTGAAAGATAATAACATTCTTTTTAAAGTGTATGAATTTTTGCTTTTGTGAGAAACGCACATGTATTGTAATGAAATTAGAAGCCGTTGTTTGAGAAATATCAAAGAATTGTAAGAATTGGAACTGAGTTCCTTTTCTCTGTAGATGTTTTAGTTTGAAAGATAATCACGTCCTTTTGAAAGCGTAAGAATTTCATGAAATGCTTTTTTGAAACGCACGTGCGTTACAGTGAACTGAGAAGCCTTCGTTTGCGAATTGTCAAAGTACTCTCAAAAATTAGAATAGTGTTCCTTTTATCTGTAGAACATTTATTTGAATGATAATCATGTTCTTTTGAAAGTGTATGAATTTCATGAAATGCTTTTGTGTGAAACGCACAAGTGTTTCTCTGAAATGATATGTTGTTGTTGGAGATATGTCAAAGTATAATTAGAAATGAGAACAGTCTTCCTTTTCTCTGTAGAAACTTTACCTTGAAAGATAATCACCTTGTTTTGAAAGTGTATGAATTTCTAGGCTTAGGTTTATGGTTAGAGTTAGTTTTAGGGTTAGTGTTAGGGATAAGGTAAGGGTTATGTTTAAGGTTAGGCTTACTGTTAGGTTTTGGGTTAGGGTTAGGGTTTTGGGTTAGTGTTAGTGTTAGGGTTAGGCTTTATCTTAGGCTTAGGGTTAGTTTTAGGATAAGCGTTAGGCTTAGGCTTAGTGTTAGGGTTAGTTTTAGTGTTTGGGTTAGGGTTAGCGTTAGGGTAAGGGTTAGGCTTAGGGTTAGGGTTAGGGTTAGGGTTAGGCTTAGGGTTAGGGTTAGTGTTAGGGTTAGGGTTAGGGTTAGGGTTAAGGTTAGAAAAAAAAGAATATGTATGAATTTTATGAAGTGCTTTTGTGTGAAACGCACATGTGTTTTTCTGAAATGAAATGTTGTTGTTGAAGATGTGTCAAAGGAAAATTAGAAATGAGAACAGTCTTCTTTTTTCTGTAGAAGCTTTACTTTGAAAGATAATTACGTTGTTTTGAAAGTGTATGAATTTCTATGCTTAGGGTTAGAGTTAGGGTTAGGGTTAACCTTAGGCTTAGGGTTAGGGTTATGGTTAGGGTTAGGCTTTGGGTTAGGGTTAGTGTTAGCGTTAGGTTTTGGGTTAGTGTTAGTGTTAGGCTTATGTTTAGGCTTAGGCTTATGTTTAGGTTTAGTGTATGGTTTATGCTTAGGCTTAGGGTTAGGGTAAGTGTTAGGGTTAGTGTTAGGGTTAGGGTTAGGGTAAGGGTTAGGCTTAGGTTAGGGTAAAGGTTAGAAAAAAAGAATATGTATGAATTTCATGTAATGCTTTTTTGTGAAACGCACATGTGTTTCTCTGAAATGATACGTTGTTGTTGGAGATATGTTAAAGTATATTTAGAAATGAGAACAGTCTTCCTTTTCTCTGTAGAATCTTTACTTTGAAACATAATCACCTTGTTTTGATAGTGTATGAATTTCTAGTGTTAGGGTTAGGGTTAGGGTTAGTGTTAGGGTTAGGGTTCAGCTTAGCCTTAGTGTTAGTTTTAGTGTAAGTGTTAGGCTTAGGCTTAGGGTTAGGGTAAGTGTTAGGGTTAGTGTTAGGGTTAGGGTAAGGTTTAGGCTTAGGGTTATGGTTATGGTTCGAAAAAAAAGTATATGTATGAATTTCATGAAATGTTTTTGTGTGAAACGCACATGTGTTTCTCTGAAATGTTACGTTGTTTTTGGAGATATGTCAACGTATATTTAGAAATGAGAACAGTCTTCCTTTTCATTGTAGATACTTTACTTTGAAAGATAATCACCTTGTTTTGAAAGTGTATGAATTTCTAGGGTTAGGGTTAGGGTTAGTTTTAGGGTTAGTGTTAGGGATAGGGTAAGGGTTAGGGTTAAGGTTAGGCTTACTGTTAGGATTAGGGTTAGGGTTAGGGTTATGGCTAGGTTTAGGGTTAGTGTTAGAGTTAGGGCTTTGGATTAGGGTTAGTGATAGGGTTAGGCTTAGGGTTAGGGTTAGTGTTATGGTTAGTATTATTGTTAGGGTTAGGGTTAGGCTTAGAGTTAGAAAAAAGGAATGTGTATGAATTTCATGAATTGCTTTTGTGAGAAATTCACCTGTCTTTCTGCAAAGTTAAGACGTTGTTTGTGATATGTCAAAGTATAGTTAGAAGTGAGAACAGTCTTCCTTTTCTCTGGAAAATCTATTCTTTGAAAGATAATCACGTTCTTTTTAAAGTGTATGAATTTTTGCTTTTGTGAGAAACGCACATGTATTGTAATGAAATTAGAAGCCATTGTGTGAGAAATATCACAGAATTGTAAGAATGAGAAATGTGTTCCTTTTCTCTGTAGATGATTTAGTTTGAAAGATAATCACGTTCTTTTGAAAATGTAAGAATTTCATGAAATGCTTTTGTGAGAAACGCACGTTCTTACACTGAACTGAGAAGCCTTTGTTTGCAATATGTCAAAGTATTGTCAAAAGTTAGAATAGTGTTCCTTGTCTTTGTAGAACCTTTATTTGAATGATAATCATATTCTTTTGAAAGTGTATGAATTTCATGAAATGCTTTTGTGTGAAACGCACATGTGTTTCTCTGAAATGCTAAGTTGTTGTTGGAGATATGTCAAAGTATAAATAGAAATGAGAACAGCCTTCCTTTTCTCTGTAGAAGTTTTACTTTGAATCATAATTACCTTGTTTTGATAGTGTATGAATTTCTAGTGTTAGGGTTAGGGTTAGGGTTAGTGTTAGGGTTAGGGTTCAGCTTAGCCTTAGTGTTAGGTTTAGTGTAAGTGTTAGGCTTAGGCTTAGGGTTAGGGTAAGTGTTAGGGTTAGTGTTAGGGTTAGGGTAAGGGTTAGCCTTAGGGTTATGGTTATGGTTCGAAAAAAAAGTATATGTATGAATTTCATGAAATGTTTTTGTGTGAAACGCACATGTGTTTCTCTGAAATGTTACGTTGTTTTTGGAGATATGTCAAAGTATATTTAGAAATGAGAACAGTCTTCCTTTTCTCTGTAGAAACTTTACTTTGAAAGATAATCACCTTGTTTGAAAGTGTATGAATTTCTAGGGTTAGGGTTAGTTTTAGGGTTATTGTTAGGGATAGGGTAAGGGTTAGGGTTAAGGTTAGGCTTACTGTTAGGATTAGGGTTATTGTTAGGGTTAGGGCTAGGGTGAGACTTAGGGTTAGGTTTAGGGTTAGGGTTTTTGGGTTAGTGTTAGTGATAGGCTTAGGCTTAGGGTTAGTTTTAGGGTAAGCGTTAAGCATAGGCTTATGTTTAGGGTTAGCGTTAGTTTTAGGGTTAGGGTTAGAAAAAAAAAGAATGTGTATTAATTTCATGAAATGCTTTTGTGTGAAACGCACATGTGTTTCTCTGAAATGATACGTTGCTGTTGGAGATATGTCTCAGTATAGTTAGAAATGAGAAAAGTCTTTCTTTTCTCTGTAGAAGCTGTACTTTGAAAGATACTCACCTTGATTTGATAGTGGATGAATTTCTAGGGTTAGGGTTAGTATAAGTGTTATGCTTAGGGTTTGGGTTAAAGTTAGGCTTAGGGTTAGGGATAGTGTTAGTGTTAGGTTTATGGTTAGTGTTAGGGTTAGAGTTATGTTAGGCTTAGGCTCAGGCTTAGTGTTAGGTTTAGGGTAAGGGTTAGGCTTAGGCTTAGGGTTAGTGTTAGGGTTATTATTATGGTTAGGGTTAGGGTTAGGCTTAGAGTTAGAAAAAAAGGAATGTGTATGAATTTCATGAAATGCTTTTGTGAGAAATTCACCGGTCTTTCTCTGCAAAGATAAGACGTTGTTTGTGATATGTCAAATTATAGGTAAAAGTGAGAACAGTCTTCCTTTTCTCTATAGAAGCTTTACTTTGTAAGATAATCACCTTTTTGAAACTGTATGAATTTCTAGAGTTAGTGTTAGGGTTAGGGTAAGTGTTAAGGTTATAAAAAAAAGTATGTATGAATTTCATGAAATGCTTTTGTGTGAAACGCACATTTGTTTCTCTGAATTGATACATTGGTGTTGGATATATGTCAAAGTATAGTTAGAAATGAGAACAGTCTTCCTTTCCTCTGTAGAAGCTTTACTTTGTAAGATAATAACCTTCTTGTAACTGTATGAATTTCTCGGGTTATGGTTAGGGTTAGGTTTAGGTTTAGGGTTAGGGTTAGGCTTAGGGTTAGGTTTAGTGTTAGGGTTAGGCTTAGGATTAGGGTTAGTGTTAGGGTTAGGTTTAGGGTTAGTGTTAGTGTTAGGGTTAGGGTTAGGCTTAGTGATAGGTTTAGTGTAAGGTTTAGGCTTGGGTTAGGGTTAGGATTAGGGTTAGGGTTAGGGTTAAGGTTTGGATTAGTGTTAGAGTAAGTGTTAGGTTTAGGATTTGTGTTAGGGTTAGGTTAGGCTTAGGCTCAAGCTTAGTGTTTGGTTTAGGGTAAGGGTTAGGCTTAGGCTTAGGGTTAGGGTTATTGTTAGTGTTATAATTAGGGTTAGGGTTAGGGTTAGAGTTTGAAAAAAAGGAATGTGTATGAATTTCATGAAATGCTTTTGTGAGAAATTCACCTGTCTTTCTCTGCAAAGATAAGACGTTGTTTGTGATATGTCAAATTATAGGTAGAAGTGAGAACAGTCTTCCTTTTCTCTATAGAAGCTTTACTTTGTAATATAATCAACTTTTTGAAACTGTATGAATTTGTAGGGTTAGTTTTAGGGTTAGGGTAAGGGTTAGCATTAGGTTGAGGGTTAGGGTTAGGGTAAGTGTTAGGCTTAAGGTTATGGTTAGGCTTAGGGTTAGGGTTAAGGTTATAAAAAAGTGTATGTATGAATTTCATGAAATGCTTTTGTGTGAAACGCACATTTGTTTCTCTGAATTGATACATTGTTGTTGGATATATGTCAAAGTAGAGTTAGAAATGAGAACAGTCTTCCTTTTCTCTGTAGAAACTTTACTTTGAAAGATAATCACCTTGTTTTGAAAGTGTATGAATTTCTAGGCTTAGGTTTATGGTTAGAGTTAGTTTTAGCATTAGTGTTAGCGATAGGGTAAGGGTTAGGTTTAAGGTTAGGCTTACTGTTCGGTTTTGGGTTAGGGTTAGGGTTTTGGGTTAGTGTTAGTGTTAGGGTTAGGCTTAATCTTAGGCTTAGGGTTAGATTTAGGATAAGCGTTAGGCTTAGGCTTAGGGTTAGTGTTAGGGTTAGTTTTAGTGTTAGGGTTAGGGTTAGAAAAAAAGGATATGTATGTATTTCATGAAATGCTTTTGTGTGAAATGCACATGTGTTTCTCTGAAATGATACATTGCTGTTTGAGATATGTCACAGCATAGTTAGAAATGAGAGCAGTCTTTCTTTTATGTGTAGAAGCTGTACTTTGAAAGATACTCACAGTGATTTGTAAGTGTATGAATTTCTAGGATTAGCGTTAGGGTTAGGGGTAGGGTTAGTGTAAGGGTTAAGATTAGGGTTAAGGTTAGCCTTAATGTTAGGTTTAGTGTAAGGGTTAGGCTTAGGCTTAGGGTTAGGGTAAGTGTTAGGGTTAGTGTTAGGGTTCGGGTAAGGGTTAGGCTTAGGGTTAGGGTTAAGGTTAGAAAAAAAGAATATGTATGAATTTCATAAAATGCCTTTTTGTGAAACGCACATGTGTTTCTCTGAAATGATACGTTGTTGTTGGAGATATGTCAAAGTATAATTAGAAATGAGAACAGTCTTCCTTTTCTCTGTAGAATCTTTACTTTGAAAGATAATCACCTTGTTTTGATAGTGTATGAATTTCTATGTTTAGGGTTAGTGTTATGGTTAGTGTTAGGTTTAGGGTAAAGTTTACGGTTATGGTTATTCTTAGGGTTAGGGTTAGAGTTTGGTTTAGGGCAAGGGTTAGGCTTAGGGTTATGGTTATGGTTCGAAAAATAGTATATGTATGAATTTCATGAAATGTTTTTGTGTGAAACGCACATGTGTTTCTCTGAAATGATATGTTGTTTATGGAGATATGTCAAAGTATATTTAGAAATGAGAACAGTCTGCCTTTTCTCTGTAGAAACTTTACTTTGAAAGATAATCACCTTGTTTTGAAAGTGTATGAATTTCTAGGGTTAGGGTAAGTTTTAGGGTTAGTGTTAGGGATAGGGTAAGGGTTAGGGTTAAGGTTAGGCTTACTGTTAGGATTAGGGTTAGTGTTAGGGTTAGGGCTAGGGTTAGTGATAGGCTTACGCTTAGGGTTAGGTGTAAGTTAAGCGTTAGGCTTAGGCTTAGGGTTAGGGTTAGTTTTAGGGTTAGGGTTATAAAAAAAGAATGTGTATGAATTTCATAAAATGCTTTTGTGTGAAACGCACATGTGTTTCTCTGAAATGATACATTGCTGATGGAGATATGTCTCAGTATAATTAGAAATGAGAACAGTCTTTCTTTTCTCTGTAGACCTGTACTTTGAAAAATGCTCACCTTGATTTGAAAAATGTATGAATTTCTAGGGTTAGGTTTAGGGTTAGTGTAAGTGTTATGATTAGGGTTTGGGTTAGGGTTAGGCTTAGGGTTAGGGTTAGGTTGGTCTTAGGCTCAGGCTTAGTGTTAGGTTTAGGGTAAGGTCAGGCTTAGGCTTAGGGTTATGGTTAGGGTTAGTGTTATTGTTAGGGTTAGGGTTAGAGTTAGAAAAAAAGGAATGTGTATGAATTTCATAAAATGATTTTGTGAGAAATTCACCTGTCTTTCTCTGCAAAGATAAGACGTTGTTTGTGATATGTAAAAGTATAGTTAGAATTGAGAACAGTCTTCCTTTTCTGTTTAGAAGCTTTATTTTGTAAGATAATCAACTTTTTGAAACTGTATGAATTTCTAGTTTTGTTGTTAGGGTTAGGGTAAGGGTTAGCATTAGGTTGAGGGTTAGGGTTAGGGTTAGAGTAAGGGTTAGGCTTAGGGTTATGGTTAGGCTTAGGGTTAGGGTTAAGGTTAGAAAAATAAGAATATGTATGAATTTCATGAAATGCTTTTGTGTGAAACGCACATGTGTTTCTCTGAATTGATACATTGGTGTTGGATATATGTCAAAGTACAGTTAGAAATGAGAAGAGTATTCCTTTCCTCTGTAGAAGCTTTACTTTGTAAGATAATCACCTTGCTGTAACTGTATGAATTTCTAGGATTATGGATAGGGTTAGGATTAGGGTTAGGGTTAGGATTAGGCTTAGGGTTAGGCTTAGGGTTATGGTTAGGCTTAGGGTTAGGCTTAGGGTAGGGTTAGTGTTAGGGTTAGCTTTAGGGTTAGTGTTAGGTTTAGGGTTAGGGTTAGGTTAAGGGTTAGGCTGAATTTAGGGTTAAGGTTAGAAAAAAAAGAATATTTATGAATTTCATGAAATGCTTTTGTGTGAAACGCACAAGTGTTTCTCTGAAATGATACATTGTTGTTGGAGATATTTCCAAGTATAGTTAGAAATGAGAACAGTCTTCCTTTTCTCTGTAGAAACTTTACTTTGAAAGATAATCACCTTGTTTTGAAAGTGTATGAATTTCTAGGCTTAGATTTGTGGTTAGGGTTAGTTTTAGGGATAGGGTAAGGGTTAGGTTTAAGGTTAGGCTTACTGTTATGTTTTGGGTTAGGGATAGGGTTTTGGATTAGGGTTATGGTTAGGGTTAATCTTAATCTTAGGCTTAGGGTTAGTTTTAGGATAAGCGTTAGGCTTAGGCTTAGTATTAGGTTTAGGGTTAGTGTTAAGGTTAGGTTTAGGGTTAGTGTTATTGTTAGGGTTATTGTTCGGCTTAGCCTTAGTTTTAGGTTTAGTGTAAGGGTTAGGCTTAGGGTTAGGGTTAGGGATAGGGTTAGTGTTAAGGTTAGGGTTAGTGTTATTGTTAGTTTAAGGGTTAGGCTTATGGTTATGTTTAAGGTTAGAAAAAAAAGAAAATATATGAATTTCATGAAATTCTTTTGTGTGTAACGCACATGTGTTTTTCTGAAATGAAATGTTATTGTTGGAGATGTGTCAAAGTAAAATTAGAAATGAGAACAGTCTTCCTTTTTCTGTAGAAGCTTTACTTTGAAAGATAATTATGTTGTTTTGAAAGTGTATGAATTTCTATGCTTAGGGTTAGAGTTAGGTTTTGGGTTAACCTTAGGCTTAGGGTTAGGGTTACGGTTAGGGTTAGGCTTTGGGTTAGGGTTAGGTTTTGGGTTAGTGTTAGTGTTAGGCTTAGGTTTAGGCTTAGGCTTATGGTTAGGTTTAGTGTATGGTTTATGCTTAGGCTTAGGGTTAGGGTAAGTGTTAGGGTTAGTGTTATGGTTAGGGTAAGGGTTAGGCTTAGGTTAGGGTAAAGGTTAGAAAAAAAGAATATGTATGAATTTCATGAAATGCTTTTTTGTGAAACGCACATGTGTTTCTCTGAAATGATACGTTGTTGTTGGAGATATGTTAAAGTATATTTAGAAATGAGAACAGTCTTCCTTTTCTCTGTAGAATCTTTACTTTGAAACATAATCACCTTGTTTTGATAGTGTATGAATTTCTAGTGTTAGGGTTAGGGTTAGTGTTAGTGTTAGGGTTAGGGTTCAGCTTAGCCTTAGTATTAGTTTTAGTGTAAGTGTTAGGCTTAGGCTTAGGGTTAGGGTAAGTGTTAGGGTTAGTGTTAGGGTTAGGGTAAGGGTTAGGCTTAGGGTTATGGTTATGGTTCGAAGAAAAAGTATATGTATGAATTTCATGAAATGTTTTTGTGTGAAACGCACATGTGTTTCTCTGAAATGTTACGTTGTTTTTGGAGATATGTCAAAGTATATTTAGAAATGAGAACAGTCTTCCTTTTTGTTGTAGAAACTTTACTTTGAAAGATAATCACCTTGTTTTGAAAGTGTATGAATTTCTAGGGTTAGGGTTAGGGTTAGGGTTAGTTTTAGGGTTAGTGTTAGGGATAGGGTAAGGGTTAGGGTTAAGGTTAGGCTTACTGTTAGGATTAGGGTTAGGGTTAGGGTTATGGCTAGGTTTAGGGTTAGTGTTAGGGTTAGGGCTTTGGGTTAGGGTTAGTGATAGGGTTAGGCTTAGGCTCAGGTTTAGGCTTAGGCTTATGGTTAGGTTTAGTGTATGGTTTATGCTTAGGTTTAGGGTTAGGGTAAGTGTTAGGGTTAGGGTAAGTGTTAGGCTTAGGTTACGGTTAAGGTTCTAAAAAAAGAATATGTATGAATTTCATGAAATGCTTTTTTGTCAAACGCACATGTGTTTCTCTGAAGTGATACGTTGTTGTTGGAGATATGTCAAAGTATGATTAGAAATGAGAACAGTCTTCCTTTTCCCTGTAGAATCTTTACTTTGAAAGATAATCACCTTGTTTTGATAGTGTATGAATTTCTAGGGTTAGGGTTAGTGTTTGGGTTAGTGTTAGGTTTAGGGTAAAGGTTATGGTTATGGTTATTCTTAGGGTTAGGGTTAGAGTTAGGGTTACGGCAAGGATTAGGCTTAGTGTTAGTGTTAGGGTTCGAAAAAAAAGTATATATATGAATTTCATGAAATTGTTTTGTGTGAAACCCACATGTGTTTCTCTGAAATGATACGTTGTTTTTGGAGATATGTCAAAGTATATTTAGAAATGAGAACAGTCTTCCTTTTCTCTGTAGAAATTTTACTTTGAAAGATAATCACCTTGGTTTGAAAGCGTATGAATTTCTAGGGTTAGGGATAGGGTTAGGGTTAGTTTTAGGGTTAGTGTTAGGGATAGGGTAAGGGTTAGGTTTAAGGTTAGGCTTACTGTTTGGATTAGGGTTAGTGTTAGGGTTATGGCTAGGGTTAGGCTTAGGGTTAGTGTTAGGGTTATGGTTTTGTGTTAGGGTTAGTGATAGGCTTAGGTTTAGTCTTAGGGTTAAGTTTACGGTAAGCGTTAGGCTTAGGCTTAGGATAAGGGTTAGTTTTAGGGTTAGCTTTAGGGTTAGTGTTAGGGTTTTGGTTAGCGTTAGGGTTAGGGTTAGGGTTAGGGTTAGGGTTAGGCTTAGGCTTAGGGTTAGGGTTATATTTAGGGTAAGAGGTAGGCTTTGGCTTAGGGTTAGGGTTAGTGTTATTGTTAGGGTTAAGGTTAGGCTTAGGGTTAGGGTTATAAAAAAAGAATATGTACGAATTTCATTTAATGCTTTTGTGTGTAACACACATGTGTTTCTCTGAATTGATACATTGGTGTCGGATATATGTCAAAGTATAGTTAGAAATGAGAACAGTATTCCTTTCCTCTGTAGAAGCTTTACTTTATAAGATAATCACCTTAATGTAACTGTATGAATTTCTAGGGTTATGGTTAGGGTTAGGGTTAGTTTTAGGGTTAGGGTTAGGCTTAGGCTTAGGCTTAGGCTTAGGTTTAGGGCTAGTGTTAGGCTTAGGGTTAGGGTTTGTGTTAGGGTTAGCTTTAGGGTTAGTGTTAGGGTTTTGGTTAGCGTTAGGGTTAGGGTTAGATTTAGGGTTAGGCTTAGGGTTAGTGTTAGGGTTAGGGTTAGGTTAGGCTTGGGCTTAGGCTTAGGGTTAGGTTTAGGGTAAGAGGTAGGCTTTGGCGTAGGGTTAGGGTTAGTGTTATTGTTAGGGTTAAGGTTAGGCTTAGGGTTAGGGTTATAAAAAAAGAATATGTACGAATTTCATTTAATGCTTTTGTGTGTAACACACATGTGTTTTCTGAAATGATACGTTGTTGTTGGAGATATGTCCAAGTATAGTTAGAAATGAGAACAGTCTTCCTTTTCTCTGCAGAACCTTTACTTTGTAAGATAATCACCTTGTTGAAACTGTATGAATTTCTAGGGTTAGTGTTAGGGTTTGGGTAAGGCTTAAGGTTAGGTTTAGGGTTAGGGTTAGGGTAAGTGTTAGGCTTTAGGGTTAGTGTTAGGTTTAGGGTTAGGGTTAGGTTAAGGGTTAGGCTGAATTTAGGGTTAAGGTTAGAAAAAAAAGAATATGTATGAATTTCATGAAATACTTTTGTGTGAAACGCACATGTGTTTCTCTGAAATGATACATTGGTGTTGGATATATGTCCAAGTATAGTTAGAAATGAGAACAGTCCTCCTTTTCTCTGTAGAATCTTTACTTTGTAAATAATTACCTTGTTGAAACTGCATGAATTTTTAGGGGTAGGTTTAGGGTAAGGGTTAGCGTTAGCTTTAGGGTTAGGGTAAAGTTTAGGCTTAGTGTTAGGGTTAGGGTTAGGCTTAGGTTTAGGGTTAGGTTTAGTGTAAGGGTTAGGCTTAGTGTTAGGGTTAGTGTTAGTGTTTGGGTTATGGTTAGGGTAAAGGTTAGGCTTAGGGTTAGGGTTAGGTTTAGGGTTAGGCTAAGGTTAAGGCTTAGTTTTAGGGTTAAGGTTAGAAAAAAGCATATGTATGAATTTCATGAAATGCTTTTGTGGGAAACGAACATGTGTTTCTCTGAAATGGTACGTTGTTGTTGGAGATATGTCAAAGTATATTTAGCAATGAGAACAGTCTTCATTTTCTCTGTAGAAACTTTACTTTGAAAAATAATCACCTTGTTTTGAAAGTGTATGAATTTCTAGGGTTAGGGTTAGTTTTTGGGTTCCTGTTAGGTTTAAGGTTAGGGTAAGGGTTAGTCTTAGGTTTAGGGTTAGGGTTAGTTTTAGGTTTAGGGTTAATATTAGTGTTAGGCTTAGGATTAGTTTTAGTGTAAGGGTTAGACTTAGGCTTAGCGTTAGGGTTAGGGTTAGGGTTATGTTTAGTTTAGGTTAGGGTTAGGGTAAGGGTTAGGCTTAGGTTAGGGTTAGGGTTAGTGTAAGGGTTAGGCTTAGGGTTAGGATTAGGGTTAGGTTTAGGGTGAGGGTTAGGGTAAGGGTTAGGATTAGGGTTAGGGTTAGGCTTAGGGAGGCTTAGGCTTAGGGTTAGGTTTAGTGTTAAGCTTAGGTTTAGGGTTAGGGTTACAGTTAGGTTTAGGGTTAGGTTTAGGCTTAGGGTTAGTGTTAGAGTTAGGGTTATGCTTAGGGTTAGGGTTAGGCATAGGGTTAGGGTTATGGTTAGTGTAAGGTCAGGCTTAGTGTTACTGTTAAGGTTAAAGTTAGGGTAAGGATTAGGCTTAGGCTTAGGGTTTAGGGTTAGGCTTAGGTTTAGGGTTAGGGTTTGGCTTAGGTTTAGGGTTAGTGTTACGGTTAGGGTTAGGTGAGGCTTAGGCTTAGGGTTAGGTTTAGGGTAAGTTTTCGGCTTTGGCTTACTGTTAGGTTTAGTGTTAGTGTTAGGGTTTGGCTTAGGGTTAGGGTTAGAAAAAAAGAATATGTACGAATTTCATGAAATGCTTTTATGTGAAACGAACATTTGTTTCTCTGAAATGATATGTTGTTGTTGTAGATATGTCAAAGTATATTTAGAAAAGAGAACAGTCTTCCTTTTCTCTGTAGAAAATTTACTTTGAAATATAATCAACTTGTTGAAACTGTATGAATTTCTAGGGTTAGGGTTAGGGTTATTTTTTGGGTTAGTGTTAGGGTTAAGGTAAGGCGTAGTTTTAGGGTTAGTGTTAGGTTGAGGGTTATGGTTAGGGTTAGAAAAAAAGAATATATATGAATTTCATGAAATGCTTTTGTTTGAAACAGACATGTGTTTCTCTGAAATGATACATTGTTGTTGGAGATATGTCCAAGTATTGTTACAAATGAGAACAGTCTTCCTTTTCTTTGTAGAAGCTTTACTTTGTAAGATAATCACCTTGTTGAATGTTTATGAATTTCTAGGGTTAGGGTTAGTGGTGGGTTTAGCGTTAGTGTTAGGGTTAGGGTAATTGTTAGGCTTAGGGTTTGGGTTAAGGTTAGGCTTAGGGTTAGTGTTAGGGTTAGGTTTAGGGTTAGTGTTAGGGTTAGGGTTAGGTTAGGCTTAGGCTTAGGCTTAGGGTTAGGTTTAGGGTAAGGGTTAGGCTTTGGCTTAGGGTTAGGCTTAGTGTTAGGTTAGGGTTAGTGTTAGGCTTAGGGTTAGGGTGAGAAAAATAGAATATGTACGATTATCATGAAATGCTTTTGTGTGAAACGCACATATGTTTCTTTGAAATGATACGATGTTGTTGGAGATATGTCAAAGTATATTTAGAAAAGAGAACAGTCTTGCTTTTCTCTGTAGAAACTTTACTTTGAAATATAATCACCTTGTTGAAACTGTATAAATTTCTAGGTTTAGGGTTAGGGTTATTTTTTGGGTTAGTGTTAGGGTTAGGGTAAGGCATAGGTTTAGGGTTAGTGTTAGGTTGAGGATTATGGTTAGGCTTAGGGTTAGAGGTAAGGTTAGAAAAAAAGAATATATATGAATTTCATGAAATGCTTTTGTGTGAAACGCACATGTGTTTCTCTGAAATGGTACGTTGTTGTTGGAGATATGTCAAAGTATATTTAGAAATGACAACAGTCTTCCTTTTCTCTGTAGAAAATTTACTTTGAAAGATAATCACCTTGTTTTGAAAGTGTATGAATTTCTAGAGTTAGGGTTAGTTAGGGTTAGTTTAGGGTGAGGGTTAGGGTTAGTCTTAGGTTTAGGGTTAGTGTTAGTGTTAGGGTTAGGGTTAGAGTTGGAAAATAAAGATTATGTATGAATTTCATGAAATGCTTTTGTGTGAAACGCACATGTGTTTCTCTGAAATGATAGGTTGTTGTTGAATATATGTCATAGTATAGTTAGAAATGAGAACAGTCTTCCTTTTTTTGTAGAAGCTTTACTTTGTAAGATAATCACCTTGTTGAAACTCTGTGAATTTCTAGGGTTATGGTTAGGGTAATGGTTAGGCTTAGGATTAGGTTTAGTATTAGGGTTAGGGTTATTCTTAGGTTTGAGTTAGGTTTAGTGTTAGGCTTAGGTTTAGGGTTAGTGTTAGTGTAAGGCTTAGGATTAGGTTTAGTGTAGGGGTTAGACTTAGGCTTAGGGTTAGGGTTAAGGTTAGGTTTAGGGTTAGGGTTAGTGCTAGGGTCAGGGTTAGGTTTAGGGTAAGGGTTAGGCTTAGGTTAAGGTTAGTGTAAAGTTAGGCTTAGGATTAGTGTTACGGTTAGGTTTAGGGTTAGTGTTAGGGTTAGGCTTAGGCTTAGGCTTAGGTTTAGTTTCATTGTAATGGTTAGGCTTAGGCTTAGTTTTCAGTTTAGAGCTAGGGTTAGTGTTAGGGTTTGTGTTAGGGTTATGGTAAGGGTTAGGCTTAGGGTTAGGACTAGGTTTAGTGTTATGTTTAGGTTTAGGGTTAGTGTTAGTGTTAGGTTTAGTGTAAGGGTTAGACTTAGGCTTAGGTTTAGGTTTAGGGTTAGGGTTATGGTAGGGTAAGTGTTAGGCTTAGGTTAGGGTAAGGTTTAGGGTAAGGGTTAGGCTTAGGGTTAGGGTTAAGTTTAGAAATAAAAGAATGAAATACTTTTGTGTGAAACGCACATGTGTTTCTCTGAAATGATACATTGGTGTTGGATATATGTCCAAGTATATTTAGAAATGAGAACAGTATTCCTTTTTCTGTAGAATCTTTACTTTGTAAGATAATCACCTTGTTGAAACTGTATGAATTTCTAGGGTTACGTTTAGGTTTAGGGTAAGGACTAGCGTTAGGTTTAGGGTTAGTGTTAGGTTTAGGGTAAGGGTTAGACTTAGGGTTAGGGTTAGGCTTAAGCTTAGGGATCGGGTTAGGGTTAGGCTTAGGTTTAGGATTAGGGTTAGGGTTAGGGTTAGGGTTAGGGTTAGGGTTAGTGCTAGGGTTAGTGTTAGGGATAGGGTTAGGGTTAGGGTTAGAAAAAAAATATGTATGAATTTCATGAAATGCTTTTGTGTGAAAGGCACATGTGTTTCTCTGATGATACGTTGTTGTTGGAAATATGTCCAAGTATAGTTAGAAATGAAAACAGTCTTCCTTTTCTCTGTAGAATCTTTACTTTATAAGATAATCACCTTGTTGAAAGTGTATGAATTTCTGGGGTTAGGGTTTTGCTTAGTGGAAGGGTTAGCGTTAGGGTTAGGGTTAGGGTTAGGGTAAGTGTTAGGCTTAGGTTTTGGGTTAGTGTTTGGCTTAGGGTTAGGGTTAGTGTTAGGGTTAGTTTTAGGATTAGTGTTAGAGTTAGCGTTAGGGTTAGGGTTAGGTTAGGCTTAGGCTTAGGCTTAGGGTTTGGTTTAGGGTAAGGGTTAGGCTTTGGCTTAGGGTTAGGGATAGGTTTAGTCTTAGTGTTAGGGTTAGAGTTAGAGTTAGAAAAATAGGAATGTGTATGAATTTCATGAAATGCTTTTGTGAGAAATTCACATGTCTTTCTCTGCAAAGATAAGACGTTGTTTGTGATATGTCAAAGTATAGTTATAAGTGAGAACAGCCTTCCTTTTCTCTGGAGAAGATTTACTTTGAAAGATAATCACGTTCTTTTTAAAGCGTAAGTGTTTCATTAAATGCTTTCCTGAGAAATGCACATGTGTTTCACTGAAAATATCAGCTTTTTGTTGGGGATATGTCAACGTTAGCTAGAAGTGAGAACAGTCTTCCTTTTCCTACTGTAGAAGCTTTACTTTGAAAGATACTTACGTTCTTTTTAAAGTGTATGAATTTTTGCTTTTGTGAGAAACACACATGTATTACAATGAAATTAGAAGCCAGTGTTTGAGAAATATCACAGAATTGTAAAAATGAGATCTGTTTTCCTTTTCTCTGTAGATGTTTTAGTTTGAAAGATAATCACGTTCTTTTGAAAACGTAAGAATTTCATGAAATGCTTTTGTGAGAAACGCACTGCGTTACACTGAACTGAGAAGCTTTTGTTTGCGATATGTCAAAGTATTTTCAAAAGTTAGAATAGTGTTCCTTGTCTCTGTAGAACCTTTATTTGAGTGATAATCATGTTGTTTTGAAAGTGTATGAATTTCATGAAATGCTTTTGTGTGAAACGCACATGTGTTCACCTTGATTTTAAGTGTATGAATTTCTAGGGTTATGGTTAGGGTTAGTTTTTGGGTTAGTGTTAGGGTTAGGCGTAGGTTTAGGGTTAGTGTTAGTGTTAGGGTTAGGGTTAGGGTTAGGGTTAGAAAAAAAAGAATATGTGTGAAATTAATGAAATGCTTTTTTGTGAAACGGACATGTGTTTCTCTGAAATGGTACATTGTTGTTGGAGATATGTCCAAGTATATTTAGAAATGAGCACAGTCTTCGTTTTCTTTGTAGAAGCTTTACTTTGTAAGATAATCACCTTGTTGAAAGTGTATGAATTTCTAGGGTTAGTGTCAGTGGAAGTGTTAGCGTTAGGGATAGGAGTATGGTAAGTGTTAGGCTTAGGGTTTGGGTTAGGGTTAGTCTTAGGGTTAGGGTTAGGTTTAGGGTTAGTGTTATGGTTAGGTTTAGTGTTAAGTTAGGCTTATGCTTAGGCTTAGGGTTAGGGTTAGGTTAAGGGTTAGGCTTTGCCTTAGTGTTAGGGTTAGTGTTAGTGTTAGGGTTAGGGTTAGGTTTAGTGTTAGGATGAGAAAAAAAGAATATGTACGAATTTCATGAAATGCTTTTGAGTGAAACGCACATGTGTTTCTCAGAAATGATACGTTGTTGTTGGAGATATGTCCAAGTGTATTTAGGAATGAGAACAGTCTTCCATTTCTCTGTAGAAACTTTACTTTGAAAGATAATCACCTTGTTTTGAAAGTGTATGAATTTCTATTGTTTGGGTTCGTTTTAGGGTTAGTTTAGGGTTAGGGTTAGGGTTAGGCTTAGGTTTAGGTTTCGTTTTGGGTTAGGATTAAGGTTAGGGTTAGAAATAAAAGAATATGTATGAATTTCATGAAATGCTTTTGTGTGAAACGTACATGTATTTCTCTGAAATGATACGTTGGTGTTGGATACATTTCAAAGTATAGTTACAAATGAGAACAGTCTTCCTTTTATCTGTAGAAGCTTTACTTTGTAAGATAATCCCCTTGTTGAAACTCTATGAATTTCTAGGGTTAGGGTTAGGGTTTGGGTTAGGGTTAAGGTTAGGTTTAGGGTTAGGGTTAGGGTAAGAGTTAGGCTTAGGGTTAGCATTAGTATTAGGGTTAGGGTTAGTGTTAGGGTTAGGTTTAGGGTTAGTGTTAGTGTTAGCCTTAGGCTTAGGATTAGGTTTAGTGTAAGGGTTAGACTTAGGCTTAGGGTATGGGTTAGGGTTAGGGTTAGTGTTCGGGTTAGTGTTAGGGTTAAGTTTAGAAAAAAAAGAATATGTATGAATTTCATGAAATACTTTTGTGTGAAATGCACATGTGTTTCTCTGAAATGATACATTGGTGTTGGATATATGTCCAAGTATAGTTAGAAATGAGAACAGTCCTCCTTTTCTCTGTAGAATCTTTACTTTGTAAATAATTACCTTGTTGAAACTGCATGAATTTTTATGGTTAGGGTTAGGGTAAGGGTTACCATTAGCTTTAGGGTTAGGGTAAAGGTTAGGCTTAGTGTTAGGGTTAGGCTTAGGCTTAGGCTTAGGCTTAGGGTTAGGTTTAGTGTAAGGGTTAGGCTTAGTGTTAGGGTTAGTGTTAGTGTTTGGGTTAGGGTTAGGGTAAGGGTTAGGCTTAGGCTTAGAGTTAGGGTTAGTGAATTTCTCGGGTTAGGGTTAGTTTTTGGGTTAGTGTTAGTGTTAGGGTTAGGGTTATGCAAAGGGTTAGGGTTAGAAAAAAGAATATGTATGAATTTTATGAAATGCTTTTGTGTGAAACGAACATGGGTTTCTCTGAAATGATATGTTGCTGTTGGATATATGTCAAAGTATAGTTAGAAATGAGAACAGTCTTCCTTTTCTCTGTAGAAGTTTTACTTTGTGAGATAATTACCTTGTTGAAACTCTATGAATTTCTAGGGTTAGGGTTAGGGTTAGGGTAATATTTAGCATTAGGTTTAGTGTTAGGGTTAGGGTTAGGTTTAGTGTAAGGGTTAGGCTTAGGCTGAGAGTTAGGATTAGTGTTAGTGTTTGGGTTAGGGTTAGGGTTAGGGTTAGGGTAAGGGTTAGGGTTAGGGTTAGGGTTAGGTTTAGGTTTAGGGTAAGGTTTCAGCTTAGTTTTAGGGTTAATGTTAGAAAAAAATTATATGTATGATTTTCATGAAATGCTTTTGTGTTAAACGAACATGTATTTCTCGGAAATGATACGTTGTTGTTGGAGATATGTCAAAGTATATTTAGAAATGAGAACAGTCTTCCTTCTCTCTGTAGAAACTATACTTTGAGAGATAATTACCTTGTTTTGAAAGTGTATGAATTTCTATGGTTAGGGTTATGGTTAATTTTTGGGTTAGTGTTAGTGTTAGGGTGAGGGTTAGGCAAAGGTTTAGGGTTAGAAACAAAGAATATGTATGAATTTTATGAAATTCTTTTGTGTGAAACGAACATGGGTTTCTCTGAAATGATACATTGTTGTTGGAGATATGTCCAAGTATATTTAGAAATGAGAACAGGCTTCCTTTTCTTTGTAAAAGCTTTACTTTGTACGATAATTACCGTGTTGAAAGTGTATGAATTTCTAGGGTTAATCTTAGTGGAAGGTTAAGCGTTAGGGTTAGGGTTAGGTTTATGGTTAGGGGGTAGGCTTAGGGTTTGGGTTAGGGTTAGGGTTAGGGTAAATGTTAGGCTTACGGGTTGGGTTAGGGTTAGGCGTAGGGTTAGCATTAGTGTTAGGGTTAGGTTTAGGTCCACGGTTAGTGTTAGGATTAGAATTAGGGTTAGGTGAGGCTTAGGCTTAGACTTAGGGTTAGGTTTAGGGTAAGTGTTAGGCTTGGGCTTAGGGTTAGGGTTAGTGTTAGTGTTAGGGTTAGGATTAGGCTTAGGTTAGGTTTAGAAAAAAAGAATATGTACCAATTTCATGAAATGCTTTTGTGTGAAACACACATGTGTTTCTCTGAAATGATACATTGTTGTTGGAGATATGTCAAAGTATTTTTAGAAATGAGAACAGTCTTCCTTTTCTCTGTAGAAACTTTACTTTGAAAGATAATCACCTTGTTGAAACTGTATGAATTTCTAGGTTTAGGTTTAGGGTTAGGGTTAGGCTTAGGGTTAGGCTTAGGCTTAGGATTAGGGTTCGTTTTAGGCTTAGGTTTAGGGTTAGGGTTTGGGTTAGGGTTAGGGTTAGTGTTAGGTTTAGGGTTAGGCTTAGGCTTAGGCTTAGAGTTAGGTATAGTGTAAGGGTTAGGCTTAGGCTTTGGGTTAGGGTTAGGGTTATGGTGAAGCTCAGAATTAGGGTTGGTGTTAGGGTTAGGGTTAGGGTTAAGTTTAGAAAAAAAGAATATGTATGAATTTCATGAAATACTTTTGTGTGAAATGCATATGTGTTTCTCTGAAGTGATACATTGGTGTTGGATATATCTCCAAGTATAATTAGAAATGAGTACAGTCTTCCTTTCCTCTGTAGAATCGTTACTTTGTAAAATAATCACCTTGTTGAAACTGTATGAATTTCTAGGGTCAGCGTTAGGGTTAGTGAAAGGGTTAGGCTTAGGGTTAGGCTTAGGCCTAGGATTAGGGTTAGGATTAGGCTTAGGGTTAGGTTTAGTGTAAGAGTTAGGCTTAGGCTTAGGGTTAGGGTTAGTGTTAGTGTTTGGGTTAGGGTTAGGGTAAGGGTTAGGCTTAGGTTTAGGGTTAGGTTTAGGGTTAGGGTAAGGTTTAGGCTTAGTTTTAGGGTTAATGTTAGAAAAAAGAATATGTATGATTTTCATGAAATGCTTTTGTGTTAAACGAACATGTGTTTCTCGGAAATGATACGTTGTTGTTGGAGATATGTCAAAGTATATTTAGAAATGAGAACAGTCTTCCTTTTCTCTGTAGAAATTTTACTTTGAAAGATAATCACATTGTTTTAAAAGTGTATGAATTTCTAGGGTTAGGGTTAGGGTTAGTTTTTGGGTTAGTGTTAGGGTTAGGGTTAGGCGTAGGTTTAGGGTTAGTGTTAGTGTTAGGGTTAGGTTTAGGGTTAGTTTAGGTTTAGGCTTAGGGTTATGGTGAGAAAAAAAGAATATGTACGAATTTAGGGTTAGGGTTAGGGTTAGGGTTAGGGTTAGGGTTAGGGATAGGGTTAGGGTAAGGTTAGTGTTAGGGTTAGGGTAAGTGTTAGGCTTAGGGTTTGGTTTAGGGTTAGGCTTAGGGTTAGGGTTAGTGTTAGGGTTAGGTTAGGCTTAGGTTAGGCTTAGGCTTCGGCTTAGGTTTAGGGTTAGGGTTAGGGTTTGGCTTGGGGTTAGGGTTAGTGTTAGGGTTACGGTTAGGGTTAGAAACAAAAGAATATGTATGAATTTCATGAAATGCTTTTGTGTGAAACGGACATGTGTTTCTCTGAAATGATACATTGTTGTTGGAGATATGTCCAAGTATATTTAGAAATGAGAACAGTCTTCCTTTTCTTTGTAGAAGCTTTACTTTGTACGATAATCAACTTGTTAAAATTGTATGAATTTCTAGGGTTAGGGTTAGTGGAATGGTTAGCGTTAGGGTTAGGGTTAGGGTTAGGGTAAGTGTTAGGCTTAGGGTTAGGGTTAGGTTTAGTGTTAGGGTTAGTTTTAGGGTTAGTGTTAGTGTTAGGCTTTGGCTTAGGATTAGGTTTAGTGTAAGGGTAAGACTTAGGCTTAGGGTTAGGTTTAGGGTTAGTGTTAGGGTTAGGGTTAGGGTAAGGGTTAGGTTTAGGGTTAGGGTTAGGGTAAGGTTTAGGCTTAGTTTTAGGGTTAATGTTAGAAAAAAGAATATGTTTGATTTTCATGAAATGCTTTTGTGTGAAACGGACATGTGTTTCTCTGAAATGATACATTGTTGTTGGAGATATGTCCAAGTATATTTAGAAATGAGAACAGTCTTTCTTTTCTTTGTAGAAGCTTTACTTTGTACGATAATCAACTTGTTAAAATTGTATGAATTTCTAGGGTTAGGGTTAGTGGAATGGTTAGCGTTAGGGTTAGGGTTAGGGTTAGGGTTAGGGTAAGTGTTAGGCTTAGGGTTAGGGTTAGGTTTAGTGTTAGGGTTAGTTTTAGGGTTAGTGTTAGTGTTAGGCTTTGGCTTAGGATTAGGTTTAGTGTAAGGGTAAGACTTAGGCTTAGGGTTAGGTTTAGGGTTAGTGTTAGGGTTAGGGTTAGGGTAAGGGTTAGGTTTAGGGTTAGGGTTAGCATAAGGTTTAGGCTTAGTTTTAGGGTTAATGTTAGAAAAAAGAATATGTTTGATTTTCATGAAATGCTTTTGTGTTAAAAGAACATGTGTTTGTCGGAAATGATACGTTGTTGTTGGAGATATGTCAAAGTATATTTAGAAATGAGAACAGTATTCCTTTTCTCTGTAGAAATTTTACTTTGAAAGATAAACACATTGTTTTTACAATGTATGAATTTCTAAGGTTAATTTTAGGATTAGTTTTTGGGTTAGTGTTAGGGTTAGGGTTAAGCGTAGGTTTAGGGTTAGTGTTAGTGTTAGGGTTAGTTTAGGTTTAGGCTTAGGGTTATGGTGAGAAAAAAAGAATATGTACGAATTTAGGGTTAGGGTTAGGGATAGGGTTAGGTTAGGCTTAGGCTAGGCTTAGGCTTAGGGTTAGGTTTAGGGTAAGGTTTAGGCTTTGGCTTAGGGTTAGGGTTAGTGTTATTTTTAGGGTTAGGGTTACATTTAGGGTAAGGGTTAGGCTTTGGGTTACGGTTAGGGTTAGTGTTAGGTTTAGGTTTAGGGTTAGTGTTAGTGTTAGGCTTAGGCTTAGGATTAGATTTAGTGTAAGGGTTTGACTTAGGCTTAGCGTTATTGTTAGGGTTAGGGTTAGGGTTATGATTAGGCTCAGGCTTAGTGTTAGGTTTATAGTTAGGCTTAGGTTTAGGGTTAGGGTTTGGATTAGGGTTAGGGTTAGTGTGAGTGTTAGTGTTAGGCTTAGGCTTAGGGTTAGGTTTAGTGTTAGGGTTAGGCTTAGACTTAGGGTTAGGGTTAGTGTTAGTGTTTGGGTTAGGCTTAGGGTAAGGGTTAGGCTTAGGGTTAGACTTAGGTTTAGGGTTATGGTAAGGTTTAGGCTTAGTTTAAGGTTAAGGCTAGAAAAAAGAATATGTATGAATTTCATGAAATGCTTTTGTGTGAAACGAACATGTGTTTCTCTGAAATTATACGTTGTTGTTGGACATATGTCAAATATAGTTAGAAATGAGAACAGTCTTCTTTTTCTCTGTAGAAACTTTACTCTGAAAGATAATCATTTTGTTTTGAAAGTGTATGTATTTCTAGGGTTAGGCTTAGGGTTAGGTTTAGGGTAAGTTTTCGGCTTTGGCTTAGGGTTAGGTTTAGTGTTAGTGTTAGGGTTTGGCTTAGGGTTAGGATTAGAAAAAAAGAATATGTATGAATTTCAAGAAATGCTTTTGTGTGAAACGAACATGGGTTTCTCTGAAATGATATGTTGCTGTTGGATATATGTCAAAGTATAGTTAGAAATGAGAACAGTCTTCCTTTTCTCTGTAGAAGTTTTACTTTGTGAGATAATTACCTTGTTGAAACTCTATGAATTTCTAGGGTTAGGGTTAGGGTTAGGGTAATATTTAGCATTAGGTTTAGTGTTAGGGTTAGGGTTAGGTTTAGTGTAAGGGTTAGGCTTAGGCTGAGAGTTAGGATTAGTGTTAGTGTTTGGGTTAGGGTTAGGGTTAGGGTTAGGGTAAGGGTTAGGGTTAGGGTTAGGGTTAGGTTTAGGTTTAGGGTAAGGTTTCAGCTTAGTTTTAGGGTTAATGTTAGAAAAAATTATATGTATGATTTTCATGAAATGCTTTTGTGTTAAACGAACATGTATTTCTCGGAAATGATACGTTGTTGTTGGAGATATGTCAAAGTATATTTAGAAATGAGAACAGTCTTCCTTCTCTCTGTAGAAACTATACTTTGAGAGATAATTACCTTGTTTTGAAAGTGTATGAATTTCTATGGTTAGGGTTATGGTTAATTTTTGGGTTAGTGTTAGTGTTAGGGTGAGGGTTAGGCAAAGGTTTAGGGTTAGAAACAAAGAATATGTATGAATTTTATGAAATTCTTTTGTGTGAAACGAACATGGGTTTCTCTGAAATGATACATTGTTGTTGGAGATATGTCCAAGTATATTTAGAAATGAGAACAGGCTTCCTTTTCTTTGTAAAAGCTTTACTTTGTACGATAATTACCGTGTTGAAAGTGTATGAATTTCTAGGGTTAATCTTAGTGGAAGGTTAAGCGTTAGGGTTAGGGTTAGGTTTATGGTTAGGGGTAGGCTTAGGGTTTGGGTTAGGGTTAGGGTTAGGGTAAATGTTAGGCCTACGGGTTGGGTTAGGGTTAGGCGTAGGGTTAGCATTAGTGTTAGGGTTAGGTTTAGGTCCACGGTTAGTGTTAGGATTAGAATTAGGGTTAGGTGAGGCTTAGGCTTTAGACTTAGGGTTAGGTTTAGGGTAAGTTTTAGGCTTTGGCTTAGGGTTAGGGTTAGTGTTAGTGTTAGGGTTAGGATTAGGCTTAGGTTAGGTTTAGAAAAAAAGAATATGTACCAATTTCATGAAATGCTTTTGTGTGAAACACACATGTGTTTCTCTGAAATGATACATTGTTGTTGGAGATATGTCAAAGTATTTTTAGAAATGAGAACAGTCTTCCTTTTCTCTGTAGAAACTTTACTTTGAAAGATAATCACCTTGTTGAAACTGTATGAATTTCTAGGTTTAGGTTTAGGGTTAGGGTTAGGCTTAGGGTTAGGCTTAGGCTTAGGATTAGGGTTCGTTTTAGGCTTAGGTTTAGGGTTAGGGTTTGGGTTAGGGTTAGGGTTAGTGTTAGGTTTAGGGTTAGGCTTAGGCTTAGGCTTAGAGTTAGGTATAGTGTAAGGGTTAGGCTTAGGCTTTGGGTTAGGGTTAGGGTTATGGTGAAGCTCAGAATTAGGGTTGGTGTTAGGGTTAGGGTTAGGGTTAAGTTTAGAAAAAAAGAATATGTATGAATTTCATGAAATACTTTTGTGTGAAATGCATATGTGTTTCTCTGAAGTGATACATTGGTGTTGGATATATCTCCAAGTATAATTAGAAATGAGTACAGTCTTCCTTTCCTCTGTAGAATCGTTACTTTGTAAAATAATCACCTTGTTGAAACTGTATGAATTTCTAGGGTCAGCGTTAGGGTTAGTGAAAGGGTTAGGCTTAGGGTTAGGCTTAGGCCTAGGATTAGGGTTAGGATTAGGCTTAGGGTTAGGTTTAGTGTAAGAGTTAGGCTTAGGCTTAGGGTTAGGGTTAGTGTTAGTGTTTGGGTTAGGGTTAGGGTAAGGGTTAGGCTTAGGTTTAGGTTAGGTTTAGGGTTAGGGTAAGGTTTAGGCTTAGTTTTAGGGTTAATGTTAGAAAAAAGAATATGTATGATTTTCATGAAATGCTTTTGTGTTAAACGAACATGTGTTTCTCGGAAATGATACGTTGTTGTTGGAGATATGTCAAAGTATATTTAGAAATGAGAACAGTCTTCCTTTTCTCTGTAGAAATTTTACTTTGAAAGATAATCACATTGTTTTAAAAGTGTATGAATTTCTAGGGTTAGGGTTAGGGTTAGTTTTTGGGTTAGTGTTAGGGTTAGGGTTAGGCGTAGGTTTAGGGTTAGTGTTAGTGTTAGGAGGTTAGGTTTAGGGTTAGTTTAGGTTTAGGCTTAGGGTTATGGTGAGAAGAAAAAAGAATATGTACGAATTTAGGGTTAGGGTTAGGGGTTAGGGTTAGGGTTAGGGTTAGGGATAGGGTTAGGGTAAGGTTAGTGTTAGGGTTAGGGTAAGTGTTAGGCTTAGGGTTTGGTTTAGGGTTAGGCTTAGGGTTAGGGTTAGTGTTAGGGTTAGGTTAGGCTTAGGTTAGGCTTAGGCTTCGGCTTAGGTTTAGGGTTAGGGTTAGGGTTTGGCTTGGGGTTAGGGTTAGTGTTAGGGTTACGGTTAGGGTTAGAAACAAAAGAATATGTATGAATTTCATGAAATGCTTTTGTGTGAAACGGACATGTGTTTCTCTGAAATGATACATTGTTGTTGGAGATATGTCCAAGTATATTTAGAAATGAGAACAGTCTTCCTTTTCTTTGTAGAAGCTTTACTTTGTACGATAATCAACTTGTTAAAATTGTATGAATTTCTAGGGTTAGGGTTAGTGGAATGGTTAGCGTTAGGGTTAGGGTTAGGGTTAGGGTAAGTGTTAGGCTTAGGGTTAGGGTTAGGTTTAGTGTTAGGGTTAGTTTTAGGGTTAGTGTTAGTGTTAGGCTTTGGCTTAGGATTAGGTTTAGTGTAAAGGGTAAGACTTAGGCTTAGGTTAGGTTTAGGGTTAGTGTTAGGGTTAGGGTTAGGGTAAGGGTTAGGTTTAGGGTTAGGGTTAGGGTAAGGTTTAGGCTTCGTTTTAGGGTTAATGTTAGAAAAAAGAATATGTTTGATTTTCATGAAATGCTTTTGTGTGAAACGGACATGTGTTTCTCTGAAATGATACATTGTTGTTGGAGATATGTCCAAGTATATTTAGAAATGAGAACAGTCTTTCTTTTCTTTGTAGAAGCTTTACTTTGTACGATAATCAACTTGTTAAAATTGTATGAATTTCTAGGGTTAGGGTTAGTGGAATGGTTAGCGTTAGGGTTAGGGTTAGGGTTAGGGTTAGGGTAAGTGTTAGGCTTAGGGTTAGGGTTAGGTTTAGTGTTAGGGTTAGTTTTAGGGTTAGTGTTAGTGTTAGGCTTTGGCTTAGGATTAGGTTTAGTGTAAGGGGTAAGACTTAGGCTTAGGGTTAGGTTTAGGGTTAGTGTTAGGGTTAGGGTTAGGGTAAGGGTTAGGTTTAGGGTTAGGGTTAGCATAAGGTTTAGGCTTAGTTTTAGGGTTAATGTTAGAAAAAGAATATGTTTGATTTTCATGAAATGCTTTTGTGTTAAAAGAACATGTGTTTGTCGGAAATGATACGTTGTTGTTGGAGATATGTCAAAGTATATTTAGAAATGAGAACAGTATTCCTTTTCTCTGTAGAAATTATACTTTGAAAGATAAACACATTGTTTTTACAATGTATGAATTTCTAAGGTTAATTTTAGGATTAGTTTTTGGGTTAGTGTTAGGGTTAGGGTTAAGCGTAGGTTTAGGGTTAGTGTTAGTGTTAGGGTTAGTTTAGGTTTAGGCTTAGGGTTATGGTGAGAAAAAAAAGAATATGTATGAATTTAGGGTTAGGGTTAGGGATAGGGTTAGGTTAGGCTTAGGCTAGGCTTAGGCTTAGGGTTAGGTTTAGGTAAGGTTTAGGCTTTGGCTTAGGGTTAGGGTTAGTGTTATTTTTAGGTTAGGGTTACATTTAGGGTAAGGGTTAGGCTTTGGGTCACGGTTAGGAGGTTAGTGTTAGGTTTAGGTTTAGGGTTAGTGTTAGTGTTAGGCTTAGGCTTAGGATTAGATTTAGTGTAAGGGTTTGACTTAGGCTTAGCGTTATTGTTAGGGTGAGGGTTATGATTAGGCTCAGGCTTAGTGTTAGGTTTATAGTTAGGCTTAGGTTTAGGGTTAGGGTTTGGATTAGGGTTAGGGTTAGTGTGAGTGTTAGTGTTAGGCTTAGGCTTAGGGTTAGGTTTAGTGTAAGGGTTAGGCTTAGACTTAGGGTTAGGGTTAGTGTTAGTGTTTGGGTTAGGCTTAGGGTAAGGGTTAGGCTTAGGGTTAGACTTAGGTTTAGGGTTATGGTAAGGTTTAGGCTTAGTTTAAGGTTAAGGCTAGAAAAAAAGAATATGTATGAATTTCATGAAATGCTTTTGTGTGAAACGAACATGTGTTTCTCTGAAATTATACGTTGTTGTTGGACATATGTCAAATATAGTTAGAAATGAGAACAGTCTTCTTTTTCTCTGTAGAAACTTTACTCTGAAAGATAATCATTTTGTTTTGAAAGTGTATGTATTTCTAGGGTTAGGCTTAGGGTTAGGTTTAGGGTAAGTTTTCGGCTTTGGCTTAGGGTTAGGTTTAGTGTTAGTGTTAGGGTTTGGCTTTAGGGTTAGGATTAGAAAAAAGAATATGTATGAATTTCAAGAAATGCTTTTGTGTGAAACGAACATGGGTTTCTCTGAAATGATATGTTGCTGTTGGATATATGTCAAAGTATAGTTAGAAATGAGAACAGTCTTCCTTTTCTCTGTAGAAGTTTTACTTTGTGAGATAATTACCTTGTTGAAACTCTATGGATTTCTAGGGTTAGGGTTAGGGTTAGGGTAATATTTAGCATTAGGTTTAGTGTTAGGGTTAGGGTTAGGTTTAGTGTAAGGGTTAGGCTTAGGCTGAGAGTTAGGATTAGTGTTAGTGTTTGGGTTAGGGTTAGGGTTAGGGTTAGGGTAAGGGTTAGGGTTAGGGTTAGGGTTAGGTTTAGGTTTAGGGTAAGGTTTCAGCTTAGTTTTAGGGTTAATGTTAGAAAAAATTATATGTATGATTTTCATGAAATGCTTTTGTGTTAAACGAACATGTATTTCTCGGAAATGATACGTTGTTGTTGGAGATATGTCAAAGTATATTTAGAAATGAGAACAGTCTTCCTTCTCTCTGTAGAAACTATACTTTGAGAGATAATTACCTTGTTTTGAAAGTGTATGAATTTCTATGGTTAGGGTTATGGTTAATTTTTGGGTTAGTGTTAGTGTTAGGGTGAGGGTTAGGCAAAGGTTTAGGGGTTAGAAACAAAGAATATGTATGAATTTTATGAAATTCTTTTGTGTGAAACGAACATGGGTTTCTCTGAAATGATACATTGTTGTTGGAGATATGTCCAAGTATATTTAGAAATGAGAACAGGCTTCCTTTTCTTTGTAAAAGCTTTACTTTGTACGATAATTACCGTGTTGAAAGTGTATGAATTTCTAGGGTTAATCTTAGTGGAAGGTTAAGCGTTAGGGTTAGGGTTAGGTTTATGGTTAGGGGTAGGCTTAGGGTTTGGGTTAGGGTTAGGGTTAGGGTTAGGGTAAATGTTAGGCTTACGGGTTGGGTTAGGGTTAGGCGTAGGGTTAGCATTAGTGTTAGGGTTAGGTTTAGGTCTACGGTTAGTGTTAGGATTAGAATTAGGGTTAGGTGAGGCTTAGGCTTAGACTTAGGGTTAGGTTTAGGGTAAGTTTTAGGCTTTGGCTTAGGGTTAGGGTTAGTGTTAGTGTTAGGGTTAGGATTAGGCTTAGGTTAGGTTTAGAAAAAAAGAATATGTACCAATTTCATGAAATGCTTTTGTGTGAAACACACATGTGTTTCTCTGAAATGATACATTGTTGTTGGAGATATGTCAAAGTATTTTTAGAAATGAGAACAGTCTTCCTTTTCTCTGTAGAAACTTTACTTTGAAAGATAATCACCTTGTTGAAACTGTATGAATTTCTAGGTTTAGGTTTAGGGTTAGGGTTAGGCTTAGGGTTAGGCTTAGGCTTAGGATTAGGGTTCGTTTTAGGCTTAGGTTTAGGGTTAGGGTTTGGGTTAGGGTTAGGGTTAGTGTTAGGTTTAGGGGTTAGGCTTAGGCTTAGGCTTAGAGTTAGGTATAGTGTAAGGGTTAGGCTTAGGCTTTGGGTTAGGGTTAGGGTTATGGTGAAGCTCAGAATTAGGGTTGGTGTTAGGGTTAGGGTTAGGGTTAAGTTTAGAAAAAAGAATATGTATGAATTTCATGAAATACTTTTGTGTGAAATGCATATGTGTTTCTCTGAAGTGATACATTGGTGTTGGATATATCTCCAAGTATAATTAGAAATGAGTACAGTCTTCCTTTCCTCTGTAGAATCGTTACTTTGTAAAATAATCACCTTGTTGAAACTGTATGAATTTCTAGGGTCAGCGTTAGGGTTAGTGAAAGGGTTAGGCTTAGGGTTAGGCTTAGGCCTAGGATTAGGGTTAGGATTAGGCTTAGGGTTAGGTTTAGTGTAAGAGTTAGGCTTAGGCTTAGGGTTAGGGTTAGTGTTAGTGTTTGGGTTAGGGTTAGGGTAAGGGTTAGGCTTAGGTTTAGGGTTAGGTTTAGGGTTAGGGTAAGGTTTAGGCTTAGTTTTAGGGTTAATGTTAGAAAAAGAATATGTATGATTTTCATGAAATGCTTTTGTGTTAAACGAACATGTGTTTCTCGGAAATGATACGTTGTTGTTGGAGATATGTCAAAGTATATTTAGAAATGAGAACAGTCTTCCTTTTCTCTGTAGAAATTTTACTTTGAAAGATAATCACATTGTTTTAAAAGTGTATGAATTTCTAGGGTTAGGGTTAGGGTTAGTTTTGGGTTAGTGTTAGGGTTAGGGTTAGGCGTAGGTTTAGGGTTAGTGTTAGTGTTAGGGTTAGGTTTAGGGTTAGTTTAGGTTTAGGCTTAGGGTTATGGTGAGAAAAAAAAGAAATATGTACGAATTTAGGGTTAGGGTTAGGGTTAGGGTTAGGGTTAGGGTTAGGTTAGGGATAGGGTTAGGGTAAAGGTTAGTGTTAGGGTTAGGGTAAGTGTTAGGCTTAGGGTTTGGTTTAGGGTTAGGCTTAGGGTTAGGGTTAGTGTTAGGGTTAGGTTAGGCTTAGGTTAGGCTTAGGCTTCGGCTTAGGTTTAGGGTTAGGGTTAGGGTTTGGCTTGGGGTTAGGGTTAGTGTTAGGGTTACGGTTAGGGTTAGAAACAAAAGAATATGTATGAATTTCATGAAATGCTTTTGTGTGAAACGGACATGTGTTTCTCTGAAATGATACATTGTTGTTGGAGATATGTCCAAGTATATTTAGAAATGAGAACAGTCTTCCTTTTCTTTGTAGAAGCTTTACTTTGTACGATAATCAACTTGTTAAAATTGTATGAATTTCTAGGGTTAGGGTTAGTGGAATGGTTAGCGTTAGGGTTAGGGTTAGGGTTAGGGTAAGTGTTAGGCTTAGGGTTAGGGTTAGGTTTAGTGTTAGGGTTAGTTTTAGGGTTAGTGTTAGTGTTAGGCTTTGGCTTAGGATTAGGTTTAGTGTAAGGGTAAGACTTAGGCTTAGGGTTAGGTTTAGGGTTAGTGTTAGGGTTAGGGTTAGGGTAAGGGTTAGGTTTAGGGTTAGGGTTAGGTAAGGGTAAGGTTTAGGCTTAGTTTTAGGGTTAATGTTAGAAAAAAGAATATGTTTGATTTTCATGAAATGCTTTTGTGTGAAACGGACATGTGTTTCTCTGAAATGATACATTGTTGTTGGAGATATGTCCAAGTATATTTAGAAATGAGAACAGTCTTTCTTTTCTTTGTAGAAGCTTTACTTTGTACGATAATCAACTTGTTAAAATTGTATGAATTTCTAGGGTTAGGGTTAGTGAATGTTGGAATGGTTAGCGTTAGGTTAGGGTTAGGGTTAGGGTTAGGGTTAGGGTAAGTGTTAGGCTTAGGGTTAGGGTTAGGTTTAGTGTTAGGGTTAGTTTTAGGGTTAGTGTTAGTGTTAGGCTTTGGCTTAGGATTAGGTTTAGTGTAAGGAGGTAAGACTTAGGCTTAGGGTTAGGTTTAGGGTTAGTGTTAGGGTTAGGGTTAGGGTAAGGGTTAGGTTTAGGGTTAGGGTTAGCATAAGGTTTAGGCTTAGTTTTAGAGTTAATGTTAGAAAAAAGAATATGTTTGATTTTCATGAAATGCTTTTGTGTTAAAAGAACATGTGTTTGTCGGAAATGATACGTTGTTGTTGGAGATATGTCAAAGTATATTTAGAAATGAGAACAGTATTCCTTTTCTCTGTAGAAATTATACTTTGAAAGATAAACACATTGTTTTTACAATGTATGAATTTCTAAGGTTAATTTTAGGATTAGTTTTTGGGTTAGTGTTAGGGTTAGGGTTAGCGTAGGTTTAGGGTTAGTGTTAGTGTTAGGGTTAGTTTAGGTTTAGGCTTAGGGTTATGGTGAGAAAAAAAGAATATGTATGAATTTAGGGTTAGGGTTAGGGATAGGGTTAGGTTAGGCTTAGGCTAGGCTTAGGCTTAGGGTCAGGTTTAGGGTAAGGTTTAGGCTTTGGCTTAGGGTTAGGGTTAGTGTTATTTTTAGGGTTAGGGTTACATTTAGGGTAAGGGGTTAGGCTTTGGGTTACGGTTAGCAGGTTAGTGTTAGGTTTAGGTTTAGGGTTAGTGTTAGTGTTAGGCTTAGGCTTAGGATTAGATTTAGTGTAAGGGTTTGACTTAGGCTTAGCGTTATTGTTAGGGTGAGGGTTATGATTAGGCTCAGGCTTAGTGTTAGGTTTATAGTTAGGCTTAGGTTTAGGGTTAGGGTTTGGATTAGGGTTAGGGTTAGTGTGAGTGTTAGTGTTAGGCTTAGGCTTAGGGTTAGGGTTTAGTGTAAGGGTTAGGCTTAGACTTAGGGTTAGGGTTAGTGTTAGTGTTTGGGTTAGGCTTAGGGTAAGGGTTAGGCTTAGGGTTAGACTTAGGTTTAGGGTTATGGTAAGGTTTAGGCTTAGTTTAAGGTTAAGGCTAGAAAAAAGAATATGTATGAATTTCATGAAATGCTTTTGTTTGAAACGAACATGTGTTTCTCTGAAATTATACGTTGTTGTTGGACATATGTCAAATATAGCTAGAAATGAGAACAGTCTTCTTTTTCTCTGTAGAAACTTTACTCTGAAAGATAATCATTTTGTTTTGAAAGTGTATGTATTTCTAGGGTTAGGCTTAGGGTTAGGTTTAGGGTAAGTTTTCGGCTTTGGCTTAGGGTTAGGTTTAGTGTTAGTGTTAGGGTTTGGCTTAGGGTTAGGATTAGAAAAAAAGAATATGTATGAATTTCAAGAAATGCTTTTGTGTGAAACGAACATGTGTTTCTCGGAAATGATATGTTGTTGTTGGAGATATGTCAAAGTATATTTAGAAATGAGAACAGTCTTCCTTTTCTCTGTAGAAACTTTACATTGAAAGATAATCACCTTGTTTTGAAAGTGTATGAATTTCTAGGGTTTGGCTTGGGGTTAGGGTTAGTGTTAGGGTTAGGGTTAGGGTAAGGGTTAGTGTTAATGTTAGTGTTAGGGTTAGGGTAAGGGCTAGGCTTATGGTTAGTGTTAGGGTTAGGTTAAGGTTAGGCTTAGGGTTACTGTTAAGGTTAGGATTAGGATTAGGCTTAGGTTTAGGGTTATGTTTAGGGTTAGGCTTAGGTTTAGGGTTAGGTTTAGGGTAAGTTTTCGGCTTTGGCTTAGGGTTAGGTTTAGTGTTAGTGTTAGGGTTTGGCTTAGGGTTAGGGTTAGTGTTAGGGTTAGGGTTAGGTGAGGCTTAGGCTTAGGGTTAGGTTTAGGGTAAGTTTTCGGCTTTGGCTTAGGGTTAGGTTTAGTGTTAGTGTTAGGGTTTGGCTTAGGGTTAGGGTTAGAAAAAAAGAATATGTACGAATTTCATGAAATGCTTTTGTGTGAAACGAACATTTGTTTCTCTGAAATGATATGTTGTTGTTGGAGATATGTCAAAGTATATTTAGAAAAGAGAACAGTCTTCCTTTTCTCTGTAGAAACTTTACTTTGAAATATAATCACCTTGTTGAAACTGTATGAATTTCTAGGGTTAGAGTTAGGGTTATTTTTTGGGTTAGTGTTAGGGTTAGGGTAAGGTGTAGGTTTAGGGTTAGTGTTAGGTTGAGGGTTATGGTTAGGGTTAGAAAAATGAATATATATGAATTTCATGAAATGCTTTTGTTTGAAACGGACATGTGTTTCTCTGAAATGATACATTGTTGTTGGAGATATGTCCAAGTATAGTTACAAATGAGAACAGTCTTCCTTTTCTTTGTAGAAGCTTTACTTTGTAAGATAATCACCTTGTTGAATGTTTATTAATTTCTAGGGTTAGGGTTAGTGGTGGGTTTAGCGTTAGTGTTAGGGTTAGGGTTAGGGTAATTGTTAGGCTTAGGGTTTCGTTAAGGTTAGGCTTAGGGTTAGTGTTAGGGTTAGGATTAGGGTTAGTGTTAGGGTTAGAGTTAGGTTAGGCTTAGGCTTATGCTTAGGCTTAGGGTTAGGTTTAGGGTAAGGGTTAGGCTTTGGCTTAGGGTTAGGGTTAGTGTTAGTTTAGTGTTAGTGTTAGGCTTAGGGTTAGGGTGAGAAAAATAGAATATGTACGATTATCATGAAATGCTTTTGTTTGAAACGCACATGTGTTTCTCTGAAATGATACGTTGTTGTTGGAGATATGTCCAAGTATAGTTATAAATGAGAACAGTCTTCCTTTTCTCTGTAGAACCTTTACTTTGTAAGATAATCACCTTGTTTAAACTGTATGAATTTGTAGGGTTAGGGTTAGGGTTTGGGTAAGGGTTAAGGTTAAGTTTAGGGTTAGGGTTAGGGTAAGTGTTAGGCTTTGGGTTAGGGTTAGGCTTATTGCCAGGCTTAGGGTTAAGCTTAGGATTATGCTTATGGTTAGTGTTAGGTTTAGGTTTCAGGTTAGTGTTAGTGTTAGGGCTAGGCTTATTCTTAGGCTTAGGCCAGGCCTTTATTGTAATGGTTAGGCTTAGGCTTAGTTTTTGGGCCAGGGTTAGGGTCCGTTTTAGAGCCTGGGCTAGGTTTAGTGCAAGTGTTAGGCTTAGGGCTAGGGCCAGTGTTAGTGCTAGGGTTAGTGTTAGGGCTAGGCCTTAGTGTCAGGTTTAGTGTAAGGGCTAGGCTTAAGCTAAGGGTTAGGGTTAGGGTTAGTGTAAGGGTTAGGGTTAGGGTAAGGGTTATACTTAGTTTTAGGGTTTGGTTAAGGGTTGGGCTTAAGTTTAGGGTTAAGTTAGAAAAAAAATAATATTAATGAATTTCATGAAATACTTTTGTGTGAAACGCACATGTGTTTCTCTTAAATGATACGTTGTTCTTGGAGATATGTCAAAGTATAATTAGAAATGAGAACAGTCTTCCTTTTCTTTGTAGAAACTTTACTTTGAAAGATAATCACCTTGTTTGAAAGTGTATGAATTTCTATGCTTAGGTTTATGGTTAGGGTTAGTTTTAGGGATAGGTAAAGGGTTAGGCTTACTGTTAGGTTTTGGGTTAGGATTAGGGTTTTGGGTTAGGGTTAGGGTTAGGCTTAATCTTAGGCTTAGGGTTAGTTTTAGGATAAGCGTTAGGCTTAGGCTTAGTGTTAGTGTTAGGGTTAGTTTTAGTGTTAGTGTTAGGGTTAGAAAAAAAGAATGTGTATGAATTTCATGAAATGCTTTTGTGTGAAATGCACATGTGTTTCTCTGAAATGATACGTTGCTGTTTGAGATATATCACAGTATAGTTAGAAATGAGAACAGTCTTTTCTGTGTAGAAGCTGTACTTTGAAAGATACTCACCGTGATTTGTAAGTGTATGAATTTCGAGGGTTAGTGTTAGGTTTAGGGTTAGGGTTAGGTTTAGGCTTAGGGTTAGGGTTAGTGTTAAGGAAAGGTTTAGGGTTAGTGTTATTGTTAGGGTTATTGTTCGGCTTAGCCTTAGTGTTAGGTTTAGTGTAAGGTTTAGGCTTACGCTTAGGGTTAGGGTTAGGGATAGGGTTAGGGTTAGGGTTAGGGTTAGGGTTAGTGTTAGTGTTAGGGTTAGGTTAAGTGTTAGGCTTAGGGTTAGGTTTAAGGTTAGAAAAAAAATAAAATATATGAATTTCATGAAATGTCCAAGTATAGTTAGAAATGAGAACAGTCTTCCTTTTCTCTGTAGAATCTTTACTTTGTAAGATAATCACCTTGTTGAAACTGTGTGAATTTCTACGGTTAAATTTAGGTTTAGCGTAAGGGTTAACATTAGGTTTAGGGTTAGTGTTAGGGTTATGGTAAGGGTTAGGCTTAGGGTTAAAGTTAGGCTTAGGGTTAGGGTTAGGGTTAGGCATAGGGTTAGGGTTAGAAAACAAAAGAATATGTACGAATTTCATGAAATGCTTTTGTGTAAAAGGAACATGTGTATCTGTGAAATGATACATTGTTGTTGTAGATATTTCCAAGTATATTTAGAACTGAGAACAGTCTTCCTTTCCTTTCTAGAAGCTTTACTTTGTAAGATAATCACCTTGATGAAAGTGTATGAATTTCTAGGGTTAGGGTTAGTGGAAGGGTTAGCGTTAGGGTATGGGTTAGTTTTAGGGTTAGGGTTAGGGTAGTGTTAGGTTTAGGGTTAGTGTTAGTGTTAGGCTTAGGCTTAGTATTAGTTTTAGTGTAAGGTTTAAATTTAGGCTTAGCGTTAGGATTAGGGTTAGTGTTAGGTTTAGGGATAGGGTTAGGGTAAGGGTTAGGCATTTATTAGGGTTAGGGTTAGTGTAAGGTTTAGGCTCAGGATTAGGTTTAACTTTAGAAAAAAAGTCATATGTATGAATTTCATGAAATACTTTTGTGTGAAACGCACATGTGTTTCTCGGAAATGATACATAGGAGTTGGATATATGTAAAAGTATAGTTAGAATGAGAACAGTCTTCCTTTTCTCTGTAGAATATTTACTTTGTAAGATAATCACCTTGTTGAAACTGTATGAATTTCTAGGGTTAGGGTTAGGGTAAAGGTTAGCGTTAGGATTAGGGTTAGGGTTAGGGTTAGGGTAAGGGTTAGGTTTATGCTTAGGGTTAGGGTTCGGGTTATGGTTATGCTTAGGTTTAGGGTTAGGGTTACGGCTAGGTTTAGGGTTAGGGTTAGGTTTAGGGCCAGGGTTAGTGTTATTGTTACAGTGCCAGGCTTAGGCTTAGGGTCAGGTTTAGTGCAAGTTTTAGGCTTAGGGCCAGGGTCAGTGTTAGTGTTAGTGTTAGTGTAAGGGTTATGGTAAGGGTTAGGCTTAGGGTTAGGTTTAGGGTAAGTTTAGGCTTAGTGTTACTGTTAAGGTTAGGGTTAGGGTGAGGGTTTGGCTTAGGCTTAGGGTTAGTGTTAGGATTAGGGTTAGGTGAGGCTTAGGTTTAGACTTAGGGTTAGGGTTAGGGTTAGGGTAAGTTTTCAGCTTTGGCTTAGGGTTAGTGTTAGGGTTAGGGTTAGGCTTAGGGTTAGGGTTAGAAAAAAAGAATATGTACGAATTTCATGAAATACTTTTTTGTAAAACGCACATGTGTTTCTCTGAAATGATATGTTGTTGTTGGAAATATGTCAAAGTATATTTAGAAATGAGAACCGTCTTCCTTTTCTCTGCAGAAACTTTACTGTGAAAGTGTATGAATTTCAAGGGTTAGGGTTAGTGGTAGGTTTAGCGTTAGGGTTAGGGTTAGAGTTAGGGTAAGTGTTAGGCTTAGGGTTTGGGTTACGGTTAGTTTTAGGATTAGGTTAAGGGTTAGTGTTAGGCCTAGGTTTAGGGTCAGGATTAGGATCACGTTTAGGGCCAGGTTTAGGGTAAGCCATCAGGCCTGGGCTTAGGGCCAGGGCCAGTGTTATAGTGAGGGTTAGGGCTAGGGCCATTGCCAGGGTTAGGGCTAGGGTTATGGTTAGTTTTTAGGGCTAGGGCCAGGATTAGGGCCAGGTTAAGGGTCAGGCTTAGGCCAGGGCCAGGCATAGTGTAAAGTCAGGCTTAGGGTCAGTGTCACGGTTAGTTTTAGGGTTAGTGTATGGCTAGGCTTAGGGTCAGTGCTAGTGTTAGGGTTAGGCTTAGGCTTAGGCTTAGGGTTAGCTTTATTGCAAATGATTAGGCTTAGGCTTAGCTTTTGGGTTAGGTTTAGTGTTAATATTTGTGTTAGGGTTAGGGTAATGCTTAGGCTTCAGGCCAGGATTAGTTTTAAGGCAAGGGTTAGGCTAAGGGTCAGGATTAGGGTCAGTGTTAGGGCTAGGTTTAGGGTCAGGGCCAGTGCCAGTGTCAGGCTTAGGCCCAGGATTAGGTTAGGGCTAAGGCTAGGCTTAGTATTAGGGTTAGGGTTAGGGTTAGGGTATTGCTTAGGCTTAGGTTAGGGTTAGGGTTACGGTAAGGGTTAGGCTTAGGGTTAGGGTTAAGTTTAGAAAAAAAGAATAAAATACTTTTGTGTGAAACGCACATGTGTTTCTCTGAAATGATACGTTGGAGTTGGATATATGTCCAAGTATAATTAGAAATGAGAACAGTCTTCCTTTTCGCTGTAGAATCTTTACTTTGTAAGTTAATGACCTTGTTGAAACTCTATGAATTTCTAGGGTTAGGGTTAGGTTTAGGGTAGTGGTTAGAATTAGGTTTAGTGTTAGGATTACTGTTATTGTAAGGGTTAGGCTTAGGGTTAGGGTCTATTAGGGTTAGGGCTAGGATTAGGCTTAGTGTTAGGGTTAGGTTTAGTGTTAGGGTTAGGTTTAGGGTTAGAGTTAGTTTAAGATTTGGTTAGGATTATGTTTAGTGTAAGGGTTAGTCATAGGCTTAGGGTTAGTGTTATGGTTATTGTTAGGGTTAGGGTTAGTGTTAGGGTAAGGGTTAGGCTTAGGTTAGGGTTAGGGTTAGGGTTAGGGTTAGTGGTAGTGTTAGGCTTAGGATTAGGTTTAGTGTAAGGGTTAGACTTAGGCTTAGGATTAGGGTTAGGGTTAGGTTTCGTATTAGGGTTAGGGTTAGTGTTAGGGTATGGGTTAGGCTTTGGTTAGTGTTAGGGTTAGGGTAAGGGTTAGGCTTAGGGTTAGGGTTAAGTTTAGAAAAAAAAGAATGAAATACTTTTGTGTGAAACGCACATGTGTTTCTCTGAAATGATACATTGGTGTTGGATATATGTCCAAGTATAGTTAGAAATGAGAACAGTCTTCCTTTTCTCTGTAGAATCTTTACTTTGTAAGATAATCACCTTGTTGAAACTGTATGAAATTCTAGGGTTAAGTTTAGGTTTAGCGTAAGGGTTAGTGTTAGGTTTAGGGTTAGTGTTAGGGTTACGGTAAGGGTTAGGCTTAGTGTTAGGGTTAGGGTTAGGCGTAAGGTTAGGGTTAGAAAACAAAAGAATATTTACGAATTTCATGAAATGCTTTTGTGTAAAACGAACATGTGTATCTGTGAAATGATACATTGTTGTTGGAGATATTTCCAAGTATATTTAGAACTGAGAACAGTCTTCCTTTCCTTTGTAGAAGCTTTACTTTGTAAGATAATCACCTTGTTGAAAGTGTATGAATTTCTAGGGTTAAGTTTAGGTTTAGCGTAAGGGTTAGCGTTAGGTTTAGTGTTAGTGTTAGGGTTACGGTAAGGGTTAGGCTTAGGGTTAGGCTTAGGGTAGTGTTAGGTTTAGGGTTAGTGTTAGTGTTAGGCTTAGGCTTAGGATTAGTTTTAGTGTAAGGTTTAAACTTAGGCTTAGCGTTAGGATTAGGATTAGGGTTAGGGTAAGGGTTAGGCATTTGTTAGGGTTATGGTTAGTGTAAGGTTTAGGCTCAGGATTAGGGTTATCTTTAGAAAAAAAGTCATATGTATGAATTTCATGAAATACTTTTGTGTGAAACGCACATGTGTTTCTCGGAAATGATACATTGGAGTTGGATATATGTAAAAGTATAGTTAGAATGAGAACAGTCTTCCTTTTCTCTGTAGAATCTTTACTTTGTAAGATAATCACCTTGTTGAAACTGTATGAATTTCTAGGGTTAGGGTTAGGGTAAAGGTTAGCGTTAGGATTAGGGTTAGGGTTAGGGTTAGGGTAAGGGTTAAGGTTATGCTTAGGGTTAGGCTTAGGGTTAGGTTTAGGGTTTGCTTATTTTTAGGGTTAGGGTTACGGGTTGGTTTAGGGTTAGGGTTAGGGTTAGGTTTAGGGTTAGGGTTAGTGTTATTGTTATGGTTAGGCTTAGGCTTAGGGTTAGGTTTAGTGTAAGTTTTAGGCTTAGGGTTAGGGTTAGGGTTAGTGTTAGTGTAAGGGTTATGGTAAGGGTTAATCTTAGGGTTAGGTTTAGGGTAAGTTTAGGCTTAGTGTTACTGTTAAGGTTAGGGTTAGGGTGAGGGTTTGGCTTAGGGTTAGGGTTAGTGTTAGGATTAAATTTAGGTGAGGCTTAGGTTTAGTCTTAGGGTTAGGGTTAGGGTTAGGGTAAATTTTCAGCTTTGGCTTAGGGTTAGTGTTAGGGTTAGGGTTAGGGTTAGGCTTAGGGTTAGGGTTAGAAAAAAAGAATATGTACGAATTTCATGAAATCCTTTTTTGTAAAACGCACATGTGTTTCTCTGAAATGATATATTGTTGTTGGAGATATGTCAAAGTATATTTTGAAATGAGAACCATCTTCCTTTTCTCTGCAGAAACTTTACTGTGAAAGTATATGAATTTCAAGGGTTAGGGTTAGTGGAAGGTTTAGCATTAGGGTTAGGATTACAGTTAGAGTAAGTGTTAGGCTTAGGGTTTGGGTTAGGGTTAGTTTTAGGGTTAGGTTAAGGGTTAGTGTTAGGGTTAGGTTTAGGGTTAGGATTAGGATTAGGCTTAGGGTTAGGTTTAGGGCAAGGGCCAGGCTTGGGCCTTAGGCCAGGGTTAGTGTTATAGTTAGGGCCAGGGCCAGGGCTAGGGCCAGTGCCAGGGCCAGTGCTAGGGCCAGGGCCAGGGCCAGGGCCAGGGCTAGGCCAGGGCCAGGGCCAGGGCCACGGCCAGGTTTAGGGTCAGTGTTAGTGTTAGGGCTAGGCTTAGGCTTAGGCTTAGGGTTAGTTTTATTGCAAATGATTAGGCCTTAGGCTCAGTTTTCGGGTTAGGGTTAGTGTTAGTGTTTGTGTTAGGGTTAGGGTAATGCTTAGGCTTAGGGTTAGGATTAGGGTTAAGGTAAGGGTTAGGCTAAGGGTTATGATTAGTGTTAGTGTTAGGGTTAGGTTTAGGGTTAGTGTTAATATTAGACTTAATGTTTAGGATTAGGTTAGGGTTAAGGTTAAGTTTAGTATTAGGGTTAGGGTTAGGGTTAGGGTATGGGTTAGGCATAGGTTAGAGATAGGGTTACGATAAGGGTTAGGCTTAGGGTTAGGGTTAAGTTTACAAAAAAAAGAATAAAATACTTTTGTGTGAAACGCACATGTGTTTCTCTGAAATGATACATTGCTGTTGGATATATGTCCAAGTATAGTTAGAAATGAGAACAGTCTTCCTTTTCTCTTTAGAATCTTTACTTTGTAAGATAATCACCTGGTTGAAACTGTATGAATTTCTACGGTTAATTTTAGGTTTAGCGTAAGGGTTAGCGTTAGGTTTAGGGTTAGAGTTAGGATTACGGTAAGGGTTAGGCTTAGTGTTAGGGTTAGGCTTAGGGTTAGGGTTTGGGTTAGGCTTAGGTTTAGGGTTAGGTTTAGTGTTAGGTTTAGGTTTAGGGTTAGGGTTAGGCTTAGGCTTAGGTTTATGGTTACGTTTAGTGTAAGACTTAGTCTTAGGCTTAGGGTTAGGTTTAGTGTTAGTGTTAGTGTTAGTGTTAGTGTTAGTGTTTGGGTTAGGGTTAGGGTAAGGTTAGGGTTAGTGTTAGAGTTAGGTTTAGGGTTAGGGTAAGGTTTAGGCTTAGTTTTAATGTTAAGGTTAGAAAAAAAAGAATATGTATGAATTACATGAAATGCTTTTGTGTGAAACGGACATGTGTTTCTCTGAAATAATACATTGTTGTTGGAGATATGTCCAAGTATAGTTAGAAATGAGAACAGTCTTCATTTTTTCTGTAGAAGCTTTACTTTGTAAGATAATCAACTTGTTGAAAGTGTATGAATTTCTAGGGTTAGGGTTAATGGAAGGGTTAGCGTTAGGGTTAGGGTTAGGTTTAGGGTTAGGGAAAGTGTTAGGTTTAGGGTTTGGGTTAGGGTTAGGGTTAGGCTTAGGGTTAGGGTTAGTGTTAGGCTTAGGTTTAGGGTTAGTGTTAGTGTTAGGATTAGGGTTAGGTGAGGCTTAGGCTTAGGGTTATGTTTAGGGTAAGGTTTAGGCTTTGGCTTAGGGTTAGGGTTAGTGTTTGTGTTAGGGTTAGGGTTAGGCTTAGGGTTATGGTTAGAAAAAAAGAATATGTACGAATTTCATGAAATGCATTTGTGTGAAAAGCACATGTGTTTCTCTGAAATGATACGTTGGAGTTGGATATATGTCAAAGTATAATTGGAAATGAGAACAGTCTTCCTTTTCTCTGTAGAGTCTTTACTTTGTAAGATAATCAACTTGTTGAAACTCTATGAATATCTAGGGTTAGGGTTAGGTTTAGGGTAGTGGTTAGAATTAGGTTTAGTGTTAGGGTTAGTGTTAGGGTAAGGGTTAGGCTTAGTGTTAGGGTCTATTAGGGTTAGGGCTAGGATTAGGCTTAGGGTTAGGGTTAGGTTTAGTGTTAGGGTTATGTTTAGGTTTAGTGTTAGTTTTAGGTTTTGGCTTAGGATTATGTTTAGTATAAAGGTTAGTCTTAGGCTCTACGGTCAGTGTTAGGGTTAGTGTTAGGGTTAGGGTTAGTGTTAGGGCAAGGGCCAGGCTTAGGTTAGGGTTAGGGTTAGGGTAAGTGTTAGTGTTAGGCTTAGGCTTAGGATTAGGTTTAGTGTAAGGGTTAGACTTATGCTTAGGATTAGGGTTAGGGTTAGGTTTAGTACTAGGGTTAGGGTTAGTGTTAGGGTATGGGTTAGGGTAGGTTAGGGTGAGGGTTAGGGTAAGGGTTAGGCTTAGGTTTAGGGTTAAGTTTAGAAAAATAGAATGAAATACTTTTGTGTGAAACGCACATGTGTTTCTCTGAAATGATACATTGCTGTTGGATATACGTCCAAGTATAGTTAGAAATGAGAACAGTCTTCCTTTTCTCTGTAGAATCTTTACTTTGTAAGATAATCACCTTGTTGGAACTGTATGAATTTCTACGGTTAAGTTTAGGTTTAGCGTAAGGGTTAGCATTAGGTTTAGGGTTAGCCTTAGGATTACGGTAAGGGTTAGGCTTAGTGTTAGGGTTAGGCTTTGGGTTAGGGTTTGGGTTAGGCTTAGGTTTAGGGTTAGGTTTAGTGCTAGGTTTAGGTTTAGGGTTAGGCTTAGGCTTATGGTTATGGTTACGTTTAGTGTAAGACTTTATCTTAGGCTTAGGGTTAGGGTTAGTGTTAGTGTTAGTGTTTGGGTTAGGGTTAGGGTAAGGTTAGGGTTAGTGTTAGAGTTAGGTTTAGGGTTAGGGTAAGGTTTAGGCTTAGTTTTAATGTTAAGGTTAGAAAAAAAGAATATGTATGAATTACATGAAATGCTTTTGTGTGAAACGGACATGTGTTTCTCTGAAATGATACATTGTTGTTGGAGATATGTCCAAGTATAGTTAGAAATGGGTACAGTCTTCATTTTTTCTGTAGAAGCTTTACTTTGTAAGATAATCAACTTGTTGAAAGTGTATGAATTTCTAGGGTTAGGGTTAGTGGAAGGGTTAGGCTTAGACTTAGGGTTAGGGTTAGTGTTAGTGTTAGTGTTTGGGTTAGGCTTAGGGTAAGGGTTAGGCTTAGGGTTAGACTTAGGTTTAGGGTTATGGTAAGGTTTAGGCTTAGTTTAAGGTTAAGGCTAGAAAAAAAGAATATGTATGAATTTCATGAAATGCTTTTGTGTGAAACGAACATGTGTTTCTCTGAAATTATACGTTGTTGTTGGACATATGTCAAATATAGTTAGAAATGAGAACTGTCTTTTTTTCTCTGTAGAAACTTTACTCTGAAAGATAATCATTTTGTTTTGAAAGTGTATGTATTTCTAGGGTTAGGCTTAGGGTTAGGTTTAGGGTAAGTTTTCGGCTTTGGCTTAGGGTTAGGTTTAGTGTTAGTGTTAGGGTTTGGCTTAGGGTTAGGATTAGAAAAAAGAATATGTATGAATTTCAAGAAATGCTTTTGTGTGAAACGAACATGTGTTTCTCGGAAATGATACATTGTTGTTGGTGATATGTCCAAGTATAGTTACAAATGAGAACAGTCTTCCTTTTCTTTGTAGAAGCTTTACTTTGTAAGATAATCACCTTGTTGAATGTTTATTAATTTCTAGGGTTAGGGTTAGTGGTGGGTTTAGCGTTAGTGTTAGGGTTAGGGTTAGGGTAATTGTTAGGCTTAGGGTTTGGGTTAAGGTTAGGCTTAGGGTTAGTGTTAGGGTTAGGGTTAGGGTAAGGGTTAGTGTTAGTGTTAGTGTTAGGGTTAGGGTAAGGGCTAGGCTTATGGTTAGTGTTAGGGTTAGGTTAAGGTTAGGCTTAGGGTTACTGTTAAGGTTAGGATTAGGATTAGGCTTAGGTTTAGGGTTATGTTTAGGTTAGGCTTAGGTTTAGGATTAGGGTTAGGGTTTGGCTTAGGGTTAGGGCTAATGTTAGGCTAGGGTTAGGTGAGGCTTAGGCTTAGGGCTAGGTTTAGGGTAAGTTTTCGGCTTTGGCTTAGGGTTAGGTTTAGTGTTAGTGTTAGGGTTTGGCTTAGGGTTAGGGTTAGAAAAAAAGAATATGTACGAATTTCATGAAATGCTTTTGTGTGAAACGAACATTTGTTTCTCTGAAATGATATGTTGTTGTTGGAGATATGTCAAAGTATATTTAGAAAAGAGAACAGTCTTCCTTTTCTCTGTAGAAACTTTACTTTGAAATATAATCACCTTGTTGAAACTGTATGAATTTCTAGGGTTAGGGTTAGGGTTATTTTTTGGGTTAGTGTTAGGGTTAGGGTAAGGCATAGGTTTAGGGTTAGTGTTAGGTTGAGGGTTATGGTTAGGGTTAGAAAAAAGAATATATATGAATTTCATGAAATGCTTTTGTTTGAAACGGACATGTGTTTCTCTTAAATGATACATTGTTGTTGGAGATATGTCCAAGTATAGTTACAAATGAGAACAGTCTTCCTTTTCTTTGTAGAAGCTTTACTTTGTAAGATAATCACCTTGTTGAATGTTTATTAATTTCTAGGGTTAGGGTTAGTGGTGGGTTTAGCGTTAGTGTTAGGGTTAGGGTTAGGGTAATTGTTAGGCTTAGGGTTTGGGTTAAGGTTAGGCTTAGGGTTAGTGTTAGGGTTAGGATTAGGGTTAGTGTTAGGGTTAGAGTTAGGTTAGGCTTAGGCTTAGGCTTAGGGTTAGGTTTAGAGTAAGGGTTAGGCTTTGGCTTAGGGTTAGGGTTAGTGTTAGGTTAGGGTTAGTGTTAGGCTTAGGGTTAGGGTGAGAAAAATAGAATATGTACGATTATCATGAAATGCTTTTGTGTGAAACGCACATGTGTTTCTCTGAAATGATACGTTGTTGTTAGAGATATGTCCAAGTATAGTTATAAATGAGAACAGTCTTCCTTTTCTCTGTAGAACCTTTACTTCGTAAGATAATCACCTTGTTGAAACTGTATGAATTTGTAGGGTTAGGGTTAGGGTTTGGGTAAGGGTTAAGGTTAAGTTTAGGGTTAGGGTTAGGGTAAGTGTTAGGCTTTGGGTTAGGGTTAGGCTTATTGCCAGGCTTAGGTTAAGCTTAGGATTATGCTTATGGTTAGTGTTAGGTTTAGGTTTCGGGTTAGTGTTAGTGTTAGGGTTAGGCTTATTCTCAGGCTTAGGCTAGGTTTATTGTAATGGTTAGGCTTAGGCTTAGTTTTCGGCTAGGGTTAGGGTCCGTTTTAGAGCCTGGGTTAGGCTTAGTGTAAGTGTTAGGCTTAGGGCCAGGGTTAGTGCTAGTGTTAGGGCCAGTGTTAGGGCCAGGCCTAGTGCTAGGTTTAGTGTAAGGGTTAGGCTTAAGCTAAGGGTTAGGGCTAGGGTTAGTTTAAGGGTTAGGGTTAGGGCAAGGGTTATACTTAGTTTTAGGGTTAGGTTAAGGGTTGGGCTTAAGTTTAGGGTTAAGGTAGAAAAAAATAATATTAATGAATTTCATGAAATACTTTTCTGTGAAACGCACATGTGTTTCTCTTAAATGATACGTTGTTCTTGGAGATATGTCAAAGTATAATTAGAAATGAGAACAGTCTTCCTTTTCTTTGTAGAAACTTTACTTTGAAAGATAATCACCTTGTTTGAAAGTGTATGAATTTCTATGCTTAGGTTTATGGTTAGGGTTAGTTTTAGGGATAGGTAAAGGGTTAGGCTTACTGTTAGGCTTTTGGGTTAGGATTAGGGTTTTGGGTTAGGGTTAGGGTTAGGCTTAATCTTAGGCTTAGGGTTAGTTTTAGGATAAGCGTTAGGCTTAGGCTTAGTGTTAGTGTTAGGTTAGTTTTAGTGTTAGTGTTAGGGTTAGAAAAAAGAATGTGTATGAATTTCATGAAATGCTTTTGTGTGAAATGCACATGTGTTTCTCTGAAATGATACGTTGCTGTTTGAGATATATCACAGTATAGTTAGAAATGAGAACAGTCTTTTCTGTGTAGAAGCTGTACTTTGAAAGATACTCACCGTGATTTGTAAGTGTATGAATTTCTAGGGTTAGTGTTAGGGTTAGGGTTAGGGTTAGGTTTAGGCTTAGGGTTAGGGTTAGTGTTAAGGAAAGGTTTAGGGTTAGTGTTATTGTTAGGGTTATTGTTCGGCTTAGCCTTAGTGTTAGGTTTAGTGTAAGGGTTAGGCTTACGCTTAGGTTAGGTCCGGGATAGGATTAGGGTTAGGGTTAGTGTTAGGGTTAGTGTTAGTGTTAGGGTTAGGTTAAGTGTTAGGCTTAGGGTTAGGTTTAAGGTTAGAAAAAAAATAAAATATATGAATTTCATGAAATGTCCAAGTATAGTTAGAAATGAGAACAGTCTTCCTTTACTCTGTAGAATCTTTACTTTGTAAGATAATCACCTTGTTGAAACTGTGTGAATTTCTACGGTTAAATTTAGGTTTAGCGTAAGGGTTAACATTAGGTTTAGGGTTAGTGTTAGGGTTATGGTAAGGGTTAGGCTTAGGGTTAAAGTTAGGCTTAGGGTTAGGGTTAGGGTTAGGCATAGGGTTAGGGTTAGAAAACAAAAGAATATGTACGAATTTCATGAAATGCTTTTGTGTAAAACGAACATGTGTATCTGTGAAATGATACATTGTTGTTGTAGATATTTCCAAGTATATTTAGAACTGAGAACAGTCTTCCTTTCCTTTGTAGAAGCTTTACTTTGTAAGATAATCACCTTGATGAAAGTGTATGAATTTCTAGGGTTAGGGTTAGTGGAAGGGTTAGCGTTAGGGTATGGGTTAGTTTTAGGTTAGGTTAGGGTAGTGTTAGGTTTAGGGTTAGTGTTAGTGTTAGGCTTAGTATTAGTTTTAGTGTAAGGTTTAAACTTAGGCTTAGCGTTAGGATTAGGGTTAGTGTTAGGTTTAGGGTTAGGGTTAGGGTAAGTGTTAGGCATTTATTAGGGTTAGGGTTAGTGTAAGGTTTAGGCTCAGGATTAGGTTTAACTTTAGAAAAAAAGTCATATGTGTGAATTTCATGAAATACTTTTGTTTGAAACGCACATGTGTTTCTTGAAATGATACATTGGAGTTGGATATATGTAAAAGTATAGTTAGAATGAGAACAGTCTTCCTTTTCTCTGTAGAATCTTTACTTTGTAAGATAATCACCTTGTTGAAACTGTATGAATTTCTAGTGTTAGGGTTAGGGTAAAGGTTAGCGTTAGGATTAGGGTTAGGTTTAGGGTTAGGGTAAGGGTTAGGTTTATGCTTAGGGTTAGGGTTCGGGCTATGGTTATGCTTAGGTTTAGGCCAGGGTCACGGCCAGGCTTAGGGCCAGGGCCAGGTTAGGTTTAGGGTTAGGGCCAGTGTTATTGTCACGGCCAGGCCTTAGGCTTAGGGCTAGGCTTAGTGCAAGTTTTAGGCTTAGGGCCAGGGCTAGGGCCAGTGCTAGTGCTAGTGTAAGGGCCATGGTAAGGGCTAGGCTTAGGGTTAGGTTTAGGGCAAGTTTAGGCTTAGTGTCACTGTTAAGGCTAGGGTTAGGGTGAGGGCCTGGCTTAGGCTTAGGGTTAGTGTTAGGATTAGGGTTAGGTGAGGCTTTGGTTTAGACTTAGGGTTAGGGTTAGAGTTAGGGTAAGTTTTCAGCTTTGGCCTAGGGTTAGTGTTAGGTTAGGGTTAGGGTTAGGCTTAGGGTTAGGGTTAGAAAAAAGAATATGTACGAATTTCATGAAATACTTTTTGTAAAACGCACATGTGTTTCTCTGAAATGATATGTTGTTGTTGGAAATATGACAAAGTATATTTAGAAATGAGAACCGTCTTCCTTTTCTCTGCAGAAACTTTACTGTGAAAGTGTATGAATTTCAAGGGTTAGGGTTACTGGAAGGTTTAGCGTTAGGGTTAGGGTTACAGTTAGGGAAAGTGTTAGGCTTAGGGTTTGGGTTACGGTTAGTTTTAGGATTAGGTTAAGGGTTAGTGTTAGGCTTAGGCTTAGGGTCAGGATTAGGATTACGTTTAGGGCCAGGTTTAGGGTAAGCATTAGGCCTGGGCTTAGGGCCAGGGCCAGTGTTATAGTGAGGGCCAGGGCCAGGGCTATTGTTAGGGCTAGGGCCAGGGCCATGGTTAGTCTTAGGGCCAGGGCCAGGATTAGGCTAGGCTAAGGGTCAGGCTTAGGCCAGGCTAGGCACAGTGAAAAGTCAGTCCTAGGGCTAGTGTCACGGCCAGATTTAGGGTTAGTGTACGGTTAGGCTTAGGGTTAGTGTTAGTGTTAGGGCTAGGCTTAGGCTTAGGCTTAGGGTTAGTTTTATTGCAATGATTAGGCCTTAGGCTTAGCTTTTGGGCTAGGCTTTAGTGTTAATGTTTGTGTTAGGGCTAGGGCAATGCTTAGGCTTCAGGGTCAGGACTAGCCTTTAAGGTAAGGGCCAGGCCAAGGGCCAGGATTAGGGCCAGTGCTAGGGCCAGGCCTTAGGGCCAGGGCTAGTGCTAGTGTTAGGCTTAGGTTTAGGATTAGGCCAGGGTTAAGGTTAGGTTTAGTATTAGGGTTAGGGCTAGGGTATTGCTTAGGCTTAGGTTAGGGTTAGGGTTACGGTAAGGGTTAGGCTTAGGGTTAGGGTTAAGTTTAGAAAAAAAAGAATAAAATACTTTTGTGTGAAACGCACATGTGTTTCTCTGAAATGATACGTTGGAGTTGGATATATGTCCAAGTATAATTAGAAATGAGAACAGTCTTCCTTTTCGCTGTAGAATCTTTACTTTGTAAGTTAATGACCTTGTTGAAACTCTATGAATTTCTAGGGTTAGGGTTAGGTTTAGGGTAGTGGTTAGAATTAGGTTTAGTGTTAGGATTACTGTTAGGGTAAGGGTTAGGCTTAGGGTTAGGGTCTATTAGGGTTAGGGCTAGGATTAGGCTTAGTGTTAGGGTTAGGTTTAGTGTTAGGGTTAGGCTTAGGGTTAGAGTTAGTTTAAGATTTGGTTAGGATTATGTTTAGTGCAAGGGTTAGTCACAGGCTTAGGGTTAGTGTTATGGTTATTGTTAGGGCTAGGGCCAGTGCTAGGGCAAGGGCTAGGCTTAGGTTAGGGCTAGGGCCAGGGCTAGGGCTAGTGGCAGTGTTAGGCCTAGGATCAGGTTTAGTGTAAGGGTTAGACTTAGGCTTAGGATTAGGGTTAGGTTTAGGTTTCGTATTAGGGTTAGGGTTAGTGTTAGGGTATGGGTAAGGCTTAGGTTAGTGTTAGGGTTAGGGTAAGGGTTAGGGTTAAGTTTAGAAAAAAAAGAATGAAATACTTTTGTGTGAATCGCACATGTGTTTCTCTGAAATGATACATTGGTGTTGGATATATGTCCAAGTATAGTTAGAAATGAGAACAGTCTTCCTTTTCTCTGTAGAATCTTTACTTTGTAAGATAATCACCTTGTTGAAACTGTATGAAATTCTAGGGTTAAGTTTAGGTTTAGCGTAAGGGTTAGTGTTAGGTTTAGGGTTAGTGTTAGGGTTACGGTAAGGGTTAGGCTTAGTGTTAGGGTTAGGGTTAGGCGTAAGGTTAGGGTTAGAAAACAAAAGAATATTTACGAATTTCATGAAATGCTTTTGTGTAAAACGAACATGTGTATCTGTGAAATGATACATTGTTGTTGGAGATATTTCCAAGTATATTTAGAACTGAGAACAGTCTTCCTTTCCTTTGTAGAAGCTTTACTTTGTAAGATAATCACCTTGTTGAAAGTGCATGAATTTCTAGGGTTAGCGTAAGGGTTAGCGTTAGGTTTAGTGTTAGTGTTAGGGTTACGGTAAGGGTTAGGCTTAGGGTTAGGCTTAGGGTAGTGTTAGGTTTAGGGTTAGTGTTAGTGTTAGGCTTAGGCTTAGGATTAGTTTTAGTGTAAGGTTTAAACTTAGGCTTAGCGTTAGGATTAGGATTAGGGTTAGGGTAAGGGTTAGGCATTTGTTAGGGTTATGGTTAGTGTAAGGTTTAGGCTCAGGATTAGGGTTATCTTTAGAAAAAAAGTCATATGTATGAATTTCATGAAATACTTTTGTGTGAAACGCACATGTGTTTCTCGGAAATGATACATTGGAGTTGGATATATGTAAAAGTATAGTTAGAATGAGAACAGTCTTCCTTTTCTCTGTAGAATCTTTACTTTGTAAGATAATCACCTTGTTGAAACTGTATGAATTTCTAGGGTTAGGGTAAAGGTTAGCGTTAGGATTAGGGTTAGGGTTAGGGTTAGGGTAAGGGTTAGGGTTATGCTTAGGTTAGGGTTAGGTTTAGGGTTATGCTTAGGTCTAGGGTTAGGGTTACGGGTTGGTTTAGGGCCAGGGCTAGGCTTAGGGCCAGGGCTAGTGTTATTGTTATGGTTAGGCTTAGGCCAGGCTTTAGTGCAAGTTTTAGGCCTAGGACAGGGCTAGGGCTAGTGTTAGTGTAAGGGCTTTGGTAAGGGTTAATCTTAGGGCTAGGCCTAGGGCAAGTTTAGGCTTAGTGTTACTGTTAAGGTTAGGGTTAGGGTGAGGGTTTGGCTTAGGGTTAGGGTTAGTGTTAGGATTAAGTTTAGGTGAGGCTTAGGTTTAGTCTTAGGGTTAGGGTTAGGGTAAATTTTCAGCTTTGGCTTAGGGTTAGTGTTAGGGTTAGGGTTAGGGTTAGGCTTAGGGTTAGGGTTAGAAAAAAAGAATATGTACGAATTTCATGAAATCCTTTTTTGTAAAACGCACATGTGTTTCTCTGAAATGATATGTTGTTGTTGGAGATATGTCAAAGTATATTTTGAAATGAGAACCATCTTCCTTTTCTCTGCAGAAACTTTACTGTGAAAGTATATGAATTTCAAGGGTTAGGGTTAGAGGAAGGTTTAGCATTAGGGTTAGGATTACAGTTAGAGTAAGTGTTAGGCTTAGGGTTTGGGTTAGGGTTAGTTTTAGGGTTAGGTTAAGGGTTAGTGTTAGGGTTAGGTTTAGGATTAGGCTTAGGGTTAGGTTTAGGGTAAGGGTTAGGCTTGGGCTTAGGGTTAGGCAGGCCAGTGCCATAGTTAGGGCCAGGGCCAGGGCCAGTGCCAGGCCTTAGGGTTAGCCTTATTGCAATGATTAGGCTTAGGCCCAGTTCTCGGGCTAGGGCTAGTGCCAATGTTTGTGTTAGGGCTAGGGCAATGCTTAGGCTTAGGGTTAGGATTAGGGCTAAGGCAAGGGTTAGGCTAAGGGTCAGGATTATGGTTAGTGTTAGGGTTAGGTTTAGGGTTAGTGTTAATATTAGACTTAATGTTTAGGATTAGGTTAGGGTTAAGGTTAGGTTTAGTATTAGGGTTAGGGTTAGGGTTAGGGTATGGGTTAGGCTTAGGTTAGAGTTAGGGTTACGATAAGGGTCAGGCTTAGTGTTAGGGTTAAGTTTACAAAAAAAGAATAAAATACTTTTGTGTGAAACGCACATGTGTTTCTCTGAAATGATACATTGCTGTTGGATATATGTCCAAGTATAGTTAGAAATGAGAACAGTCTTCCTTTTCTCTTTAGAATCTTTACTTTGTAAGATAATCACCTGGTTGAAACTGTATGAATTTCTACGGTTAATTTTAGGTTTAGCATAAGGGTTAGCGTTAGGTTTAGGGTTAGAGTTAGGATTACGGTAAGGGTTAGGCTTAGTGTTAGGGTTAGGCTTAGGGTTAGGGCCTGGGTTAGGCTTAGGTTTAGGGTTAGGTTTAGTGTTAGGTTTAGGTTTAGGGTCAGGGCTAGGCTTAGGCTTAGGCTTATGGTCACGTTTAGTGCAAGACCTTAGTCTTAGGCTTAGGGTTAGTGTTAGTGTTAGTGTTAGTATTAGTGTTTGGGTTAGGGTTAGGGTAAGGTTAGGGTTAGTGTTAGAGTTAGGTTTAGTGTTAGGGTAAGGTTTAGGCTTAGTTTTAATGTTCAGCTTAGAAAAAAAAGAATATGTATGAATTACATGAAATGCTTTTGTGTGAAACGGACATGTGTTTCTCTGAAATGATACATTGTTGTTTTAGATATGTCCAAGTATAGTTAGAAATGAGAACAGTCTTCATTTTTTCTGTAGAAGCTTTACTTTGTAAGATAATCAACTTGTTGAAAGTGTATGAATTTCTAGGGTTAGGGTTAATGGAAGGGTTAGCGTTAGGGTTAGGGTTAGGTTTAGGGTTAGGGAAAGTGTTAGGTTTAGGGTTTGGGTTAGGGTTAGGGTTAGTGTTAGGCTTAGGTTTAGGGTTAGTGTTAGTGTTAGGATTAGGGTTAGGTGAGGCTTAGGCTTAGGGTTATGTTTAGGGTAAGGTTTAGGCTTTGGCTTATGGTTAGGGTTAGTGTTTGTGTTAGGGTTAGGGTTAGGCTTAGGGTTATGGTTAGAAAAAAGAATATGTACGAATTTCATGAAATGCATTTGTGTGAAAAGCACATGAGTTTCTCTGAAATGATACGTTGGAGTTGGATATATGTCAAAGTATAATTGGAAATGAGAACAGTCTTCCTTTTCTCTGTAGAGTCTTTACTTTGTAAGATAATCAACTTGTTGAAACTCTATGAATTTCTAGGGTTAGGGTTAGGTTTAGGGTAGTGGTTAGAATTAGGTTTAGTGTTAGGGTTAGTGTTAGGGTAAGGGTTAGGCTTAGTGTTAGGGTCTATTAGGGTTAGGGCTAGGATTTGGCTTAGGGTTAGGGGTTAGGTTTATTGTTAGGGTTATGTTTAGGTTTAGTGTTAGTTTTAGGTTTTGGCTTAGGATTATGTTTAGTATAAGGGTTAGTCTTAGGCTTCACGGTCAGTGCTAGGGCTAGTGTTAGGGCCAGGGCCAGTGCTAGGGTAAGGGCCAGGCTTAGGCCAGGCCAGGGCCAGGGTAAGTGCTAGTGTTAGGCTTAGGCTTAGGATTAGGTTTAGTGTAAGGGTTAGACTTATGCTTAGGATTAGGGTTAGGGTTAGGTTTAGTACTAGGGTTAGGGTTAGTGTTAGGGTATGGGTTAGGGTAGGTTAGGGTGAGGGTTAGGGTAAGGGTTAGGCTTAGGTTTAGGGTTAAGTTTAGAAAAATAGAATGAAATACTTTTGTGTGAAACGCACATGTGTTTCTCTGAAATGATACATTGCTGTTGGATATATGTCCAAGTATAGTTAGAAATGAGAACAGTCTTCCTTTTCTCTTTAGAATCTTTACTTTGTAAGATAATCACCTTGTTGGAACTGTATGAATTTCTACGGTTAAGTTTAGGTTTAGCGTAAGGGTTAGCATTAGGTTTAGGGTTAGCCTTAGGATTACGGTAAGGGTTAGGCTTAGGGTTAGAGTTAGGCTTAGGGTTAGGGTTTGGGTTAGGCTTAGGTTTAGGGTTAGGTTTAGTGCTAGGTTTAGGTTTAGGGTTAGGCTTAGGCTTATGGTTATGGTTACGTTTAGTGTAAGACTTTATCTTAGGCTTAGGTTTAGGGTTAGTGTTAGTGTTTGGGATAGGGTTAGGGTAAGGTTAGGGTTAGTGTTAGAGTTAGGTTTAGGGTTAGGGTAAGGTTTAGGCTTAGTTTTAATGTTAAGGTTAGAAAAAAAAGAATATGTATGAATTACATGAAATGCTTTTGTGTGAAACGGACATGTGTTTCTCTGAAATGATACATTGTTGTTGGAGATATGTCCAAGTATAGTTAGAAATGAGAACAGTCTTCATTTTTTCTGTAGAAGCTTTACTTTGTAAGATAATCAACTTGTTGAAAGTGTATGAATTTCTAGGGTTAGGGTTAATGGAAGGGTTAGCGTTAGGGTTAGGGTTAGGTTTAGGGTTAGGGAAAGTGTTAGGTTTAGGGTTTGGGTTAGGGTTAGGCTTAGGGTTAGGGTTAGTGTTAGGCTTAGGTTTAGGGTTAGTGTTAGTGTTAGGATTAGGGTTAGGTGAGGCTTATGCTATGGTTATGTTTAGGGTAAGGTTTAGGCTTTGGCTTAGGGTTAGGGTTAGTGCTTGTGTTAGGGTTAGGGTTAGGCTTAGGGTTATGGTTAGAAAAAAAAGAATATTTACGAATTTCATGAAATGCATTTGTGTGAAAAGCACATGTGTTTCTCTGAAATGATACGTTGGAGTTGGATATATGTCAAAGTATAATTGGAAATGAGAACAGTCTTCCTTTTCTCTGTAGAGTCTTTACTTTGTAAGATAATCAACTTGTTGAAACTCTATGAATTTCTAGGTTAGGGTTAGTTTTAGGGTAGTGGTTAGAATTAGGTTTAGTGTTAGGGTTAGTGTTAGGGTAAGGGTTAGGCTTAGTGTTAGGGTCTATTAGGGTTAGGGCTAGGATTAGGCTTAGGGTTAGGGTTAGGTTTAGTGTTAGGGTTATGTTTAGGTTTAGTGTTGGTTTTAGGTTTTGGCTTAGGATTATGTTTAGTATAAGGGTTGGTCTTAGGCCTTACGGTTAGTGTTAGGGTTAGTGTTAGGGTTAGGGTTAGTGTTAGGGTGGGGTTAGGCTTAGGGTTATGGTTAGAAAAAAAGAATATTTACGAATTTCATGAAATGCATTTGTGTGAAAAGCACATGTGTTTCTCTGAAATGATACGTTGGAGTTGGATATATGTCAAAGTATAATTGGAAATGAGAACAGTCTTCCTTTTCTCTGTAGAGTCTTTACTTTGTAAGATAATCAACTTGTTGAAACTCTATGAATTTCTAGGGTTAGGGTTAGGTTTAGGGTAGTGGTTAGAATTAGGTTTAGTGTTAGGGTTAGTGTTAGGGTAAGGGTTAGGCTTAGTGTTAGGGTCTATTAGGGTTAGGGCTAGGATTAGGCTTAGGGTTAGGGTTAGGTTTAGTGTTAGGGTTATGTTTAGGTTTAGTGTTAGTTTTAGGTTTTGGCTTAGGATTATGTTTAGTATAAGGGTTAGTCTTAGGCTTACGGTTAGTGTTAGGGTTAGTGTTAGGGTTAGTGTTAGGGTAAGGGTTAGGCTTAGGTTAGGGTTAGGGTAAGTGTTAGTTTTAGGCTTAGGCTTAGGATTAGGTTTAGTGTAAGGGTTAGATTTAGGCTTAGGATTAGGGTTAGGGTTAGGTTTACTACTAGGGTTAGGGTTAGTGTTAGGGTATGGGTTAGGGTAGGTTAGGGTGAGGGTTAGGGTAAGGGTTAGGCTTAGGTTTAGGGTTAAGTTTAGAAAAATAGAATGAAATACTTTTGTGTGAAACGCACATGTGTTTCTCTGAAATGATACATTGCTGTTGGATATACGTCCAAGTATAGTTAGAAATGAGAACAGTCTTCCTTTTCTCTGTAGAATCTTTACTTTGTAAGATAATCACCTTGTTGGAACTGTATGAATTTCTACGGTTAAGTTTAGGTTTAGCGTAAGGGTTAGCATTAGGTTTAGGGTTAGCCTTAGGATTACGGTAAGGGTTAGGCTTAGGGTTAGGGTTAGGCTTAGGGTTAGGGTTTGGGTTAGGCTTAGGTTTAGGGTTAGGTTTAGTGCTAGGTTTAGGTTTAGGGTTAGGCTTAGGCTTATGGTTATGGTTACGTTTAGTGTAAGACTTTATCTTAGGCTTAGGGTTAGGGTTAGTGTTAGTGTTAGTGTTTGGGTTAGGGTTAGGGTAAGGTTAGGGTTAGTGTTAGAGTTAGGTTTAGGGTTAGGGTAAGGTTTAGGCTTAGTTTTAATGTTAAGGTTAGAAATAAAAGAATATGTATGAATTACATGAAATGCTTTTGTGTGAAACGGACATGTGTTTCTCTGAAATGATACATTGTTGTTGGAGATATGTCCAAGTATAGTTAGAAATGAGTACAGTCTTCATTTTTTCTGTAGAAGCTTTACTTTGTAAGATAATCAACTTGTTGAAAGTGTATGAATTTCTAGGGTTAGGGTTAGTGGAAGGGTTAGGCTTAGACTTAGGGTTAGGGTTAGTTTTAGTGTTAGTGTTTGGGTTAGGCTTAGGGTAAGGGTTAGGCTTAGGGTTAGACTTAGGTTTAGGGTTATGGTAAGGTTTAGGCTTAGTTTAAGGTTAAGGCTAGAAAAAAAGAATATGTATGAATTTCATGAAATGCTTTTGTGTGAAACGAACATGTGTTTCTCTGAAATTATACGTTGTTGTTGGACATATGTCAAATATAGTTAGAAATGAGAACTGTCTTTTTTTTCTCTGTAGAAACTTTACTCTGAAAGATAATCATTTTGTTTTGAAAGTGTATGTATTTCTAGGGTTAGGCTTAGGGTTAGGTTTAGGGTAAGTTTTCGGCTTTGGCTTAGGGTTAGGTTTAGTGTTAGTGTTAGGGTTTGGCTTAGGGTTAGGATTAGAAAAAAAGAATATGTATGAATTTCAAGAAATGCTTTTGTGTGAAACGAACATGTGTTTCTCGGAAATGATACATTGTTGTTGGTGATATGTCCAAGTATAGTTACAAATGAGAACAGTCTTCCTTTTCTTTGTAGAAGCTTTACTTTGTAAGATAATCACCTTGTTGAATGTTTATTAATTTCTAGGGTTAGGGTTAGTGGTGGGTTTAGCGTTAGTGTTAGGGTTAGGGTTAGGGTAATTGTTAGGCTTAGGGTTTGGGTTAAGGTTAGGCTTAGGGTTAGTGTTAGGGTTAGGGTTAGGGTAAGGGTTAGTGTTAGTGTTAGTGTTAGGGTTAGGGTAAGGGCTAGGCTTATGGTTAGTGTTAGGGTTAGGTTAAGGTTAGGCTTAGGGTTACTGTTAAGGTTAGGATTAGGATTAGGCTTAGGTTTAGGGTTATGTTTAGGGTTAGGCTTAGGTTTAGGATTAGGGTTAGGGTTTGGCTTAGGGTTAGGGTTAATGTTAGGGTTAGGGTTAGGTGAGGCTTAGGCTTAGGGTTAGGTTTAGGGTAAGTTTTCGGCTTTGGCTTAGGGTTAGGTTTAGTGTTAGTGTTAGGGTTTGGCTTAGGGTTAGGGTTAGAAAAAAAGAATATGTACGAATTTCATGAAATGCTTTTGTGTGAAACGAACATTTGTTTCTCTGAAATGATATGTTGTTGTTGGAGATATGTCAAAGTATATTTAGAAAAGAGAACAGTCTTCCTTTTCTCTGTAGAAACTTTACTTTGAAATATAATCACCTTGTTGAAACTGTATGAATTTCTAGGGTTAGGGTTAGGGTTATTTTTTGGGTTAGTGTTAGGGTTAGGGTAAGGCATAGGTTTAGGGTTAGTGTTAGGTTGAGGGTTATGGTTAGGGTTAGAAAAAAAGAATATATATGAATTTCATGAAATGCTTTTGTTTGAAACGGACATGTGTTTCTCTGAAATGATACATTGTTGTTGGAGATATGTCCAAGTATAGTTACAAATGAGAACAGTCTTCCTTTTCTTTGTAGAAGCTTTACTTTGTAAGATAATCACCTTGTTGAATGTTTATTAATTTCTAGGGTTAGGGTTAGTGGTGGGTTTAGCGTTAGTGTTAGGGTTAGGGTTAGGGTAATTGTTAGGCTTAGGGTTTGGGTTAAGGTTAGGCTTAGGGTTAGTGTTAGGGTTAGGATTAGGGTTAGTGTTAGGGTTAGAGTTAGGTTAGGCTTAGGCTTAGGCTTAGGGTTAGGTTTAGAGTAAGGGTTAGGCTTTGGCTTAGGGTTAGGGTTAGTGTTAGGTTAGGGTTAGTGTTAGGCTTAGGGTTAGGGTGAGAAAAATAGAATATGTACGATTATCATGAAATGCTTTTGTGTGAAACGCACATGTGTTTCTCTGAAATGATACGTTGTTGTTGGAGATATGTCCAAGTATAGTTATAAATGAGAACAGTCTTCCTTTTCTCTGTAGAACCTTTACTTTGTAAGATAATCACCTTGTTGAAACTGTATGAATTTGTAGGGTTAGGGTTAGGGTTTGGGTAAGGGTTAAGGTTAAGTTTAGGGTTAGGGTTAGGGTAAGTGTTAGGCTTTGGGTTAGGGTTAGGCTTATTGCCAGGCTTAGGGTTAAGCTTAGGATTATGCTTATGGTTAGTGTTAGGTTTAGGTTTCGGGTTAGTGTTAGTGTTAGGGTTAGGCTTATTCTTAGGCTTAGGGTTAGGTTTATTGTAATGGTTAGGCTTAGGCTTAGTTTTCGGGTTAGGGTTAGGGTTCGTTTTAGAGTTTGGGTTAGGTTTAGTGTAAGTGTTAGGCTTAGGGTTAGGGTTAGTGTTAGTGTTAGGGTTAGTGTTAGGGTTAGGCTTAGTGTTAGGTTTAGTGTAAGGGTTAGGCTTAAGCTAAGGGTTAGGGTTAGGGTTAGTGTAAGGGTTAGGGTTAGGGTAAGGGTTATACTTAGTTTTAGGGTTAGGTTAAGGGTTGGGCTTAAGTTTAGGGTTAAGTTAGAAAAAAAATAATATTAATGAATTTCATGAAATACTTTTCTGTGAAACGCACATGTGTTTCTCTTAAATGATACGTTGTTCTTGGAGATATGTCAAAGTATAATTAGAAATGAGAACAGTCTTCCTTTTCTTTGTAGAAACTTTACTTTGAAAGATAATCACCTTGTTTGAAAGTGTATGAATTTCTATGCTTAGGTTTTTGGTTAGGGTTAGTTTTAGGGATAGGTAAAGGGTTAGGCTTACTGTTAGGTTTTGGGTTAGGATTAGGGTTTTGGGTTAGGGTTAGGGTTAGGCTTAATCTTAGGCTTAGGGTTAGTTTTAGGATAAGCGTTAGGCTTAGGCTTAGTGTTAGTGTTAGGGTTAGTTTTAGTGTTAGTGTTAGGGTTAGAAAAAAAGAATGTGTATGAATTTCATGAAATGCTTTTGTGTGAAATGCACATGTGTTTCTCTGAAATGATACGTTGCTGTTTGAGATATATCACAGTATAGTTAGAAATGAGAACAGTCTTTTCTGTGTAGAAGCTGTACTTTGAAAGATACTCACCGTGATTTGTAAGTGTATGAATTTCTAGGGTTAGTGTTAGGGTTAGGGTTAGGGTTAGGTTTAGGCTTAGGGTTAGGGTTAGTGTTAAGGAAAGGTTTAGGGTTAGTGTTATTGTTAGGGTTATTGTTCGGCTTAGCCTTAGTGTTAGGTTTAGTGTAAGGGTTAGGCTTACGCTTAGGGTTAGGGTTCGGGATAGGATTAGGGTTAGGGTTAGGGTTAGGGTTAGTGTTAGTGTTAGGGTTAGGTTAAGTGTTAGGCTTAGGGTTAGGTTTAAGGTTAGAAAAAAAATAAAATATATGAATTTCATGAAATGTCCAAGTATAGTTAGAAATGAGAACAGTCTTCCTTTACTCTGTAGAATCTTTACTTTGTAAGATAATCACCTTGTTGAAACTGTGTGAATTTCTACGGTTAAATTTAGGTTTAGCGTAAGGGTTAACATTAGGTTTAGGGTTAGTGTTAGGGTTATGGTAAGGGTTAGGCTTAGGGTTAAAGTTAGGCTTAGGGTTAGGGTTAGGGTTAGGCATAGGGTTAGGGTTAGAAAACAAAAGAATATGTACGAATTTCATGAAATGCTTTTGTGTAAAACGAACATGTGTATCTGTGAAATGATACATTGTTGTTGTAGATATTTCCAAGTATATTTAGAACTGAGAACAGTCTTCCTTTCCTTTGTAGAAGCTTTACTTTGTAAGATAATCACCTTGATGAAAGTGTATGAATTTCTAGGGTTAGGGTTAGTGGAAGGGTTAGCGTTAGGGTATGGGTTAGTTTTAGGGTTAGGGTTAGGGTAGTGTTAGGTTTAGGGTTAGTGTTAGTGTTAGGCTTAGTATTAGTTTTAGTGTAAGGTTTAAACTTAGGCTTAGCGTTAGGATTAGGGTTAGTGTTAGGTTTAGGGTTAGGGTTAGGGTAAGGGTTAGGCATTTATTAGGGTTAAGGTTGGTGAAAGGTTTAGGCTCAGGATTAGGTTTAACTTTAGAAAAAAAGTCATATGTATGAATTTCATGAAATACTTTTGTGTGAAACGCACATGTGTTTCTCGGAAATGATACATTGGAGTTGGATATATGTAAAAGTATAGTTAGAATGAGAACAGTCTTCCTTTTCTCTGTAGAATCTTTACTTTGTAAGATAATCACCTTGTTGAAACTGTATGAATTTCTAGTGTTAGGGTTAGGGTAAAGGTTAGCGTTAGGATTAGGGTTAGGTTTAGGGTTAGGGTAAGGGTTAGGTTTATGCTTAGGGTTAGGGTTCGGGTTATGGTTATGCTTAGGTTTAGGGTTAGGGTTACGGTTAGGTTTAGGGTTAGGGTTAGGTTTAGGGTTAGGGTTAGTGTTATTGTTACGGTTAGGCTTAGGCTTAGGGTTAGGTTTAGTGTAAGTTTTAGGCTTAGGGTTAGGGTTAGGGTTAGTGTTAGTGTTAGTGTAAGGGTTATGGTAAGGGTTAGGCTTAGGGTTAGGTTTAGGGTAAGTTTAGGCTTAGTGTTACTGTTAAGGTTAGGGTTAGGATGAGGGTTTGGCTTAGGCTTAGGGTTAGTGTTAGGATTAGGGTTAGGTGAGGCTTTGGTTTAGACTTAGGGTTAGGGTTAGAGTTAGGGTAAGTTTTCAGCTTTGGCCTAGGGTTAGTGTTAGGGTTAGGGTTAGGGTTAGGCTTAGGGTTAGGGTTAGAAAAAAAGAATATGTACGAATTTCATGAAATACTTTTTTGTAAAACGCACATGTGTTTCTCTGAAATGATATGTTGTTGTTGGAAATATGACAAAGTATATTTAGAAATGAGAACCGTCTTCCTTTTCTCTGCAGAAACTTTACTGTGAAAGTGTATGAATTTCAAGGGTTAGGGTTACTGGAAGGTTTAGCGTTAGGGTTAGGGTTACAGTTAGGGAAAGTGTTAGGCTTAGGGTTTGGGTTACGGTTAGTTTTAGGATTAGGTTAAGGGTTAGTGTTAGGTTTAGGTTTAGGGTTAGGATTAGGATTACGTTTAGGGTTAGGTTTAGGGTAAGCATTAGGCTTGGGCTTAGGGTTAGGGTTAGTGTTATAGTGAGGGTTAGGGTTAGGGTTATTGTTAGGGTTAGGGTTATGGTTAGTTTTAGGGTTAGGGTTAGGATTAGGGTTAGGTTAAGGGTTAGGCTTTGGTTAGGGTTAGGCATAGTGTAAAGTTAGGCTTAGGGTTAGTGTTACGGTTAGATTTAGGGTTAGTGTACGGTTAGGTTTAGGGTTAGTGTTAGTGTTAGGGTTAGGCTTAGGCTTAGGCTTAGGGTTAGTTTTATTGTAATGATTAGGCTTAGGCTTAGTTTTTGGGTTAGGTTTAGTGTTAATGTTTGTGTTAGGGTTAGGGTAATGCTTAGGCTTAGGGTTAGGATTAGTTTTAAGGTAAGGGTTAGGCTAAGGGTTAGGATTAGGGTTAGTGTTAGGGTTAGGTTTAGGGTTAGGGTTAGTGTTAGTGTTAGGCTTAGGTTTAGGATTAGGTTAGGGTTAAGGTTAGGTTTAGTATTAGGGTTAGGGTTAGGGTATTGCTTAGGCTTAGGTTAGGGTTAGGGTTACGGTAAGGGTTAGGCTTAGGGTTAGGGTTAAGTTTAGAAAAAAAAGAATAAAATACTTTTGTGTGAAACGCACATGTGTTTCTCTGAAATGATACGTTGGAGTTGGATATATGTCCAAGTATAATTAGAAATGAGAACAGTCTTCCTTTTCGCTGTAGAATCTTTACTTTGTAAGTTAATGACCTTGTTGAAACTCTATGAATTTCTAGGGTTAGGGTTAGGTTTAGGGTAGTGGTTAGAATTAGGTTTAGTGTTAGGATTACTGTTAGGGTAAGGGTTAGGCTTAGGGTTAGGGTCTATTAGGGTTAGGGCTAGGATTAGGCTTAGTGTTAGGGTTAGGTTTAGTGTTAGGGTTAGGCTTAGGGTTAGAGTTAGTTTAAGATTTGGTTAGGATTATGTTTAGTGTAAGGGTTAGTCATAGGCTTAGGGTTAGTGTTATGGTTATTGTTAGGGTTAGGGTTAGTGTTAGGGTAAGGGTTAGGCTTAGGTTAGGGTTAGGGTTAGGGTTAGGGTTAGTGGTAGTGTTAGGCTTAGGATTAGGTTTAGTGTAAGGGTTAGACTTAGGCTTAGGATTAGGGTTAGGTTTAGGTTTCGTATTAGGGTTAGGGTTAGTGTTAGGGTATGGGTAAGGCTTAGGTTAGTGTTAGGGTTAGGGTAAGGGTTAGGGTTAAGTTTAGAAAAAAAAAGAATGAAATACTTTTGTGTGAATCGCACATGTGTTTCTCTGAAATGATACATTGGTGTTGGATATATGTCCAAGTATAGTTAGAAATGAGAACAGTCTTCCTTTTCTCTGTAGAATCTTTACTTTGTAAGATAATCACCTTGTTGAAACTGTATGAATTTCTAGGGTTAGGGTAAAGGTTAGCGTTAGGATTAGGGTTAGGGTTAGGGTTAGGGTAAGGGTTAGGGTTATGCTTAGGGTTAGGGTTAGGTTTAGGGTTATGCTTAGGTTTAGGGTTAGGGTTACGGGTTGGTTTAGGGTTAGGGTTAGGTTTAGGGTTAGGGTTAGTGTTATTGTTATGGTTAGGCTTAGGGTTAGGTTTAGTGTAAGTTTTAGGCTTAGGGTTAGGGTTAGGGTTAGTGTTAGTGTAAGGGTTTTGGTAAGGGTTAATCTTAGGGTTAGGTTTAGGGTAAGTTTAGGCTTAGTGTTACTGTTAAGGTTAGGGTTAGGGTGAGGGTTTGGCTTAGGGTTAGGGTTAGTGTTAGGATTAAGTTTAGGTGAGGCTTAGGTTTAGTCTTAGGGTTAGGGTTAGGGTAAATTTTCAGCTTTGGCTTAGGGTTAGTGTTAGGGTTAGGTTAGGGTTAGGGTTAGGCTTAGGGTTAGGGTTAGAAAAAAAAGAATATGTACGAATTTCATGAAATCCTTTTTTGTAAAACGCACATGTGTTTCTCTGAAATGATATGTTGTTGTTGGAGATATGTCAAAGTATATTTTGAAATGAGAACCATCTTCCTTTTCTCTGCAGAAACTTTACTGTGAAAGTATATGAATTTCAAGGGTTAGGGTTAGAGGAAGGTTTAGCATTAGGGTTAGGATTACAGTTAGAGTAAGTGTTAGGCTTAGGGTTTGGGTTAGGGTTAGTTTTAGGGTTAGGTTAAGGGTTAGTGTTAGGGTTAGGTTTAGGATTAGGCTTAGGGTTAGGTTTAGGGTAAGGGTTAGGCTTGGGCTTAGGGTTAGGGTTAGTGTTATAGTTAGGGTTAGGGTTAGGGTTAGTGTTAGGCTTAGGGTTAGTTTTATTGTAATGATTAGGCTTAGGCTCAGTTTTCGGGTTAGGGTTAGTGTTAATGTTTGTGTTAGGGTTAGGGTAATGCTTAGGCTTAGGGTTAGGATTAGGGTTAAGGTAAGGGTTAGGCTAAGGGTTAGGATTATGGTTAGTGTTAGGGTTAGGTTTAGGGTTAGTGTTAATATTAGACTTAATGTTTAGGATTAGGTTAGGGTTAAGGTTAGGTTTAGTATTAGGGTTAGGGTTAGGGTTAGGGTATGGGTTAGGCTTAGGTTAGAGTTAGGGTTACGATAAGGGTCAGGCTTAGGGTTAGGGTTAAGTTTACAAAAAAAGAATAAAATACTTTTGTGTGAAACGCACATGTGTTTCTCTGAAATGATACATTGCTGTTGGATATATGTCCAAGTATAGTTAGAAATGAGAACAGTCTTCCTTTTCTCTTTAGAATCTTTACTTTGTAAGATAATCACCTGGTTGAAACTGTATGAATTTCTACGGTTAATTTTAGGTTTAGCATAAGGGTTAGCGTTAGGTTTAGGGTTAGAGTTAGGATTACGGTAAGGGTTAGGCTTAGTGTTAGGGTTAGGCTTAGGGTTAGGGTTTGGGTTAGGCTTAGGTTTAGGGTTAGGTTTAGTGTTAGGTTTAGGTTTAGGGTTAGGGTTAGGCTTAGGCTTAGGTTTATGGTTACGTTTAGTGTAAGACTTAGTCTTAGGCTTAGGGTTAGTGTTAGTGTTAGTGTTAGTATTAGTGTTTGGGTTAGGGTTAGGGTAAGGTTAGGGTTAGTGTTAGAGTTAGGTTTAGTGTTAGGGTAAGGTTTAGGCTTAGTTTTAATGTTCAGCTTAGAAAAAAAAGAATATGTATGAATTACATGAAATGCTTTTGTGTGAAACGGACATGTGTTTCTCTGAAATGATACATTGTTGTTTTAGATATGTCCAAGTATAGTTAGAAATGAGAACAGTCTTCATTTTTTCTGTAGAAGCTTTACTTTGTAAGATAATCAACTTGTTGAAAGTGTATGAATTTCTAGGGTTAGGGTTAATGGAAGGGTTAGCGTTAGGGTTAGGGTTAGGTTTAGGGTTAGGGAAAGTGTTAGGTTTAGGGTTTGGGTTAGGGTTAGGGTTAGTGTTAGGCTTAGGTTTAGGGTTAGTGTTAGTGTTAGGATTAGGGTTAGGTGAGGCTTAGGCTTAGGGTTATGTTTAGAGGTAAGGTTTAGGCTTTGGCTTATGGTTAGGGTTAGTGTTTGTGTTAGGGTTAGGGTTAGGCTTAGGGTTATGGTTAGAAAAAAAGAATATGTACGAATTTCATGAAATGCATTTGTGTGAAAAGCACATGAGTTTCTCTGAAATGATACGTTGGAGTTGGATATATGTCAAAGTATAATTGGAAATGAGAACAGTCTTCCTTTTCTCTGTAGAGTCTTTACTTTGTAAGATAATCAACTTGTTGAAACTCTATGAATTTCTAGGGTTAGGGTTAGGTTTAGGGTAGTGGTTAGAATTAGGTTTAGTGTTAGGGTTAGTGTTAGGGTAAGGGTTAGGCTTAGTGTTAGGGTCTATTAGGGTTAGGGCTAGGATTAGGCTTAGGGTTAGGGTTAGGTTTAGTGTTAGGGTTATGTTTAGGTTTAGTGTTAGTTTTAGGTTTTGGCTTAGGATTATGTTTAGTATAAGGGTTAGTCTTAGGCTTACGGTTAGTGTTAGGGTTAGTGTTAGGGTTAGGGTTAGTGTTAGGGTAAGGGTTAGGCTTAGGTTAGGGTTAGGGTTAGGGTAAGTGTTAGTGTTAGGCTTAGGCTTAGGATTAGGTTTAGTGTAAGGGTTAGACTTATGCTTAGGATTAGGGTTAGGGTTAGGTTTAGTACTAGGGTTAGGGTTAGTGTTAGGGTATGGGTTAGGGTAGGTTAGGGTGAGGGTTAGGGTAAGGGTTAGGCTTAGGTTTAGGGTTAAGTTTAGAAAAATAGAATGAAATACTTTTGTGTGAAACGCACATGTGTTTCTCTGAAATGATACATTGCTGTTGGATATATGTCCAAGTATAGTTAGAAATGAGAACAGTCTTCCTTTTCTCTTTAGAATCTTTACTTTGTAAGATAATCACCTTGTTGGAACTGTATGAATTTCTACGGTTAAGTTTAGGTTTAGCGTAAGGGTTAGCATTAGGTTTAGGGTTAGCCTTAGGATTACGGTAAGGGTTAGGCTTAGGGTTAGAGTTAGGCTTAGGGTTAGGGTTTGGGTTAGGCTTAGGTTTAGGGTTAGGTTTAGTGCTAGGTTTAGGTTTAGGGTTAGGCTTAGGCTTATGGTTATGGTTACGTTTAGTGTAAGACTTTATCTTAGGCTTAGGGTTAGGGTTAGTGTTAGTGTTTGGGATAGGGTTAGGGTAAGGTTAGGGTTAGTGTTAGAGTTAGGTTTAGGGTTAGGGTAAGGTTTAGGCTTAGTTTTAATGTTAAGGTTAGAAAAAAAGAATATGTATGAATTACATGAAATGCTTTTGTGTGAAACGGACATGTGTTTCTCTGAAATGATACATTGTTGTTGGAGATATGTCCAAGTATAGTTAGAAATGAGAACAGTCTTCATTTTTTCTGTAGAAGCTTTACTTTGTAAGATAATCAACTTGTTGAAAGTGTATGAATTTCTAGGGTTAGGGTTAATGGAAGGGTTAGGGTTAGTGTTAGGCTTAGGTTTAGGGTTAGTGTTAGTGTTAGGATTAGGGTTAGGTGAGGCTTATGCTTAGGGTTATGTTTAGGGTAAGGTTTAGGCTTTGGCTTAGGGTTAGGGTTAGTGCTTGTGTTAGGGTTAGGGTTAGGCTTAGGGTTATGGTTAGAAAAAAAGAATATTTACGAATTTCATGAAATGCATTTGTGTGAAAAGCACATGTGTTTCTCTGAAATGATACGTTGGAGTTGGATATATGTCAAAGTATAATTGGAAATGAGAACAGTCTTCCTTTTCTCTGTAGAGTCTTTACTTTGTAAGATAATCAACTTGTTGAAACTCTATGAATTTCTAGGGTTAGGGTTAGGTTTAGGGTAGTGGTTAGAATTAGGTTTAGTGTTAGGGTAAGTGTTAGGGTAAGGGTTAGGCTTAGTGATAGGGTCTATTAGGGTTAGGGCTAGGATTAGGCTTAGGGTTAGGGTTAGGTTTAGTGTTAGGGTTATGTTTAGGTTTAGTGTTAGTTTTAGGTTTTGGCTTAGGATTATGTTTAGTATAAAGGGTTAGTCTGAGGCTTACGGTTAGTGTTAGGGTTAGTGTTAGGGTTAGGGTTAGTGTTAGGGTAATGGTTAGGCTTAGGTTAGGGTTAGGGTTAGGGTAAGTGTTAGTGTTAGGCTTAGGCTTAGGATTAGGTTTAGTGTAAGGGTTAGACTTATGCTTAGGATTAGGGTTAGGGTTAGGTTTAGTACTAGGGTTAGGGTTAGGGTTAGGGTATGGGTTAGGGTAGGTTAGGGTGAGGGTTAGGGTAAGGGTTAGGCTTAGGTTTAGGGTTAAGTTTAGAAAAATAGAATGAAATAATTTTGTGTGAAACGCACATGTGTTTCTCTGAAATGATACATTGCTGTTGGATATACGTCCAAGTATAGTTAGAAATGAGAACAGTCTTCCTTTTCTCTTTAGAATATTTACTTTGTAAGATAATCACCTTGTTGGAACTGTATGAATTTCTACGGTTAAGTTTAGGTTTAGCGTAAGGGTTAGCATTAGGTTTAGGGTTAGCCTTAGGATTACGGTAAGGGTTAGGCTTAGGGTTAGGGTTAGGCTTAGGGTTAGGGTTTGGGTTAGGCTTAGGTTTAGGGTTAGGTTTAGTGCTTGGTTTAGGTTTAGGGTTAGGCTTAGGCTTATGGTTATGGTTACGTTTAGTGTAAGACTTTATCTTAGGCTTAGGGTTAGGGTTAGTGTTAGTGTTAGTGTTTGTGTTAGGGTTAGGGTAAGGTTAGGGTTAGTGTTAGAGTTAGGTTTAGGGTTAGGGTAAGGTTTAGGCTTAGTTTTAATGTTAAGGTTAGAAAAAAAAGAATATGTATGAATTACATGAAATGCTTTTGTGTGAAACGGACATGTGTTTCTCTGAAATGATACATTGTTGTTGGAGATATGTCCAAGTATAGTTAGAAATGAGAACAGTCTTCATTTTTTCCGTAGAAGCTTTACTTTGTAAGATAATCTACTTGTTGAAAGTGTATGAATTTCTAGGGTTAGGGTTAGTGGAAGGGTTAGTGTTAGGGTTAGGTTTAGGGTTAGGGAAAGTGTTAGGCTTAGGGTTTGGGTTAGGGATAGGCTTAGGGTTAGGGTTAGTGTTAGGCTTAGGTTTAGGGTTAGTGTTAGTGTTAGGATTAGGGTTAGGTGAGGCTTAGGCTTAGGGTTATGTTTAGGTTAAGGTTTAGGCTTTGGCTTAGGTTTAGGGTTAGTGTTTGTGTTAGGGTTCGGGTTAGGCTTAGGGTTATGGTTAGAAAAAAAGAATATGTACGAATTTCATGAAATGCATTTGTGTTAAAACACATGTGTTTCTCTGAAATGATACGTTGGAGTTGGATATATGTCAAAGTATAATTGGAAATGAGAACAGTCTTCCTTATCTCTGTAGAGTCTTTACTTTGTAAGATAATCAGCTTGTTGAAACTCTACGAATTTCTAGGGTTACGGTTAGGTTTAGGGTAGTGGTTAGAATTAGGTTTAGTGTTAGGGTTAGTGTTAGGGTTAGGGTTAGGCTTAGGGTTAGGGTCTATTAGGGTTATGGCTAGGTTTAGGCTTAGGGTTAGGGTTAGGTTTAGTGTTAGGGTTATGTTTAGGGTTAGTGTTAGTTTTAGGTTTTGGCTTAGGATTATGTTTAGTGTAAGGGTTAGTCTTAGGCTTACGGTTAGTGTTAGGCTAGGTTAGTGTTAGGGTTAGGGTTAGTGTTAGGGTAAGGGTTAGGCTTAGGTTAGGGTTAGGGTTAGGGTAAGTGTTAATGTTAGGCTTAGGCTTAGGATTAGTTTTAGTGTCAGGGTTAGACTTATGCTTAGGATTAGGGTAAGGGTTAGCTTTAGTATTAGGGTTAGGGTTAGTGTTATGGTTATTGTTAGGGTTAGGGTTAGTGTTAGGGTAAGGGTTAGGCTTAGGTTAGGGTTAGGGTTAGGTTTCGTATTAGGGTTAGGGTTAGTGTTAGGGTATGGGTAAGGCTTAGGTTAGTGTTAGGGTTAGGGTAAGGGTTAGGGTTAAGTTTAGAAAAAAAAGAATGAAATACTTTTGTGTGAAACGCACATGTGTTTCTCTGAAATGATACATTGGTGTTGGATATATGTCCAAGTATAGTTAGAAATGAGAACAGTCTTCCTTTTCTCTGTAGAATCTTTACTTTGTAAGATAATCACCTTGTTGAAACTGTATGAAATTCTAGGGTTAAGTTTAGGTTTAGCGTAAGGGTTAGTGTTAGGTTTAGGGTTAGTGTTAGGGTTACGGTAAGGGTTAGGCTTAGTGTTAGGGTTAGGGTTAGGCGTAAGGTTAGGGTTAGAAAACAAAAGAATATTTACGAATTTCATGAAATGCTTTTGTGTAAAACGAACATGTGTATCTGTGAAATGATACATTGTTGTTGGAGATATTTCCAAGTATATTTCGAACTGAGAACAGTCTTCCTTTCCTTTGTAGAAGCTTTACTTTGTAAGATAATCACCTTGTTGAAAGTGTATGAATTTCTAGGGTTAAGTTTAGGTTTAGCGTAAGGGTTAGCGTTAGGTTTAGTGTTGAGTGTTACGGTTACGGTAAGGGTTAGCCTTAGGGTTAGGCTTAGGGTAGTGTTAGGTTTAGGGTTAGTGTTAGTGTTAGGCTTAGGCTTAGGATTAGTTTTAGTGTAAGGTTTAAACTTAGGCTTAGCGTTAGGATTAGGATTAGGGTTAGGGTAAGGGTTAGGCATTTGTTAGGGTTATGGTTAGTGTAAGGTTTAGGCTCAGGATTAGGGTTATCTTTAGAAAAAAAGTCATATGTATGAATTTCATGAAATACTTTTGTGTGAAACGCACATGTGTTTCTCGGAAATGATACATTGGAGTTGGATATATGTAAAAGTATAGTTAGAATGAGAACAGTCTTCCTTTTCTCTGTAGAATCTTTACTTTGTAAGATAATCACCTTGTTGAAACTGTATGAATTTCTAGGGTTAGGGTTAGGGTAAAGGTTAGCGTTAGGATTAGGGTTAGGGTTAGGGTTAGGGTAAGGGTTAGGGTTATGCTTAGGGTTAGGCTTAGGGTTAGGGTTAGGTTTAGGGTTATGCTTAGGTTTAGGGTTAGGGTTACGGGTTGGTTTAGGGTTAGGGTTAGGTTTAGGGTTAGGGTTAGTGTTATTGTTATGGTTAGGCTTAGGCTTAGGGTTAGGTTTAGTGTAAGTTTTAGGCTTAGGGTTAGGGTTAGGGTTAGTGTTAGTGTAAGGGTTATGGTAAGGGTTAATCTTAGGGTTAGGTTTAGGGTAAGTTTAGGCTTAGTGTTACTGTTAAGGTTAGGGTTAGGGTGAGGGTTTGGCTTAGGGTTAGGGTTAGTGTTAGGATTAAGTTTAGGTGAGGCTTAGGTTTAGTCTTAGGGTTAGGGTAAGGGTTAGGGTAAATTTTCAGCTTTGGCTTAGGGTTAGTGTTAGGGTTAGGGTTAGGGTTAGGCTTAGGGTTAGGGTTAGAAAAAAAGAATATGTACGAATTTCATGAAATCCTTTTTTGTAAAACGCACATGTGTTTCTCTGAAATGATATGTTGTTGTTGGAGATATGTCAAAGTATATTTTGAAATGAGAACCATCTTCCTTTTTCTGCAGAAACTTTACTGTGAAAGTATATGAATTTCAAGGGTTAGGGTTAGTGGAAGGTTTAGCATTAGGGTTAGGATTACAGTTAGAGTAAGTGTTAGGCTTAGGGTTTGGGTTAGGGTTAGTTTTAGGGTTAGGTTAAGGGTTAGTGTTAGGGTTAGGTTTAGGGTTAGGATTAGGATTAGGCTTAGGGTTAGGTTTAGGGTAAGGGTTAGGCTTGGGCTTAGGGTTAGGGTTAGTGTTACAGTTAGGGTTAGGGTTAGGGTTAGGGTTAGGGTTAGTGTTAGGGTTAGTGTTAGGGTTAGGGTTAGGGTTAGGGTTAGGGTTATTGTTAGGGTTACGGTTAGGTTTAGGGTTAGTGTTAGTGTTAGGGTTAGGCTTAGGCTTAGGGTTAGTTTTATTGTAATGATTAGGCTTAGGCTCAGTTTTCAGGTTAGGGTTAGTGTTAGTGTTTGTGTTAGGGTTAGGGTAATGCTTAGCTTAGGCTTAGGGTTAGGATTAGGGTTAAGGTAAGGTCAGGCTAAGGGTTAGGATTAGGGTTAGTGTTAGGGTTAGGTTTAGGGTTAGTGTTAGTATTAGGCTTAGGTTTAGGATTAGGTTAGGGTTAAGGTTAGGTTTAGTATTAGGATTAGGGTTAGGGTTAGGGTATGGGTTAGGCTTAGGTTAGAGTTAGGATTACGATAAGGGTTAGGCTTAGGGTTAGGGTTAAGTTTACAAAAAAAGAATAAAATACTTTTGTGTGAAACGCACATGTGTTTCTCTGAAATGATACATTGCTGTTGGATATATGTCCAAGTATAGTTAGAAATGAGAACAGTCTTCCTTTTCTCTTTAGAATCTTTACTTTGTAAGATAATCACCTGGTTGAAACTGTATGAATTTCTACGGTTAATTTTAGGTTTAGCGTATGGGTTAGCGTTAGGTTTAGGGTTAGAGTTAGGATTACGGTAAGGGTTAGGCTTAGGGTTAGGGTTAGGCTTAGGGTTAGGGTTTGGGTTAGGCTTAGGTTTAGGGTTAGGTTTAGTGTTAGGTTTAGGTTTAGGGTTAGGGTTAGGCTTAGGCTTAGGCTTAGGTTTATGGTTACGTTTAGTGTAAGACTTAGTCTTAGGCTTAGGGTTAGGGTTAGTGTTAGTGT
>CADCXT010006984.1:255000-332985 GCA_902806775.1 Microtus agrestis
AGATAATCAACGTGTTGAAAGTGTATGAATTTCTAGGGTTAGGGTTAGTGGAAGGGTTAGTGTTAGGGTTAGGTTTAGGGTTAGGGAAAGTGTTAGGCTTAGGGTTTGGGCTAGGGATAGGCTTAGGGTTAGGGTTAGTGTTAGGCTTAGGTTTAGGGTTAGTGTTAGTGTTAGGATTAGGGTTAGGTGAGGCTTAGGCTTAGGGTTATGTTTAGGGTAAGGTTTAGGCTTTGGCTTAGGTTTAGGGTTAGTGTTTGTGTTAGGGTTAGGGTTAGGCTTAGGGTTATGGTTAGAAAAAAAGAATATGTACGAATTTCATGAAATGAATTTGTGTTAAAACACATGTGTTTTTCTGAAATGATACGTTGGTGTTGGATATATGTCAAAGTATAATTGGAAATGAGAACAGTCTTCCTTATCTCTGTAGAGTCTTTACTTTGTAAGATAATCAGCTTGTTGAAACTCTACGAATTTCTAGGGTTACGGTTAGGTTTAGGGTAGTGGTTAGAATTAGGTTTAGTGTTAGGGTTAGTGTTAGGGTTAGGGTTAGTGTTAGGGTAAGGGTTAGGCTTAGGTTAGGGTTAGGGTTAGGGTAAGTGTTAGTGTTAGGCTTAGGCTTCGGATTAGGTTTAGTGTCAGGTTTAGACTTATGCTTAGGATTAGGGTAACCGTTAGCTTTAGTATTAGGGTTAGGGTTAGTGTTATGGTATGGGTTAGGGTAGGTTAGGGTGAGGGTTAGGGTAAGGGTTAGGCTTAGGTTTAGGGTTAAGTTTAGAAAAATAGAATGAAATACTTTTGTTTGAAACGCACATGTGTTTCTCTGAAATGATACATTGGTGTTGGATATATGTCCAAGTATAGTTAGAAATGAGAACAGTCTTCCTTTTCTCTGTAGAATCTTTACTTTGTAAGATAATCACCTTGTTGAAACTGTATGAAATTCTAGGGTTAAGTTTAGGTTTAGCGTAAGGGTTAGTGTTAGGTTTAGGGTTAGTGTTAGGGTTACGGTAAGGGTTAGGCTTAGTGTTAGGGTTAGGGTTAGGCGTAAGGTTAGGGTTAGAAAACAAAAGAATATTTACGAATTTCATGAAATGCTTTTGTGTAAAACGAACATGTGTATCTGTGAAATGATACATTGTTGTTGGAGATATTTCCAAGTATATTTCGAACTGAGAACAGTCTTCCTTTCCTTTGTAGAAGCTTTACTTTGTAAGATAATCACCTTGTTGAAAGTGTATGAATTTCTAGGGTTAAGTTTAGGTTTAGCGTAAGGGTTAGCGTTAGGTTTAGTGTTAGTGTTACGGTTACGGTAAGGGTTAGGCTTAGGGTTAGGCTTAGGGTAGTGTTAGGTTTAGGGTTAGTGTTAGTGTTAGGCTTAGGCTTAGGATTAGTTTTAGTGTAAGGTTTAAACTTAGGCTTAGCGTTAGGATTAGGATTAGGGTTAGGGTAAGGGTTAGGCATTTGTTAGGGTTATGGTTAGTGTAAGGTTTAGGCTCAGGATTAGGGTTATCTTTAGAAAAAAAGTCATATGTATGAATTTCATGAAATACTTTTGTGTGAAACGCACATGTGTTTCTCGGAAATGATACATTGGAGTTGGATATATGTAAAAGTATAGTTAGAATGAGAACAGTCTTCCTTTTCTCTGTAGAATCTTTACTTTGTAAGATAATCACCTTGTTGAAACTGTATGAATTTCTAGGGTTAGGGTTAGGGTAAAGGTTAGCGTTAGGATTAGGGTTAGGGTTAGGGTTAGGTTAGGTAAGGGTTAAGGTTATGCTTAGAGGTTAGGCTTAGGGTTAGGTTTAGGGTTATGCTTAGGTTTAGGGTTAGGGTTACGGGTTGGTTTAGGGTTAGGGTTAGGGTTAGGTTTAGGCCAGGGTTAGTGTTATTGTTATGGTTAGGCTTAGGCTTCAGGTTAGGTTTAGTGTAAGTTTTAGGCTTAGGGTTAGGTTAGGGTTAGTGTTAGTGTAAGGGTTATGGTAAGGGTTAATCTTAGGGTTAGGTTTAGGGTAAGTTTAGGCTTAGTGTTACTGTTAAGGTTAGGGTTAGGGTGAGGGTTTGGCTTAGGGTTAGGGTTAGTGTTAGGATTAAATTTAGGTGAGGCTTAGGTTTAGTCTTAGGGTTAGGGTTAGGGTTAGGGTAAATTTTCAGCTTTGGCTTAGGGTTAGTGTTAGGGTTAGGGTTAGGGTTAGGCTTAGGGTTAGGGTTAGAAAAAAAGAATATGTACGAATTTCATGAAATCCTTTTTTGTAAAACGCACATGTGTTTCTCTGAAATGATATATTGTTGTTGGAGATATGTCAAAGTATATTTTGAAATGAGAACCATCTTCCTTTTCTCTGCAGAAACTTTACTGTGAAAGTATATGAATTTCAAGGGTTAGGGTTAGTGGAAGGTTTAGCATTAGGGTTAGGATTACAGTTAGAGTAAGTGTTAGGCTTAGGGTTTGGGTTAGGGTTAGTTTTAGGGTTAGGTTAAGGGTTAGTGTTAGGGTTAGGTTTAGGGTTAGGATTAGGATTAGGCTTAGGGTTAGGTTTAGGGTAAGGGTTAGGCTTGGGCTTAGGGTTAGGGTTAGTGTTATAGTTAGGGTTAGGGTTAGGGTTAGGTTAGTGTTAGGGTTAGTGTTAGGGTTAGGGTTAGGGTTAGGGTTAGGGTTAGGGTTAGGGTTACGGTTAGGTTTAGGGTTAGTGTTAGGTTAGGGTTAGGCTTAGGCTTAGGGTTAGTTTTATTGTAATGATTAGGCTTAGGCTCAGTTTTCGGGTTAGGGTTAGTGTTAGTGTTTGTGTTAGGGTTAGGGTAATGCTTAGGCTTAGGGTTAGGGTTAGTTTTATTGTAGTGATTAGGCTTAGGCTCAGTTTTCGGGTTAGTGTTAGTGTTTGTGTTAGGGTTAGCGTAATGCTTAGGCTTAGGGTTAGGATTAGGGTTAAGGTAAGGGTTAGGCTAAGGGTTAGGATTAGTGTTAGTGTTAGGGTTAGGTTGAGGGTTAGTGTTAGTATTAGGCTTAGGTTTAGGATTAGGTTAGGGTTAAGGTTAGGTTTAGTATTAGGATTAGGGTTAGGGTTAGGTTATGGGTTAGGCTTAGGTTAGAGTTAGGGTTACGATAAGGGTTAGGCTTAGGGTTAGGGTTAAGTTTACAAAAAAAAGAATAAAATACTTTTGTGTGAAACGCACATGTGTATCTGTGAAATGATACATTGTTGTTGGAGATATTTCCAAGTATATTTAGAACTGAGAACAGTCTTCCTTTCCTTTGTAGAAGTTTTACTTTGTAAGATAATCACCTGGTTGAAACTGTATGAATTTCTACGGTTAATTTTAGGTTTAGCGTAAGGGTTAGCGTTAGGTTTAGGGTTAGAGTTAGGATTACGGTAAGGGTTAGGCTTAGTGTTAGGTTAGGCTTAGGGTTAGGGTTTGGGTTAGGCTTAGGTTTAGGGTTAGGTTTAGTGTTACGCTTTGGTTTAGTGTTAGGGTTAGGATTAGGCTTAGGCTTAGGTTTATGGTTACGTTTAGTGTAGGACTTAGTCTTAGGCTAAGGGTTAGGGTTAGTGTTAGTGTTAGTGTTAGTGTTAGTGTTAGTGTTTGGGTTAGGGTTAGGGTAAGGTTAGGGTTAGTGTTAGAGTTAGGTTTAGGGTTAGGGTAAGGTTTAGGCTTAGTTTTAATGTTAAGGTTAGAAAAAAAAGAATATGTATGAATTACATGAAATGCTTTTGTGTGAAACGGACATGTGTTTCTCTGAAATAATACATTGTTGTTGGAGATATGTCCAAGTATAGTTAGAAATGAGAACAGTCTTCATTTTTTCTGTAGAAGCTTTACTTTGTAAGATAATCAACTTGTTGAAAGTGTATGAATTTCTAGGGTTAGGGTTAGTGGAAGGGTTCGCGTTAGGGTTAGGGTTAGTGTTAGGGTAAGGGTTAGGCTTAGGTTAGGGTTAGGGTTAGGGAAAGTGTTAGTGCTAGGCTTAGGCTTAGGATTAGGTTTAATGTAAGAGTTAGACATATGCTTAGGATTAGGGTTAGGGTTAGGTTTAGTATTAGGGTTAGGGTTAGTGTTAGTACATGGGTTAGGCTTAGGTTAGTGTTAGGGTTACGGTAAGGGTTAGGCTTTGTGTTAGGTTAAGGCTTAGGGTTAGGTTTTGGGTTAGGCTTAAGTTTAGGGTTAGGTTTAGGTTTAGGGTTAGGGTTAGGGTTAGGCTCAGGCTTATTGTTAGGGTTACGTTTAGTGTAAGGCTTAGGCTTAGGCTTAGGCTTGGGATTAGTGTTAGTGTTAGTGTTTGGGTTAGGGTAAGGATTAGGCTTAGTGTTAGAGTTAGGTTTAGGGTTAGGGTAAGGTTTAGGCTTAGTTTAAGTGTTAAGGTTAGAAAAAAAGAATATGTATGAATTACATGAAATGCTTTTGTGTTAAACGGACATGTGTTTCTCTGAAATGATACATTGTTGTTGGAGATATGTCCAAGTATATTTAGAAATGAGGACAGTCTTCATTTTCTCTGTAGAAGCTTTACTTTGTAAGATAATCAACTTGTTGAAAGTGTATGAATTTCTAGGGTTAGGGTTAGTGGAAGGGTTAGCGTTATGGTTAGGGTTAGGTTTAGGGTTAGGGAAAGTGTGAGGCTTAGGGTTTGGGTTAGGGTTAGGGTTAGTGTTAGTGTTAGGCTTAGTTTTAGGGTTAGTGTTAGTGTTAGGATTAGGGTTAGGTGAGGCTTAGGCTGAGGGTTAGGTTTAGGGTAAGGTTTAGCCTTTGGCTTAGGGTTAGGTTTAGTGTTAGTGTTAGGGTTAGGGTTAGGTTTAGGGTTAGGGTTAAAAAAATATGTACGAATTTCATGAAATGCATTTGTGTGAAATGCACATGTGTTTCTCTGAAATGATACGTTGTAGTTGGATATATGTCAAATTATAGTTAGAAATGAGAACAGTCTTCCTTTTCTCTGTAGAAGCTTTACTTTGTAAGTTAATCACCTTGTTGAAACTCTATGAATTTCTAGGGATAGGGTTAGGTTTAGGGTAGTGGTTAGAATTAGGTTTAGTGTTATGGTTAGTGTTAGGGTAAGGGTTAGGCTTAGGGTTAGGGTCTAATAGGGTTAGGGCGAGGATTATGCTTAGGGTTAGGGTTAGGTTTAGTGTTAGGGTTAGGTTTAGGGTTAGTGTTAGTTTTAGGTTTTGGCTTAGGATTATGTTTAGTGTAAGGGTTAGTCTTAGGCTTACAGTTAGTGTTAGGGTTAGTGTTAGGGTTAGGGTTAGTGTTAGGGTAAGGGTTAGGCTTAGGTTAGGTTTAGGGTTAGTGTTAGTTTTAGGCTTAGGCTTAGGATTAGGTTTAGTGTAAGGGTTAGACTTAGGCTTAGGATTAGGATTAGGGTTAGGGTTAGTTTTAGGATTTGGGTTAGGCTTAGGTTAGTGTTAGGGTTACTGTAAGGGTTAGGCTTAGGGTTAGGGTTAGGCTTAGGGTTAGTGTTTGGGTTAGGCTTAGGTTTAGCGTTAGGTTTATTGTAAAGCTTAGGCTTAGGCTTAGGCTTGGGGTTAGTGTTAGTGTTAGTGTTTGGGTTAGGGTAATGATTAGGCTTAGTGTTAGAGTTAGGTTTAGGGTTAGGGTAAGGTTTAGGCTTAGTTTTAGTGTTAAGGTTAGAAAAAAAAGAATATTTATGAATTACATGAAATGCTTTTTTGTGAAACGGACATGTGTTTCTCTGAAATGATACATTGTTGTTGGAGATATGTCCAAGTATAGTTAGAAATGAGAACATTCTTCATTTTCTCTGTAGAAGCTTTACTTTGTAAGATAATCAACTTGTTGAAAGTGTATGAATTTCTAGGGTTAGGGTTAGTGGAAGGGTTCGCGTTAGGGTTAGGGTTAGTGTTAGGGTAAGGGTTAGGCTTAGGTTAGGGTTAGGGAAAGTGTTAGTGCTAGGCTTAGGCTTAGGATTAGGTTTAGTGTAAGAGGTAGACATATGCTTAGGATTAGGGTTAGGGTTAGGTTTAGTATTAGGGTTAGGGTTAGTGTTAGTACATGGGTTAGGCTTAGGTTAGTGTTAGGGTTACGGTAAGGGTTAGGCTTTGTGTTAGGGTTAAGGCTTAGGGTTAGGTTTTGGGTTAGGCTGAAGTTTAGGGTTAGGTTTAGTTTTAGGTTTAGGGTTAGGGTTAGGGTTAGGCTCAGGCTTATTGTTAGGGTTACGTTTAGTGTAAGGCTTAGGCTTAGGCTTAGGCTTGGGATTAGTGTTAGTGTTAGTGTTTGGGTTAGGGTAAGGATTAGGCTTAGTGTTAGAGTTAGGTTTAGGGTTAGGGTAAGGTTTAGGCTTAGTTTAAGTGTTAAGGTTAGAAAAAAAGAATATGTATGAATTACATGAAATGCTTTTGTGTTAAACGGACATGTGTTTCTCTGAAATGATACATTGTTGTTGGAGATATGTCCAAGTATAGTTAGAAATGAGAACATTCTTCATTTTCTCTGTAGAAGCTTTACTTTGTAAGATAATCAACTTGTTGAAAGTGTATGAATTTCTAGGGTTAGGGTTAGTGGAAGGGTTCGCGTTAGGGTTAGGGTTAGTGTTAGGGTAAGGGTTAGGCTTAGGTTAGGGTTAGGGTTAGGGAAAGTGTTAGTGCTAGGCTTAGGCTTAGGATTAGGTTTAGTGTAAGGGTTAGACATATGCTTAGGATTAGGTTTAGGGTTAGGTTTAGTATTAGGGTTAGGGTTAGTGTTAGGGTATGGGTTAGGCTTAGGTTAGGGTTAGGGTTAGGATAAGGTTTAGGCTTAGGTTTAGGGTTAAGTTTAGAAAAAAAAGAATGAAATACTTTTGTGTGACACGCTCATGTGTTGCTCTGAAATGATACGTTGCTGTTGGATATATGTCCAAGTATAGTTAGAAATGAGAACAGTCTTCCTTTTCTCTGTAGAATCTTTAATTTGTAAGATAATCACCTTGTTGAAACTGTATGAATTTCTACGGTTAAGTTTAGGTTTAGCGTAAGGGTTAGCGATAGGTTTAGGGTTAGCGTTAGGATTACGGTAAAGGTTAGGCTTAGGATTAGGGTTAGGCTTAGGGTTAGGGTTTGGGTTAGGCTTAGGTTTAGGGTTAGGTTTAGTGTTAGGTTTAGGGTTAGGCTTAGGTTAGGCTTAGGCTTAGGCTTAGGGTTATGGTTACGTTTAGTGTAAGGCTTAGTCTTAGGCTTAGTGTTAGTGTTAGTGTCAGTGTTTGGGTTAGGGTTATGGTAAGGTTAGGCTTAGCGTTAGAGTTAGGTTTAGGGTTAGGGTAAGGTTTAGGCTTAGTTTTAATGTTAAGGTTAGAAAAAAAAGAATATGTATGAATTACATGATATGCTTTTGTGTGAAACGGACATGTGTTTCTCTGAAATGATACATTGTTGTTGGAGATATGTCCAAGTATAGTTAGAAATGAGAACAGTCTTCATTTTTTCTGTAGAAGCTTTACTTTGTAAGATAATCAACTTGTTGAAAGTGTATGAATTTCTAGGGTTAGGGTTAGTGGAAGGGTTAGCGTTAGGTTTAAGGTTAGGTTTAGGGTTAGGGAAAGTGTTAGGTTTAGGGTTTGGGTTAGAGTTAGGCTTAGGGTTGGGGTTAGTGTTAGGCTTAGGTTTAGGGTTAGTGTTAGTGTTAGGATTACGGTTAGGTGAGGCTTAGGCTTAGGGTTATGTTTAGGGTAAGGTTTAGGCTTTGGCTTAGGGTTAGGGTTAGTGTTTGTGTTAGGGTTAGGGTTAGGCTTAGGTTTAGGGTTAGAAAACAAGAATATGTACCACTTTCATGAAATGCATTTGTGTGAAACACACATGTGTTTCTCTGAAATGATACGTTGGTGTTGGATATATGTCAAAGTATAGTTAGAAATGCGAACAGTCTTCCTTTTCTCTGTAGAAGCTTTACGTTGTAAGATAATCACCTTGTAGAAACTCTATGAATTTCTAGGGTTAGGGTTAGGTTTAGGGTGGTGGTTAGAATTATGTTTAGTGTTAGGGTTAGTGTTAGGGTAAGGGTTAGGCTTAGGGTTAGGGTCTATTAGGGTTAGGGCTAGATTAGGCTTAGGGTTAGGGTTAGGTTTAGTGTTAGGGTTAGGTTTATGGTTAGTGTTAGTTTTAGGTTTTGGCTTAGGATTATGTTTAGTATAAGGGTTAGTCTTAGGCTTACGGTTAGTGTTAGGTTTAGTGTTAGGGTTAGGGGTTAGGCTTAGGTTAGGTTTAGGGTTAGTGTTAGGGTTAGTGTTAGTGTTAGGCTTAGGCTTAGGATTAGGTTTAGTGTAAGGGTTAGACTTAGGCTTAGGATTAGGGTTAAGTTTAGGTTTAGTATTAGGGTTAGGGTTAGTGTTAGTATATGGGTTAGGCTTAGGTTAGTGTTAGGGTTACGGTAAGGGTTAGGCTTTGTGTTAGGGTAAGGCTTAGGTTTAGGTTTTCGGTTATTCTTAGGTTTAGGGTTAGGTTTCGTGTTAGGTTTAGGGTTAGGGTTAGGGTTAGGCTTAGGCTTAGGGTTAGTGTTACGTTTAGTGTAAGGCTTAGGCTTAGGCTTAGGCTTGGGATTAGTGTTAGTGTTAGTGTTTGGGTTAGGGTAAGGATTAGGCTTATTGTTAGAGTTAGGTTTACGGTTAGGGTAAGGTTTAGGCTTAGTTTTAGTGTTAAGGTTAGAAAAAAAGAATATGTATGAATTACATGAAATGCTTTTGTGTGAATCGGACATGTGTTTCTCTGAAATGATACATTGTTGTTGGAGATATGTCCAAGTATAGTTAGGAATGAGGACAGTCTTCATTTTCTCTGTAGAAGATTTACTTTGTAAGATAATCAACTTGTTGAAAGTGTATGAATTTCTAGGGTTAGGGTTAGTGGAAGGGTTAGCGTTATGGTTAGGGTTAGGTTTAGGGTTAGGGAAAGTGTTAGGCTTAGGGTTTGGGTTAGGGTTAGGGTTAGGGTTAGTGTTAGTGTTAGGCTTAGTTTTAGGGTTAGTGTTAGTGTTAGGATTAGGGTTAGGTGAGGCTTAGGCTTAGGGTTAGGTTTAGGGTAAGGTTTAGCCTTTGGCTTAGGGTTAGGTTTAGTGTTAGTGTTAGGGTTATGGTTAGGTTTATTATTAGGGTTAAAAAATATGTACGAATTTCATGAAATGCATTTGTGTGAAACGCACATGTGTTTCTCTGAAATGATACGTTGGAGTTGGATATATGTCAAAGTATAGTTAGAAATGAGAACAGTCTTCCTTTTTTCTGTAGAAGCTTTACTTTGTAAGTTAATCACCTTGTTGAAACTCTATGAATTTCTAGGGATAGGGTTAGGTTTAGGGTAGTGGTTAGAATTAGGTTTAGTGTTATGGTTAGTGTTAGGGTAAGGGTTAGGCCTAGGGTTATGGTCTAATAGGGTTAGTGCTAGGATTAGGCTTAGGGTTAGGGTTAGGTTTAGTGTTAGGGTTAGGTTTAGGGTTAGTGTTAGTTTTAGGTTTTGGCTTAGGATTATGTTTAGTGTAAGGGTTAGTCTTAGGCTTACAGTTAGTGTTAGGGTTAGTGTTAGGGTTAGGGCCAGTGTTAGGAGGGCGGGTTAGGCTTAGGTTAGGTTTAGGGTTAGTGATAGTGTTAGGCTTAGGCTTAGGATTAGGTTTAGTGTAAGGGTTAGACTTAGGCTTAGGATTAGGGTTAGGGTTAGGTTTAGTATTAGGGTTAGGGTTAGTGTTAGGATATGGGTTAGGCTTAGGTTAGTGTTAGGGTTACGGTAAGGGTTAGGCTTAGGGTTAGGTTTAGGCTTAGGGTTAGTGTTTGGGTTAGGCTTAGGTTTAGGGTTAGGTTTATTGTAAGGCTTAGGCTTAGGTTTAGGCTTGGGGTTAGTGTTAGTGTTAGTGTTTGTTTTAGGGTAAGGATTAGGCTTAGTGATAGAGTTAGGTTTAGGGTTAGGGTAAGGTTTAGGCTTAGTTTTAGTGTTAAGGTTAGAAAAAAAAGAATATGTATGAATTACATGAAATGCTTTTGTGTGAAACAGACATGTGTTTCTCTGAAATGATACATTGTTGTTGGAGATATGTCCAAGTATAGTTAGAAATGAGAACATTCTTCATTTTCTCTGTAGAAGCTTTACTTTGTAAGATAATCAACTTGTTGAAAGTGTATGAATTTCTAGTGTTAGGGTTAGTGGAAGGGTTCGCGTTAGTGTTAGGGTTAGTGTTAGGGTAAGGGTTAGGCTTAGGTTAGGGTTAGGGTTAGGGAAAGTGTTAGTGTTATGCTTAGGCTTAGGATTAGGTTTAGTGTAAGGGTTAGACACATGCTTAGGATTAGGGTTAGGGTTAGGTTTAGTATTAGGGTTAGGGTTAGTGTTAGGGTATGGGTTAAGCTTAGGTTAGGGTTAGGGTTAGGGTAAGGGTTAGGCTTAGGTTTAGGGTTAAGTTTAGAAAAAAAAATGAAATACTTTTGTGTGAAACGCACATGTGTTTCTCTGAAATGATACGTTGGTGTTGGATATATGTCCAAGTATAGTTAGAAATGAGAACAGTCTTCCTTTTCTCTGTAGAATCTTTACTTTGTAAGATAATCACCTTGTTGAAACTGTATGAAATTCTAGGGTTAAGTTTAGGTTTAGCGTAAGGGTTAGCGTTAGCTTTAGGGTTACCGTTAGGATTACGGTAAAGGTTAGGCTTAGGATTAGGGTTAGGCTTAGGGTTAGGGTTTGGGTTAGGCTTAGGTTTAGGGTTAGGTTTAGTGTTAGTGTTAGGTTTAGGGTTAGTGTTAGGGTTAGGCTTAGGCTTAGGGTTATGGTTACGTTTAGTGTAAGGCTTAGTCTTAGGCTTAGGGTTAGTGTTAGTGTTAGTGTTTGGGTTAGCGTTATTGTAAGGTTAGGCTTAGCTTATGTTAGAGTTAGGTTTAGGGTTAGGGTAAGGTTTAGGCTTAGTTTTAATGTTAAGGTTAGAAAAAAAAGAATATATATGAATTACATGAAATGCTTTTGTGTGAAACGGACATGTGTTTCTCTGAAATGATACATTGTTGTTGGAGATATGTCCAAGTATAGTTAGAAATGAGAACAGTCTTCATTTTTTCTGTAGAAGCTTTACTTTGTAAGATAATCAACTTGTTGAAAGTGTATGAATTTCTAGGGTTAGGGTTAGTGGAAGGGTTAGTGTTAGGGTTAGGTTTATGGTTAGGGAAAGTGTTAGGCTTAGGGTTTGGGTTAGGGTTAGGCTTAGGGTTAGGGTTAGTGTTAGGCTTATGTTTAGTGTTAGTGTTAGTGTTAGGATTAGGGTTAAGTGAGGCTTAGGCTTAGGGTTAGTTTAGGGTAAGGTTTAGGCTTTGGCTTAGGGTTAGGGTTACTGTTTTTGTTAGGGTTATGGTTAGGCTTAGGTTTAGGGTTAGAAAACAAGAATATGTACGAATTTCATGAAATGCATTTGTGTGAAACGCACATGTGTTTCTCTGAAATGATACGTTGGTGTTGGATATATGTCACAGTATAGTTAGAAATGAGAACAGTCTTCCTTTTCTCTGTAGAAGCTTTACTTTGTAAGTTAATCACCTTGTTGAAACTCTATGAATTTCTAGGGATAGGGTTAGGTTTAGGGTAGTGGTTAGAATTAGGTTTAGTGTTATGGTTAGTGTTAGGGTAAGGGTTAGGCCTAGGGTTATGGTCTAATAGGGTTAGGGCTAGGATTAGGCTTAGGGTTAGGGTTAGCTTTAGTGTTAGGGTTAGGTTTAGGGTTAGTGTTAGTTTTAGGTTTTGGCTTAGGATTATGTTTAGTATAAGGGTTAGTCTTAGGCTTACGGTTAGTGTTAGGGTTAGTGTTAGGGTTAGGGCCAGTGTTAGGGTAGTGTTAGGGTTAGGTTAGGCTTAGGTTAGGTTTAGGGTTAGTGATAGTGTTAGGCTTAGGCTTAGGATTAGGTTTAGTGTAAGGGTTAGACTTAGGCTTAGGATTAGGGTTAGGGTTAGGTTTAGTATTAGGGTTAGGGTTAGTGTTAGGATATGGGTTAGGCTTAGGTTAGTGTTAGGGTCACGGTAAGGCCAGTGTCAGGGTAGCCTAGGCCAGGGTTAGGTTTAGGCTTAGGTTAGGTTTAGGCTTAGGGTTAGTGTTTGGGTTAGGCTTAGGTTTAGGGTTAGGTTTATTGTAAGGCTTAGGCTTAGGTTTAGGCTTGGGGTTAGTGTTAGTGTTAGTGTTTGTTTTAGGGTAAGGATTAGGCTTAGTGATAGAGTTAGGTTTAGGGTTAGGGTAAGGTTTAGGCTTAGTTTTAGTGTTAAGGTTAGAAAAAAAGAATATGTATGAATTACATGAAATGCTTTTGTGTGAAACAGACATGTGTTTCTCTGAAATGATACATTGTTGTTGGAGATATGTCCAAGTATAGTTAGAAATGAGAACATTCTTCATTTTCTCTGTAGAAGCTTTACTTTGTAAGATAATCAACTTGTTGAAAGTGTATGAATTTCTAGTGTTAGGGTTAGTGGAAGGGTTCGCGTTAGTGTTAGGTTAGGTTTAGTGTTAGGGAAAGGGTTAGGCTTAGGTTAGGGTTAGGGTTAGGGAAAGTGTTAGTGTTATGCTTAGGCTTAGGATTAGGTTTAGTGTAAGGGTTAGACACATGCTTAGGATTAGGGTTAGGTGAGGCTTAGTATTAGGGTTAGGGTTAGTGTTAAGTATGGCTTTGGCTTAGGTTAGGGTTAGGGTTAGGGTTAGGGTTAGGCTTAGGTTTAGGGTTAAGTTTAGGAAAAAATTTTGAAATACTTTTGTGTGAAACGCACATGTGTTTCTCTGAAATGATACGTTGGTGTTGGATATATGTCAAAGTATAGTTAGAAATGAGAACAGTCTTCCTTTTCTCTGTAGAAGCTTTACTTTGTAAGTTAATCACCTTGTTGAAACTCTATGAATTTCTAGGGATAGGGTTAGTTTAAGGTAGTGGTTAGAATTAGGTTTAGTGTTAGGGTTAGTGTTAGGGTAAGGGTTAGGCTTAGGGTTAGGGTCTAATAGGGTTAGGGCTAGGATTAGGCTTAGGGTTAGGGTTAGGGTTAGGTTTAGTGTTAGGGTTAGGTTTAGGGTTAGTGTTAGTTTTAGGTTTTGGCCTAGGATTATGTTTAGTGTAAGGGTTAGTCTTAGGCTTACAGTTAGTGTTAGGGTTAGTGTTAGGGATAGGGTTAGTGTTAGGGTAAGGGTTAGGCTCAGGTTAGGGTTAGTGTTAGGGTTAGGTTTAGTGTTAGTGTTAGGCTTAGGCTTAGGATTAGGTTTAGTGTAAGCGTTAGACTTAGGCTTAGGATTAGGGTTAGGGTTAGGTTTAGTATTAGGGTTAGGGTTAGTGTTAGTATATGGGTTAGGCTTAGGTTAGTGTTAGGGTTACGGTAAGGGTTAGGCTTAGGGTTAGGGTTAGGCTTAGGGTTAGTGTTTGGGTTAGGCTTAGGTTTAGGTTTAGGTGTATCGTTAGGTTTAGGCTTAGGGTTAGGCTTAGGCTTAGGTTTAGGGTTACGTTTAGTGTAAGGCTTAGGCTTAGGCTTAGGCTTGGGCTTAGTGTTAGTGTTAGTGTTTGGGTTAGGGTAAGGATTAGGCTTAGTGTTAGAGTTAGGTTTAGGGTTAGGGTAAGGTTTAGGCTTAGTTTTAGTGTTAAGGTTATAAAAAAAAGAATATGTATGAATTACATGAAATGCTTTTGTGTGAAACAGACATGTGTTTCTCTGAAATGATACATTGTTGTTGGAGATATGTCCAAGTATAGTTAGAAATGAGAACAGTCTTCCTTTTCTCTGTAGAATATTTACTTTGTAAGATAATCACCTTGTTGAAACTGTATGAAATTCTAGGGTTAAGTTTAGGTTTAGCGTAAGGGTTAGTGTTAGTTTTAGGGTTAGCGTTAGGATTACGGTAAGGGTTAGGCTTAGGATTAGGGTTAGGCTTAGGGTTAGGGTTTGGGTTAAGCTTAGGTTTAGGGTTAGGTTTAGTGTTAGGTTTAGGGTTAGGGTTAGGGTTTGTCTTAGGCTTAGGGTTATGGTTACGTTTAGTGTAAGGCTTAGTCTTAGGCTTAGGGTTAGGGTTAGTGTTAGTGTTAGTGTTTGGGTTAGGGTTAGGGTAAGGTTAGGCTTAGTGTTAGAGTTAGGTTTAGGGTTAGGGTAAGGTTTAGGCTTAGTTTTAATGTTAAGGTTAGAAAAAAAGAATATGTATGAATTACTTGAAATGCTTTTGTGTGAAATGGACATGTGTTTCTCTGAAATGATACATTGTTGTTGGAGATATGTCCAAGTATAGTTAGAAATGAGAACAGTATTGATTTTTTTTGTAGAATCTTTACTTTGTAAGATAATCAACTTGTTGAAAGTGTATGAATTTCTAGGGTTAGGATTAGTGGAAGGGTTAGCGTTAGGGTTAGGTTTAGGGTTAGGGAAAGTGTTAGGCTTAGGGTTTGGGTTAGGGTTAGGCTTAGGGATAGGGTTAGTGTTAGGCATAGGTTTAGGGTTAGTGTTAGTGTTAGGATTAGGGTTAGGTGAGGCTTAGGCTTAGGGTTAGGTTTAGGGTAAGGTTTAGGCTTTGGCTTAGGGTTAGGGTTAGTGTTTGTGTTAGGGTTAGGGTTAGGCTTAGGTTTAGGGTAAGAAAACAAGAATATGTACGAATTTCATGAAATGCATTTGTGTGAAACGCACATGTGTTTCTCTGAAATGATACGTTGGTGTTGGATATATCTCAAAGTATAGTTAGAAATGAGAACAGTCTTCCTTTTCTCTGTAGAAGCTTTACTTTGTAAGATAATCACCTTGTAGAAACTCTATGAATTTCTAGGGTTAGGTTTAGTGATGTGGGAATGATTTCTTATTAATAAAGAAACTGCCTGCCCCATTCGATAGGTCCACCCTTAGGTGGGTGGAGAAATCAGAACAGGATTCTGGGAGAAGGAAGCTGAAGAGTCGCCATTATGTTTCTATACCAGACAGACGCAGGCTAGAATCTCCCCCGGTAAGCACACCTCGGGGGTGTTACGCAACTTATAAGAAATGGGCTAGTCCAGGTGCGAGAGTTAGCCGAGAAGAGCTAGCCTATGGGCCAGGCAGTATTTAAAAGAATACAGTTTCCGTGTAATTATTTCGGGGCATAAGTAAGCCATGCGGGCAGCGGGGTGGCGGGACGCAACAGCCCCGCCGCTGCTACCAATTACAACAGTTTAGGGTGGTGGTTAGAATTATGTTTATTGTTAGGGTTAGTGTTTGGGTAAGGGTTAGGCTTAGGGTTAGGGTCTATTAGGGTTAGGGCTAGGATTAGGCTTAGGATTAGGGTTAGGTTTAGTGTTAGGGTTAGGTTTATGGTTAGTGTTAGTTTTAGGTTTTGGCTTAGGATTATGTTTAGTGTAAGGGTTAGTCTTAGGCTTACGGTTAGTGTTAGGGTTAGTGTTAGGGTTAGGGTTAGTGTTAGAGTAAGGGTTAGGCTTATGTTAGGGTTAAGGTTAGGGTTAGGGTTAGTGTTAGTGTTAGGCTTAGGCTTAGGATTAGGTTTAGTGTAAGGGTTAGACTTAGGCTTAGGATTAGGGTTAGGGTTAGGTTTAGTATTAGTTTTAGGGTTAGTCTTAGGATATGGGTTAGGCTTAGGTTAGGGTTAGGGTTAGGGTAAGGGTTAGGCTTAGGTTTAGGGTTAAGTTTAGAAAAAAAGGAATGAAATACTTTTGTGTGAAACGCACATGTGTTTCTCTGAAATGATACATTGGTGTTGGATATATGTCCAAGTATAGTTAGAAATGATTACAGTCTTCCTTTTCTCTGTAGAATCTTTACTTTGTAAGATAATCACCTTGTTGAAACTGTATGAATTTCTAGGGTTAAGTTTAGGTTTAGCATAAGGGTTAGCGTTAGGTTTAGGGTTAGCGTTAGGATTACGGTAAGGGTTAGGTTTAGGATTAGGGTTAGGCTTAGGGTTAGGGTTTGGGTTAGGATTAGGTTTAGTGTTAGGTTTAGGGTTAGGTTAGGCTTAGGCTTAGGGTTAGGGTTACGTATAGTGTAAGGCTTAGGCTTAGGCTTAGGCTTGGGGTTAGTGTTTATGTTAGTGTTAGTGTTTGCGTTAGGGTTAGGGTAAGCATTAGGCTTAGTGTTAGAGTTAGGTTTAGGGTTAGGGTAAGGTTTAGGCTTAGTTTTAGTGTTAAGGTTAGAAAAAAAAGAATATGTATGAATTACATGAAATGCTTTTGTGTGAAACGGACATGTGTTTCTCTGAAATGATACATTGTTGTTGGAGATATGTCCAAGTATAGTTAGAAATGAGGACAGTCTTCATTTTCTCTGTAGAAGATTTACTTTGTAAGATAATCAACTTGTTGAAAGTGTATGAATTTCTAGGGTTAGGGTTAGTGGAAGGGTTAGCGTTAGGGTTAGGGTTAGGTTTAGGGTTAGGGAAAGTGTTAGGCTTAGGGTTTGGGTTAGGGTTAGTGTTAGGCTTATGGTTAGGGTTAGTGTTAGGGTATGGGTTAGGCTTAGGTTAGGGTTAGGGTTAGGGTAATGGTTAGGCTTAGGGTTAGGGTTAAGTTTAGAAAAAAAAGAATGAAATACATTTGTGTGAAACGCACATGTGTTTCTCTGAAATGATACGTTGGAGTTGGATATATGTCAAAATATAGTTAGAAATGAGAACAGTCTTCCTTTTCTCTGTAGAATCTTTACTTTGTAAGTTAATCACCTTGTTGAAACTCTATGAATTTCTAGGGCAGGGTTAGGTTTAGGGTAGTGGGTAGAATTAGGTTTAGTGTTAGGGTTAGTGTTAGGGTAAGGGTTAGGCTTAGGGTTAGGTTCTATTAGGATTAGGGCTAGGATTAGTCTTAGGGTTAGGGTTAGGTTTAGGGTTAGTGTTAGTTTTAGGTTTGGCTTAGGATTATGTTTAGTGTAAGGGTTAGTCTTAAGCTTAGGGTTAGTGTTAGTGTTAGGGTTAGTGTTAGGGTAAGGGTTAGGCTTAGGTTAGGGTTAGGGTTAGGGTTAGTGTTCGTGTTAGGCTTAGGCTTAGGATTAGGTTTAGTGTAAGGGTTAGACTTAGGCTTAGGATTAGGGTTAGGGTTAGGTTTAGTATTAGGGTTAGGGTTAGTGTTAGGGTATGGGTTAGGCTTAGGTTAGGGTTAGGGTTAGGGTAATGGTTAGGCTTAGGGTTAGGGTTAAGTTTAGAAAAAAAAGAATGAAATACATTTGTGTGAAACGCACATGTGTTTCTCTGAAATGATACATTGGTGTTGGATATATGTCCTAGTTAGAAATGAGAACAGTCTTCCTTTTCTCTGTAGAATCTTTACTTTGTAAGATAATCACCTTGTTGAAACTGTATGAATTTCTACGTTTAAGTTTAGGTTTAGCGTAAGGTTTAGCATTAGGTTTAGTGTTAGTGTTAGGGTTACGGTAAGGGTTAGGCTTAGGGTTAGGTTTAGGCTTAGGGTTAGGGTTAGGGTTTGGGTTTGGCTTTGGTTTAGGGTTAGGTTTAGTGTTAGGTTTAGGGTTAGGGTTAGGGTTAGGCTTAGGCTTAGGGTTATGGTTACGTTTAGTGTAAGGCTTAGGCTTAGGCTTAGGTTTGGGGTTAGTGTTAGTGTTAGTGTTTGGGTTAGGGTAAGGATTAGGCTTAGTGTTAGAGTTAGTTTTAGGGTTAGGGTAAGGTTTAGGCTTAGTTTTAGTGTTAAGGTTAGAAAAAAAGAATATGTATGAATTACATGAAATGCTTTTGTGTTAAACGGACATGTGTTTCTCTGAAATGATACATTGTTGTTGGAGATATGTCCAAGTATATTTAGAAATGAGGACATTCTTCATTTTCTTTGTAGAAGATTTACTTTGTAAGATAATCAACTTGCTGAAAATGTATGAATTTCTAGGGTTAGTGGAAGGGTTAGCGTTAGGGTTAGGGTTAGGGAAAGTGTTAGGCTTATGGTTTGGGTTAGGGTTAGGCTTAGGGTTAGAGTTAGTGTTATGCTTAGGTTTAGGGTTAGTGTTAGTGTTAGGATTAGTGTTAGGTGAGGCTTAGGGTTAGGTTTAGGGTAAGGTTTAGCCTTTGGCTTAGGGTTAGGTTTAGTGTTAGTGTTAGGGTTAGGGTTAGGCTTAGGGTTAGGGTTATAAAATATGTACGAATTTCATGAAATGCATTTGTGTGAAACGCACATGTGTTTCTCTGAAATGATACGTTGGATTTGCATATATGTCAAATTATAGTTAGAAATGAGAGCAGTCTTCCTTTTCTCTGTAGAATCTTTACTTTGTAAAATAATCACCTTGTTGAAACTCTATGAATTTCTAGGGTTAGGGTTAGGTTTAGTGTAGTGGTTAGAATTAGGTATAGTGTTAGGGTTAGTGTTAGAGTAGGGTTTAGGCTTAGGGTTAGGGTCTATTAGGGTTAGGGCTAGGATTAGGCTTAGGGTTAGGGTTAGGTTTAGGGTTAGTGTTAGTTTTAGGCTTTGGCTTAGGATTATGTTTAGTGTAAGGGTTAGTCTTAGGCTTAGGGTTAGTGTTAGGGTTAGGGTTAGTGTTAGGGTAAGGGTTAGGCTTAGGTTAGGGTTAGGGTTACTGTTAGGGTAACGGATAGGCTTAGGGTTAGTGTTAAGTTTAGAAAAAAAGAATATGTATGAATTTCATGAAATACTTTTGTGTGAAGCGCACATGTGTTTCTCTGATATGATACATTGTTGTTGGAGATATGTCCAAGTATAGTTAGAAATGAGAACAGTCTTCCTTTCCTCTGTAGAAGCTTTACTTTCTAAGATAATCACCTTGTTGAAACTGTATGAATTTCTAGGGTTGGTGTTAGGGTAAGGGTTAGCGTTAGGTTTAGGGTTAGGGTTAGGATTAGAGTAAGGGTTAGGCTTAGGGATAGGGTTAGGCTTAGGCTTAGGGTTAGGGTTTAGGTAGGCTTAGGTTTAGGTTTAGGGTTAGGCTTAGGTTTAGGCTTAGGCTGAGGCTTAGGATTAGGGTTAGGGTTAGGGTTAGGCTTAGGCTTAGGTTTAGGATTAGGGTTAGTGTTAGGGTTTGGCTTAGGTTTAGTTTTAGGTTTAGGCTTAGGGTTAGGCTTAGGCTTAGGGTTAGGTTTAGTGTAAGGGTTAGGCTTAGGCTTAGGTTTAGGGTTAGGGTTAGTGTGAGTGTTTGGGTTAGTGTTAGGGTAAGGGTAAGGCTTATGGTTAGTTTTAGGTTTAGGGTTAAGTTAAGGTTTAGGCTTAGTTTTAGGGTTAAGTTTAGATAAAAAGAATATTTATGATTTTCATGAAATGCTTTTGTGTGAAACGAACATGTGTTTCTCTGAAATGATACATTGGTGTTGGATATATGTCCAAGTGTAATTAGAAATGAGAACAGTCTTCCTTTTCTCTGTAGAATCATTACTTTGTAAGATAATCACCTTGATGAAACTGTATGAATTTCTATGGTTAGTGTTAGGGTATGTGTTATCGTTAGGTTTAGGATTAGGGTTAGGGTTAGGGTAAGGGTTAGGCTTAGGGTTAGTGTTAGCCTTAGGCTCAGGCTTAGGCTTAGTTTCAGGGTTAGGTGTAGGCTTAGGTTTAGTTTTAGGGTTACGGTTACATTTATGGTTAGGTTTAGTGTTCGGGTTAGGTTTAGTGTTCGGGTTAGGGTTAGTCTTAGGCCTAGGTATAGGTTTCGTGTAAGTGTTAGGCTTAGGGATAGGGTTACTGTTAGTGTTAGTGTTAGGGTAAGGGTTAGGCTTAGGTTTAGGGTTAGGCTTAGGTTTAGGGTTAGGGTTAGCGTTAGGGTTAGGTTTAGGGTTGGGCTTAGGGTTAGGGTTAGTGTTAGGGATAGGGTTAAGCTTAGGCTTAGGGTTAGTTTTAGTGTAAGGGTTACGCTTAGGGTTAGGGTTAGGGATAGTGTTAGTGTTTGGGTTAGGGTCAGGATAAGGGTTAGGCTTAGGGTTAGGTTTAGCTTTAGGGTTAGGGTAAGGTTAAGGCTTAGTTTTAGGGTTAAGGTTAGAAAAAAAGAATATGTATGAATTTCAGAAAATGCTTTTGTGTGAAACGAACATGTGTTTCTCTGAAATGATACGTTGTTGTTGGAGATATGTCAAAGTATATTTCGAAATGAGAACAGTCTTCCTTTTCTCTGTAGAAACTTTACTGTGAAAGATAATCACCTTGTTGTGAAAGTGTATGAATTTCTAGAGTTAGTGATAGTGTTAGTTTTTGGGTTAGTGTTAGGGTTAGGGTTAGGGTTAGGCATAGGTTTAGGGTTAGAAAAAAAGAATATGTGTGAATTTCATGAAATGCTTTTGTGTGAAACTAACATTTGTTTCTCTGAAATGATACATTGTTGTTGGAGATATTTCCACGTATATTTAGAAATGAGAACAGTCTTCCCTTCCTTTGTAGAAGCTTTACTTTATAAGATAATCACCTTGTTGAAAGTGTATGAATTCTAGGTTTAGGGTTAGTGGAAGTGTTTGCGTTAGGGTAAGGGTTAGCCTTAGGGTTAGGGTTCGGGTAAGGGTTAGTCTTAGGGTTAGGCTTATGGTTAGTTTTAGGTTTAGGGTTAGTGTTAGTGTTAGGCTTAGGCTTAGGTTTAGGTTTAGTGTAAGGGTTAGACTTAGGCTTAGCATTAGTGTTAGTGTTTGGGTTAGTGTTAGGTTTAGGGTTAGGGTTAGGGTAAGGGTTAGGCTTAGGTTAGGGTTAGGGTTAGTGTAAGGGTTAGGCTTAGGGTTAGGGTTAACTTTAGAAAAAAAAGAATATGTATGAATTTCATGAAATACTTTTGTGTGAAACGCACATGTGTTTCTCTGAAATGATACGTTGGTGTTGGATATATGTCCAAGTATAGTTAGAAATGAGAACAGTCTTCCTTTTCTCTGTAGAATCTTTATTTTGTAAGATAATCACCTTGTTGAAACTGTATGAATTTCTAGGGTTAGGGTTACGGTAAACGTTAGCGTTAGGATTAGGGTTAGGGTAAGGGTTAGGATTAGGTTAGGTTTAGACTTAGGTTTAGGGTTAGGGTTACTGTTAGGTTTAGGGTTAGTGTTAGGCTTAGGCTTAGGGTTAGTGTTAGGGTTAGGGTTAGGCTTAGGTTTAGGGTTAGGTTTAGTGTAATTTTTATACTTAGGGTTAGGGTTAGGTTTAGTGTTTGTGTTAAGGTTAGGGTTAGGGTAAGGGTTAGGGTTAGGGTTAGGGTAAGGTTAGGCTTAGTGTTATTGTTAAGTTTAGGGTTAGGTTTAGGGTTAGGATTAGGCTTAGGCTTCGGGTTAGGTTTAGGGTAAGTTTTCGGCTTTGGCTTAGGGTTATGGTTAGTGTTAGTGTTAGGCTTAGTGTTAGGGTGCGAAAAAAAGAATATGTACGAATTTCTTGAAATGCTTTTGTGTGAAATGCACATGTGTTTTTCTGAAATGATACGTTGTTGTTGGAGATATGTCAAAGTATATTTAGAAATGAGAAGTCTTCCTTTTTTCTGTAGAAACTTTACTTTGAAAGATAATCACCTTGTTGAAACTGTATTTTTTTCTAGGGTTAGGGATAGGGTTAGGGTAAGGGTTAGACTTAGGTTTAGGGTTAGGCTTAGGCCTAGGATTAGGTTTAGGGTTAGGCTTAGGTTTAGGTTTAGGGTTAATGTTAGGGTTAGGGTTAGGTGAGGCTTAGGCTTAGGCTTAGGGTTAGGTTTAGGGTAAGGGATAGGCTTTGGCTTAGGGTTAGGGTTAGTGTTAGGGTTAGGGTTAGGCTTAGGTTTAGGGTTAGAAAAAAAGAATATGTACGAATTTCATGAAATGCTTTTGTGTGAAACGCACATGTGTTTCTCTGAAATGATACGTTGTTTTTGGAGATATGTCAAAGTATAGTTAGAAATTAGAACAGTCTTTCTTTTCTCTGTAGAAGCTGTACTTTGAAAGATACTCGCCTTGATTTGAAAGTGTATGAATTTCTAGGGTTAGGGTTAGGGTTAGGGTAAGTGTTATGGTTAGGGTTAGGCTTAGGTTTATGGTTAGTGTTAGTGGTAGGTTTATGGTTAGTCTTAGGGTTAGGGTTAGGTTAGGCTTAGGCTCAGGCTTATTGTTAGGTTTAGGGTAAGGGTTAGGCTTAGGCTTAGTGTTAATGTTAGTGCTATTGTTAGGGTTAGGGTTAGGGTTAGAGTAAGAATAAAATGAAGGTGTATGTATTTCATGAAATGATTTTGTGAGAAATTCACTTGTCTTTCTCTGCAAAGATAAGACGTTGTTTGTGATATGTCAAAGTATAGTTAGAAGTGAGAAGAGTCTTCCTTTTCTATGTAGAAGCTTTAATTTGTAAGATAATCAATTTTTTTCAAACTGTATGAATATCTAGGGTTAGTGTTAGGGTTAGGGTAAGGGTTAGCATTAGGTTGAGGGTTAGGGTTAGGGTTAGGCTTAGGGTTAGGGTTAGGGTTCGAAAAAAAAATTATATATATGAATTTCATGAAATGCTTGTGTGAAACGAACACGTGTTTCTCTGAAATGATACGTTGTTGTTAGAGATATGTCAAAGTATAGTTCGAAATGAGAACAGTCTTCCTTTTCTCTGTAGAAACTTTACTTTGGAAGATAATCACCTTGTTTTGAAAGGGTATGAATTTCTAGGGTTAGGGTTAGGGTTAGTTTTGGGGTTATTGTTATTGTTAGGTTTAGGCGTAGGTTTAGGGTTAGTGTTAGGGTTAGGGTTATGGTTAGGGTTTGAAAAAAAGAATATGTATGAATTTCATGAAATGCTTTTGTGTGAAACGGACATGTGTTTCTCTGAAATGATACATTGTTGTTGGAGATATTTCCAAGTATATTTAGAAATGAGAACAGTCTTTTCTTTGTAGAAGCTTTACTTTGTACGATAATCAACTTGTTGAAAGTGTATGAATTTCTAGGGTTAGGGTTAGTGGAATGGTTAGCCTTAGGGATAGGGTTAGGGTTAGTGTTAGGGTTAGGGTAAGTGTTAGGCTTAGAGTTTGGGTTAGGGTTAGGTTTAGGGTAAGGTTTAGGCTTTGTCTTAGGGTTAGGGTTAGTGTTAGGGTTAGGGTTAGGCTTAGGGTTAGGGTTAGAAAAAAAGTATATGTACGAATTTCATGAAATGCTTTTGTGTGAAACGCACATGTGTTTCTCTGAAATGATACGTTGGTGTTGGATATATGTTAAAGTATAGTTAGAAATGAGAACAGTCTTCCTTTTCTCTGTAGAAGCTTTACTTTATAAGATAATTACCTTCTTGAAACTCTATGAATTTCTAGGGTTAGGGTTAGGGTAATGGTTAGCATTAGGTTTAGTGTTAGGGTTAAGGTTAGGGTTAGGTTAAGGGTTAGGCTTAGGGTTAGGGTCTATTAGGGTTAGATTTAGGGTTTGGCTTAGGGTTAGGGTTAGGTTTAGTGTTAGGTTAAGTTTTAGGGTTAGTGTTAGTGATAGGCTTTGTCTTAGGATTAGGTTTAGTGTAAGGGTTAGTCTTAGGCTTAGGGTTAGGTTTAGGGTTAGTGTTAGGTTTAAGGGTTAGGGTTATGGTAAGGGTTAGACTTAGGTTAGGGTTAAGGTTAGGGTTAGGGTAAGGGTTAGGCTTAGGGTTAGGGTTAAGTTTAGAAAAAAAAAGAATATGTATGAACTTCATGAAATACTTTTGTGTGAAACGCACATGTGTTTCTCTGAAATGATACATTGGTGTTGAATATATTTCCTATTATAGTTAGAAATGAGAACAGTCTTCCTTTTCTCTGTAGAAGCTTTACTTTTTAAGATAATCACCTTGTTGAAACTGTATGAATTTCTACGGTTAAGTTTAGGTTTAGCGTAAGGTTTAGCATTAGGTTTAGGGTTAGTGTTAGGGTTACGGTAAGGGTTAGGCTTAGGGTTAGGGTCAGGGTTAGGGTTAAGGTTAGTGTTAGTGTTTGGGTTAGGCTTACGTAAGGCTTAGGCTTAGGGATAGAGTTAGGTTTTGGGTTTGGGTAAGGTTTAGGCTTAGGTTTAAGGTTAAGGTTAGAAAAAAAAGAATATGTATGAATTTCAAGAAATGCTTTTGTGTGAAACGAACATGTGTTTCTCTGAAATGATACGTAGTTGTTGGTGATATGTCAAAGTATTTTTAGAAATGAGAACAGTCTTCCTTTTCTCTGTAGAAACTTTACTTTGAAAGATAATCACCTTGTTTTGAAAGTGTATGAATTACTAGGGTTAGGGTTAGTTTTTGGGTTAGGGTTAGGGTTAGAATTAGGCATAGGTTTAGGGTTAGTGTTAGGGTTAGGGTTAGTGTTAGTGTTAGGGTTAGGGTTAGGCTTAGGGTTAGGCTTAGAAAAAAAGAATATGTACGAATTTCATGAAATGCTTTTGTGTGAAACGCACATGTGTTTCTCTGAAATGATACGTTGTTGTTGGAGATATGTCCAAGTATATTTAGAAATGAGGACAGTCTCCATTTTCTCTGTAGAAGCTTTACTTTGATAGATAATCACCTTGTTTTGAAAGTGTATGAATTTCTACGGTTAGGGTTAGGGTTAGTTTTTGGGTTAGTGTTAGGGTTAGGGTTAGGCATAGGTTTAGGGTTAATGTTAGGGTTAGGGTTAGGGTTAGGATTAGGGTTATGCTTAGGGTTAGCGTTTTCGTTAGGGTTAGGTTTAGGGTTATTGTTAGGTTTAGGTTAGGCTTAGGCTTAGGGTTAGGTTTATGGTAAGGGTTAGGCTTTTGCATAGGGTTAGGGTTATTGTTAGTGTTAGGGTTAGGGTTAGGCTTAGGTTTAGGGTTAGAAAAAAAGAATATGTACGAATTTCATGAAATGCTTTTGTGTGAAACGCACATGTGTTTCTCTGAAATGATACATTGTTTTTGGAGATATGTCAAAGTATAGTTAGAAATGAGAACAGTCTTTCTTTTCTCTGTAGAAGCTGTACTTTGAAAGATACTCACCTTGATTTGAAAGTGTATGAATTTCTAGGGTTTGGGTTAGGGTAAGTGTTATGGTTAGGGTTTGGATTAGGGTTCGGCTTAGGGTTAGATTTAGTGTTAGTGTTAGGTTTATGGTTAGTCTTAGGGTTAGTGTTAGATTAGGCTTAGGCTTAGGCTTAGTGTTAGGTTTAGGGTAAGGGTTAGGCTTAGGCTTAGTGTTAATGTTAGTGCTATTGTTAGGGTTAGGGTTAGGGTTAGAGTTAGAAAAAAATGAAGGTGTATGTATTTCATGAAATGATTTTGTGAGAAATTCACTTGTCTTTCTCTGCAAAGATAAGACGTTGTTTGTGATATGTCAAAGTATAGTTAGAAGTGAGAAAAGTCTTCCTTTTCTATGTAGAAGCTTTAATTTGTAAGATAATCAATTTTTTCAAACTGTATGAATTTCTAGGGTTAGTGTTAGGGTTAGGGTGAGGGTTAGCATTAGGTTGAGGGTTAGGGTTAGGGTTAGGCTTAGGGTTAGGGTTAGGGTTCGAAAAAAAATTATATGTATGAATTTCATGAAATGCTTTTGTGTGAATCGAACATGTGTTTCTCTGAAATGATACATTGTTGTTGGAGATATGTCAAAGTATAGTTAGAAATGAGAACAGTCTTCCTTTTCTCTGTAGAAACTTTTCATTGAAAGATAATCACCTTGTTTTGAAAGGGTATGAATTTCTAGGGTTAGGGTTAGGGTTAGTTTTGGGGTTATTGTTATTGTTAGGTTTAGGCGTAGGTTTAGGGTTAGTGTTAGGGTTAGGGTTATGGTTAGGGTTAGAAAAAAAGAATATGTATGAATTTCATGAAATGCTTTTGTGTGAAATGGACATGTGTTTCTCTGAAATGATACATTGTTGTTGGAGATATTTCCAAGTATATTTAGAAATGAGAACAGTCTTTTCTTTGTAGAAGCTTTACTTTGTACGATAATCAACTTGTTGAAAGGGTATGAATTCCTAGGGTTAGGGTTAGTGGAATGGTTAGCCTTAGGGATAGGGTTAGGGTTGGGGTTAGGGTTAGGGTAAGTGTTAGGCTTATGGTTTGGGTTAGGGTTAGGCTTAGTGTTAGTGTTAGTGTTAGGTTTAGGTTTAGTGTTAGCGTTAGAGTTAGGTTAGGCTTAGGCTTAGGGTTAGGTTTAGGGTAATGTTTAGGCTTTGTCTTAAAGTTAGGGTTAGTGTTAGGGTTAGGGTTAGGGTTATGGTTAGGGTTAGAAAAAAAGAATATGTATGAATTTCATGAAATGCTTTTGTGTGAAACGCACATGTGTTTCTCTGAAATGATACGTTGGTGTTGGATATATGTTAAAGTATAGTTAGAAATGAGAACAGTCTTCCTTTTCTCTGTAGAAGCTTTACTTTATAAGATAATTACCTTCTTGAAACTCTATGAATTTCTAGGGTTAGGGTAGTGGTTAGCATTAGGTTTAGTGTTAGGGTTAGGGTTAGGGTTAGGTTAAGGGTTAGGCTTAGGGTTAGGGTCTATTAGGGTTAGGGTTAGGGTTTGGCTTAGGTTTAGGGTTAGGTTTAGTGTTAGGGTTAGTTTTAGGGTTAGTGTTAGTGATAGGCTTTGTCTTAGGATTAGGTTTAGTGTAAGGGTTAGTCTTAGGCTTAGGGTTAGGTTTAGGGTTAGAGTTAGGGTTAGGTTTAGGGTTATGGTAAGGGTTAGACTTAGGTTAGGGTTAAAGTTAGGGTTAGGGTAAGGGTTAGGCTTAGGGTTAGGGTTAAGGTTAGAAAAAAAAGAATATGTATAAACTTCATGAAATACTTTTGTGTGAAACGCACATGTGTTTCTCTGAAATGATACATTGGTGTTGAATATATGTCCTATTATAGTTAGAAATGAGAACAGTCTTCCTTTTCTCTGTAGAAGCTTTACTTTGTAAGATACTCACCTTATTCAAACTGTATGAACTTCTAGGGTTAGGATTATGGTAAGAGTTAGCATTAGCTTTAGGTTTAGGGTTAGGGTTAGGGTAAGGGTTGGGCTTATGGTTAGGATTTGGCTTAGGCTTAGGGTTAGGGTTAGGCTTAGGCTTAGGTTTAGGGTTAGGGTTAGGTTTAGGGTTAGGCTTAGGGATAGTTTTAGTGTTAGGTTTATTGTTAGGCTTAGGCTTAGTTGTAGGTTTAGTGTAAGGGTTAGGCTTAGGGTTAGGGATAGGTTTAGGTTTAGTGTTAGTGTTAGTGTTATTGTTAGGGTAAGGGTTAGGCTTAGGGTTAGGGTTAGGTTTAGGGTAAGGTTAGGCTTAGGGTTAGTGTTAGGGTTAGGGTTAGGATTAGGCTTGGGCTTAGGGTTATGTTTAGGGTAAGGCTTAGGTTTAGGGTTAGGGTAAGGGTTTGGCTTAGGGTTAGGTTTAGTGTTCGGGTTAGGGTTAGGCTTATGCTTAGGGCTAGGTTTAGTGTAAGGGTTAGGCTTAGGCTTAGGGTCAGGGTTAGAGTTAAGGTTAGTGTTAGTGTTTGGGTTAGGCTTAGGTAAGGGTTAGGCTTAGGGATAGAGTTAGGTTTAGGGTTTGGGTAAGGTTTAGGCTTAGGTTTAAGGTTAAGGTTAGAAAAAAAGAATATGTATGAATTTCAAGAAATGCTTTTGTGTGAAACGAACATGTGTTTCTCTGAAATGATGCGTAGTTGTTGGAGATATGTCAAAGTATTTTTAGAAATGAGAACAGTCTTCCTTTTCTCTGTACAAACTTTACTTTGAAAGATAATCACCTTGTTTTGAAAGTGTATGAATTTCTAGGGTTAGGGTTAGTTTTTGGGTTAGGGTTAGGGTTAGAATTAGGCATAGGTTTAGGGTTAGTGTTAGGGTTAGGGTTAGTGTTAGTGTTAGGGTTAGGGTTAGGCTTAGGGTTAGGCTTAGAAAAAAAGAATATGTACGAATTTCATGAAATGCTTTTGTGTGAAACGCACATGTATTTCTCTGAAATGATACGTTGTTGTTGGAGATATATCAAAGTATATTTAGAAATGAGAACAGTCTTCCTTTTCTCTGTAAAAACTTTACTTTGAAAGATAATCACCTTGTTTTGAAAGTGTATGAATTTCTACGGTTAGGGTTAGGGTTAGTTTTTGGGTTAGTGTTAGGGTTAGGGTTAGGCATAGGTTTAGGGTTAATATTAGGGTTAGGGTTAGGGTTAGGATTAGGGTTATGCTTAGGGTTAGCGTTTTCGTTAGGGTTAGGTTTAGGGTTATTGTTAGGTTTAGGTTAGGCTTAGGCTTAGGGTTAGGTTTATGGTAAGGGTTAGGCTTTGGCTTAGGGTTAGGGTTATTGTTAGTGTTAGGGTTAGGGTTAGGCTTAGGTTTAGGGTTAGAAAAAAAGAATATGTACGAATTTCATGAAATGCTTTTGTGTGAAACGCACATGTGTTTCTCTGAAATGATACATTGTTTTTGGAGATATGTCAAAGTATAGTTAGAAATGAGAACTGTCTTTCTTTTCTCTGTAGAAGCTGTACTTTGAAAGATACTCACCTTGATTTGAAAGTGTATGAATTTCTAGGGTTTGGGTTAGGGTAAGTGTTATGGTTAGGGTTTGGATTAGGGTTAGGCTTAGGGTTAGGGTTAGTGTTAGTGTTAGGTTTATGGTTAGTCTTAGGGTTAGGGTTAGATTAGGCTTAGGCTCAGGCTTAGTGTTAGGTTTAGGGTAAGGGTTAGGCTTAGGCTTGGTGTTAATATTAGTGCTATTGTTAGGGTTAGAGTTAGAAAAAAATGAAGGTGTATGTATTTCATGAAATGATTTTGTGAGAAATTCACTTGTCTTTCTCTGCAAAGATAAGACGTTGTTTGTGATATGTCAAAGTATAGTTAGAAGTGAGAAAAGTCTTCCTTTTCTATGTAGAAGCTTTAATTTGTAAGATAATCAATTTTTTTCAAACTGTATGAATTTCTAGGGTTAGTGTTAGGGTTAGGGTGAGGGTTAGCATTAGGTTGAGGGTTAGGGTTAGGGTTAGGCTTAGGGTTAGGGTTAGGGTTCGAAAAAAATTATATGTATGAATTTCATGAAATGCTTTTGTGTGAAACGAACATGTGTTTCTCTGAAATGATACATTGTTGTTGGAGATATGTCAAAGTATAGTTAGAAATGAGAACAGTCTTCCTTTTCTCTGTAGAAACTTTACATTGAAAGATAATCACCTTGTTTTGAAAGGGTATGAATTTCTAGGGTTAGGGTTAGGGTTAGTTTTGGGGTTATTGTTATTGTTAGGTTTAGGCGTAGGTTTAGGGTTAGGGTTAGGGTTATGGTTAGGGTTTGAAAAAAAGAATATGTATGAATTTCATGAAATGCTTTTGTGTGAAACGGACATGTGTTTCTCTGAAATGATACATTGTTGTTGGAGATATTTCCAAGTATATTTAGAAATGAGAACAGTCTTTTCTTTGTAGAAGCTTTACTTTGTACGATAATCAACTTGTTGAAAGGGTATGAATTCCTAGGGTTAGGGTTAGTGGAATGGTTAGACTTAGGGATAGGGTTAGGGTTAGGGTTATGGTTAGGGTAAGTGTTAGGCTTATGGTTTGGGTTAGGGTTAGGCTTAGTGTTAGTGTTAGTGTTAGTGTTAGGGTTAGGTTTAGGGTTAGTGTTAGCGTTAGAGTTAGGTTAGGCTTAGGCTTAGGGTTAGGTTTAGGGTAATGTTTAGGCTTTGTCTTAAAGTTAGGGTTAGTGTTAGGGTTAGGGTTAGGGTTATGGTTAGGGTTAGAAAAAAAGAATATGTACGAATTTCATGAAATGCTTTTGTGTGAAACGCACATGTGTTTCTCTGAAATGATACGTTGGTGTTGGATATATGTTAAAGTATAGTTAGAAATGAGAACAGTCTTCCTTTTCTCTGTAGAAGCTTTATTTTATAAGATAATTACCTTCTTGAAACTCTATGAATTTCTAGGGTTAGGGTTAGGGTAATGGTTAGCATTAGGTTTAGTGTTAGGGTTAGGGTTAGGGTTAGGTTAAGGGTTAGGCTTAGGGTTAGGGTCTATTAGGGTTAGGGTTAGGGTTTGGCTTAGGGTTAGGGTTAGGTTTAGTGTTAGGGTTAGTTTTAGGGTTAGTGTTAGTGATTGGCTTTGTCTTAGGATTAGGTTTAGTGTAAGGGTTAGTCTTAGGCTTAGGGTTAGGTTTAGGGTTAGTGTTAGGGTTAGGTTTAGGGTTATGGTAAGGGTTAGACTTAGGTTAGGGTTAAGGTTAGGGTTAGGGTAAGGGTTAGGCTTAGGGTTAGGGTTAAGTTTAGAAAAAAAAGTATATGTATAAACTTCATGAAATACTTTTGTGTGAAACGCACATGTGTTTCTCTGCAATGATACATTGGTGTTGAATCTATGTCCTATTATAGTTAGAAATGAGAACAGTCTTCCTTTTCTCTGTAGAAGCTTTACTTTGTAAGATACTCACCTTATTCAAACTGTATGAACTTCTAGGGTTAGGATTATGGTAAGTGTTAGCATTAGCTTTAGGTTTAGGGTTAGGGTTAGGGTAAGGGTTGGGCTTATGGTTAGGATTTGGCTTAGGCTTAGGGTTAGTGTAAGGGTTAGGCTTAGGTTTAGGGTTAGGGTTAGGTTTAGGGTTAGGCTTAGGGATAGTTTTAGTGTTAGGTTTATTGTTAGGCTTAGGCTTAGTTGTAGGTTTAGTGTAAGGGTTAGGCTTAGGGTTAGGGATAGGGTTAGGTTTAGTGTTAGTGTTATTGTTAGGGTAAGGGTTAGGCTTAGGGTTAGGGTTAGGTTTAGGGTAAGGTTAGGCTTAGGGTTAGTGTTAGGGTTAAGGTTAGGATTTGGCTTAGGCTTAGGGTTATGTTTAGGGTAAGGCTTAGGTTTAGGGTTAGGGTAAGGGTTTGGCTTAGGGTTAGGTTTAGTGTTCGGGTTAGGGTTAGGCTTATGCTTAGGGCTAGGTTTAGTGTAAGTGTTAGGCTTAGGCTTAGGGTCAGGGTTAGGGTTAAGGTTAGTGTTAGTGTTTGGGTTAGGCTTAGGTAAGGGTTAGGCTTAGGGATAGAGTTAGGTTTAGGGTTTGGGTAAGGTTTAGGCTTAGGTTTAAGGTTAAGGTTAGAAAAAAAAGAATATGTATGAATTTCAAGAAATGCTTTTGTGTGAAACGAACATGTGTTTCTCTGAAATGATACGTAGTTGTTGGTGATATGTCAAAGTATTTTTAGAAATGAGAACAGTCTTCCTTTTCTCTGTAGAAACTTTACTTTGAAAGATAATCACCTTGTATTGAAAGTGTATGAATTTCTAGGGTTAGGGTTAGTTTTTGGGTTAGGGTTAGGGTTAGGCATAGGTTTAGGGTTAATGTTAGGGTTAGGGTTAGGGTTAGGATTAGGGTTAGGCTTAGGGTTAGCGTTAGTGTTAGGGTTAGGTTTAGGGTTATTGTTAGGTTTAGGTTAGGCTTATGCTTAGGGTTAGGTTTAGGGTAAGGGTTAGGCTTTGGCTTAGGGTTAGGGTTATTGTTAGTGTTAGGATTAGGGTTAGGCTTAGGTTTAGGGTTAGAAAAAAAGAATATGTACGAATTTCATGAAATGCTTTTGTGTGAAACGCACATGTGTTTCTCTGAAATGATACATTGTTTTTGGAGATATGTCAAAGTATAGTTAGAAATGAGAACAGTCTTTCTTTTCTCTGTAGAAGCTGTACTTTGATAGATACTCACCTTGATTTGAAAGTGTATGAATTTCTAGGGTTTGGTTTAGGGTAAGTGTTATGGTTAGGGTTTGGGTTAGGGTTAGGCTTAGGGTTATGGTTAGTGTTAGTGTTAGGTTTATGGTTAGTCTTAGGGTTAGGGTTAGATTAGGCTTAGGCTCAGGCTTAGTGTTAGGTTTAGGGTAAGGGTTAGGCTTAGGCTTAGTGTTAATGTTAGTGCTATTGTTAGGGTTAGGGTTAGAGTTAGAAAGAAATGAAGGTGTATGTATTTCATGAAATGATTTTGTGAGAAATTCACTTGTCTTTCTCTGCAAAGATAAGACATTGTTTGTGATGTGTCAAAGTATAGTTAGAAGTGAGAAAAGTCTTCCTTTTCTATGTAGAAGCTTTAGTTTGTAAGATAATCAATTTTTTTCAAACTGTATGAATTTCTAGGGTTAGTGTTAAGGTTAGGGTAAGGGTTGGCATTAGGTTGAGGGTTAGGGTTAGGGTTAGGCTTAGGGTTAGGGTTAGGGTTCGAAAAAAAATTATATGTATGAATTTCATGAAATGCTTTTGTGTGAAATGAACATGTGTTTCTGTGAAATGATTCGTTGTTGTTGGAGATATGTCAAAGTATAGTTAGAAATGAGAACAGTCTTCCTTTTCTCTGTAGAAACTTTACATTGAAAGATAATCACCTTGTTATGAAAGGGTATGAATTTCTAGGGTTAGGGTTAGTTTTGGGGTTATTGTTATTGTTAGGTTTAGGCGTAGGTTTAGGGTTAGTGTTAGGATTAGGGTTATGGTTAGGGTTAGAAAAAAAGAATATGTATGAATTTCATGAAATGCTTTTGTGTGAAACGGACATGTGTTTCTCTGAAATGATACATTGTTGTTGGAGATATTTCCAAGTATAGTTAGAAATGAGAACAGTCTTTTCTTTGTAGAAGCTTTACTTTGTACGATAATCAACTTGTTGAAAGGGTATGAATTCCTAGGGTTAGGGTTAGTGGAATGGTTAGCCTTAGGGATAGGGTTAGGGTTAGGGTTAGGGTTAGGGTAAGTGTTAGGCTTAGGGTTTGGGTTAGGATTAGGCTTAGTGTTAGTGTTAGTGTTAGGGTTAGGTTTAGGGTTAGTGTTAGCGTTAGAGTTAGGCTTAGGCTTAGGGTTAGGTTTAGGGTAATGTTTAGGCTTTGTCTTAAAGTTAGGGTTAGTGTTAGGGTTAGGCTTAGGCTTAGGCTTAGGGTTAGGGTTAGAAAAAAAGTATATGTACGAATTTCATGAAATGCTTTTGTGTGAAACGCACATGTGTTTCTCTGAAATGATACGTTGGTGTTGGATATATGTTAAAGTATAGTTAGAAATGAGAACAGTCTTCCTTTTCTCTGTAGAAGCTTTACTTTATAAGATAATTACCTTCTTGAAACTCTATGAATTTCTAGGGTTAGGGTTAGGGTAATGGTTAGCATTAGGTTTAGTGTTAGGGTTAGGGTTAGGTTAAGGGTTAGGCTTAGGGTTAGGGTCTATTAGGGTTAGATTTAGGGTTTGGCTTAGGGTTAGGGTTAGGTTTAGTCTTAGGGTTAGTTTTAGGGTTAGTGTTAGTGATAGGCTTTGTCTTAGGATTAGGTTTAGTGTAAGGGTTAGTCTTAGGATTAGGGTTAGGTTTAGGTTTAGTGTTAGGGTTAGGTTTAGGGTTATGATAAGGGTTAGACTTAGGTTAGGGTTAAGGTTAGGGTTAGGGTAAGGGTTAGGCTTAGGGTTAGGGTTAAGGTTAGAAAAAAAGAATATGTATAAACTTCATGAAATACTTTTGTGTGAAACGCACATGTGTTTCTCTGAAATGATACATTGGTGTTGAATATATGTCCTATTATAGTTAGAAATGAGAACAGTCTTCCTTTTGTCTGTAGAAGCTTTACTTTGTAAGATACTCACCTTATTCAAACTATATGAACTTCTAGGATTAGGGTTATGGTAAGAGTTAGCATTAGCTTTAGGTTTAGGGTTAGGGTAGGGTTAGGGCTTATGGTTAGGATTTGGTTTAGGCTTAGGGTTAGGATTAGGGTTAGGCTTAGGTTTAGGGTTAGGGTTAGGTTTAGGGTTAGGCTTAGGGATAGTTTTAGTGTTAGGTTTATTGTTAGGCTTAGGCTTAGTTTTAGGTTTAGTGTAAGGGTTAGGCTTAGGGTTAGGGAAAGGGTTAGGTTTAGTGTTAGTGTTATTGTTAGGGTAAGGGTTAGGCTTAGGGTTAGGGTTAGGTTTAGGGTAAGGTTAGTCTTAGGGTTAGTGTTAGGGTTAGGATTGGGCTTAGGCTTAGGGTTATGTTTAGGGTAAGGCTTAGGTTTAGGTTTAGGGTTAGGGTAAGGGTTTGGCTTAGGGTTAGGTTTAGTGTTCGGGTTAGGGTTAGGCTTATGCTTAGGGCTAGGTTTAGTGTAAGTGTTAGGCTTAGGCTTAGGGTCAGGGTTGGGGTTAAGGTTAGTGTTAGTGTTTGGGTTAGGCTTAGGTAAGGGTTAGGCTTAGGGATAGAGTTAGGTTTAGGGTTTGGGTAAGGTTTAGGCTTAGGTTTAAGGTTAAGGTTAGAAAAAAAAGAATATGTATGAATTTCAAGAAATGCTTTTGTGTGAAACGAACATGTGTTTCTCTGAAATGATACGTAGTTGTTGGTGATATGTCAAAGTATTTTTAGAAATGAGAACAGTCTTCCTTTTCTCTGTAGAAACTTTACTTTGAAAGATAATCACCTTGTTTTGAAAGTGTATGAATTTCTAGGGTTAGGGTTAGTTTTTGGGTTAGGGTTAGGGTTAGAATTAGGCATAGGTTTAGGGTTAGTGTTAGGGTTAGGGTTAGTGTTAGTGTTAGGGTTAGGGTTAGGCTTAGGGTTAGGCTTAGAAAAAAAGAATATGTACGAATTTCATGAAATGCTTTTGTGTGAAATGCACATGTGTTTCTCTGAAATGATACGTTGTTATTGGAGATATGTCAAAGTATATTTAGAAATGAGAACAGTCTTCCTTTTCTCTGTTAAAACTTTACTTTGAAAGATAATCACCTTGTTTTGAAAGTGTATGAATTTCTACGGTTAGGGTTAGGGTTAATTTTTGGGTTAGTGTTAGGGTTAAGGTTAGGCATAGGTTTAGGGTTAATGTTAGGGTTAGGGTTAGGATTAGGGTTAGGCTTAGGGTTAGCGTTAGCGTTAGGGTTAGGTTTAGGGTTATTGTTAGGTTTAGGTTAGGCTTAGGCTTAGGGTTAGGGTTTTTAGGGTAAGGGTTAGGCTTTGGCTTAGGGTTAGGGTTATTTTTAGTGTTAGGGTTAGGGTTAGGTTTAGGGTTAGAAAAAAAGAATATGTACAAATTTCATGAAATGCTTTTGTGTGAAACGCACATGTGTTTCTCTGAAATGATACGTTGGTGTTGGATATATGTTAAAGTATAGTTAGAAATGAGAACAGTCTTCCTTTTCTCTGTTAGAAGCTTTACTTTATAAGATAATTACCTTCTTGAAACTCTATGAATTTCTAGGGTTAGGGTTAGGGTTAGGGTAATGGTTAGCATTAGGTTTAGTGTTAGGGTTGGGGATAGGTTAAGGGTTAGGCTTAGGCTTAGGGTCTATTAGGGTTAGGGTTAGGGTTAGGGTTTGGCTTAGGGTTAGGGTTAGGTTTAGTGTTTGGGTTAGTGTTAGTGATAGGCTTTGTCTTAGGATTAGGTTTAGTGTAAGGGTTAGTCTTAGGCTTAGGGTTAGGTTTAGGTTTAGTGTTAGTGTTAGGTTTATTGTTATGGTAAGGGTTAGACTTAGGTTAGGGTTAAGGTTAGGGTTAGGGTAAGGGTTAGTCTTAGGGTTAGGATTAAGTTTAGAAAAAAAAAGAATATGTATAAACTTCATGAAATACTTTTGTGTGAAACGCACATGTGTTTCTCTGAAATGATACATTGGTGTTGAATATATGTCCTATTATAGTTAGAAATGAGAACAGTCTTCCTTTTCTCTGTAGAAGCTTTACTTTGTAAGATACTCACCTTATTCAAACTGTATGAACTTCTAGGGTTAGGGTTATGGTAAGAGTTAGCATTAGCTTTAGGTTTAGGGTTAGGGTTAGGGTAAGGGTTGGGCTTAGGGTTAGGTTTAGTGTTCGGGTTAGGGTTAGGCTTATGCTTAGGGCTAGGTTTAGTGTAAGTGTTAGGCTTAGGCTTAGGGTCAGGGTTAGGGTTAAGGTTAGTGTTAGTGTTTTGGTTAGGCTTAGGTAAGGGTTAGGCTTAGGGATAGAGTTAGGTTTAGGGTTTGGGTAAGGTTTAGGCTTAGGTTTAAGGTTAAGGTTAGAAAAAAAAGAATATGTATGAATTTCAAGAAATGCTTTTGTGTGAAACGAACATGTGTTTCTCTGAAATGATACGTAGTTGTTGGTGATATGTCAAATTATTTTTAGAAATGAGAACAGTCTTCCTTTTCTCTGTAGAAACTTTACTTTGAAAGATAATCACCTTGTTTTGAAAGTGTATGAATTTCTAGGGTTAGGGTTAGTTTTTGGGTTAGGGTTAGGGTTAGAATTAGGCATAGGTTTAGGGTTAGTGTTAGGGTTAGGGTTAGTGTTAGTGTTAGGGTTAGGGTTAGGCTTAGGGTTAGGCTTAGAAAAAAAGAATATGTACGAATTTCATGAAATGCTTTTGTGTGAAACGCACATGTGTTTCTCTAAAATGATACGCTGTTGTTGGAGATATGTCAAAGTATATTTAGAAATGAGAACAGTCTTCCTTTTCTCTGTAAAAATTTTACTTTGAAAAATAATCACCTTGTTTTGAAAGTGTATGAATTTCTACAGTTAGGGTTAGGGTTAGTTTTTGGGTTAGTGTTAGGGTTAGGGTTAGGCATAGGTTTAGGGTTAATGTAGGGTTAGGGTTAGGGTTAGGATTAGGATTAGGCTTAGGGTTAGCGTTAGCATTAGGGTTAGGTTTAGGGTTATTGTTAGGTTTAGGTTAGGCTTAGGCTTAGAGTTAGTTTTAGGGTAAGGTTTAGGCTTTGGCTTAGGGTTAGGGTTATTGTTAGTGTTAGGGTTAGGGTTAGGCTTAGGTTTAGGGTTAGAAAAAAAGAATTTGTACGAATTTCATGAAATGCTTTTGTGTGAAACGCACATGTGTTTCTCTGAAATGATACATTGTTTTTGGAGATATGTCAAAGTATAGTTAGAAATGAGAACTGTCTTTCTTTTCTCTGTAGAAGCTGTACTTTGAAAGATATTCACCTTGATTTGAAAGTGTATGAATTTCTAGGGTTTGGGTTAGGGTAAGTGTTATGGTTAGGGTTTGGGTTAGGGTTAGGCTTAGGGTTAGGGTTAGTGTTAGTGTTAGGTTTATGGTTAGTCTTAAGGTTAGGGTTAGATTAGGCTTAGGCTCAGGCTTAGTGTTAGGTTTAGGGTAAGGGTTAGGCTTAGGCTTAGTGTTAATGTTAGTGCTATTGTTAGGGTTAGGGTTAGGGTTAGGGTTAGAGTTAGAAAAAAATGAAGGTGTATGTATTTCATGAAATGATTTTGTGAGAAATTCACTTGTCTTTCTCTGCAAAGATAAGACGTTGTTTGTGATGTGTCAAATTATAGTTAGAAGTGAGAAACGTCTTCCTTTTCTATGTAGAAGCTTTAATTTGTAAGATAATCAATTTTTTTTCAAACTGTATGAATTTCTAGGGTTAGTGTTAGGGTTAGGGTAAGGGTTGGCATTAGGTTGAGGGTTAGGGTTAGGGTTCGAAAAAATATTATATGTATGAATTTCATGAAATGCTTTTGTGTGAAACGAACATGTGTTTCTCTGAAATGATACGTTGTTGTTGGAGATATGTCAAAGTATAGTTAGAAATGAGAACAGTCTTCCTTTTCTCTGTAGAAACTTTACATTGAAAGATAATCACCTTGTTTTGAAAGGGTATGAATTTCTAGGGTTAGGGTTAGGGTTAGTTTTGGGGTTCTTGTTATTGTTAGGTTTAGGCGTAGGTTTAGGGTTAGTGTTAGGGTTAGGGTTATGGTTAGGGTTAGAAAAAAAGAATATGTATGAATTTCATGAAATGCTTTTGTGTGAAACGGACATGTGTTTCTCTGAAATGATACATTGTTGTTGGAGATATTTCCAAGTATAGTTAGAAATGAGAACAGTCTTTTCTTTGTAGAAGCTTTACTTTGTACGATAATCAACTTGTTGAAAGGGTATGAATTCCTAGGGTTAGGGTTAGTGGAATGGTTAGCCTTAGGGACAGGGTTAGGGTTAGGGTTAGGGTTAGGGTAAGTGTTAGGCTTAGGATTTGGGTTAGGGTTAGGCTTAGTGTTAGTGTTAGGGTTAGGTTTAGGTTTAGTGTTAGCGTTAGAGTTAGGTTAGGCTTAGGCTTAGGGTTAGGTTTAGGGTAATGTTTAGGCTTTGTCTTAAAGTTAGGGTTAGTGTTATGGTTAGGGTTAGGCTTAGGGTTAGGGTTAGAAAAAAAGTATATGTACGAATTTCATGACATGCTTTTGTGTGAAACGCACATGTGTTTCTCTGAAATGATACGTTGGTGTTGGATATATGTTAAAGTATAGTTAGAAATGAGAACAGTCTTCCTTTTCTCTGTAGAAGCTTTACTTTATAAGATAATTACCTTCTTGAAACTCTATGAATTTCTAGGGTTAGGGTTAGGGTTAGGGTAATGGTTAGCATTAGGTTTAGTGTTAGGGTTAGGGTTAGGTTAAGGGTTAGGCTTAGGGTTAGGGTCTATTAGGGTTAGGGTTAGGGTTTGGCTTAGGGTTAGGGTTAGGTTTTGTGTTAGGGTTAGTTTTAGGGTTAGTGTTAGTGATAGGCTTTGTCTTAGGATTAGGTTTAGTGTAAGGGTTAGTCTTAGGCTTAGGGTTAGGTTTAGGTTTAGTGTTAGGGTTAGGTTTAGCGTTATGGTAAGGGTTAGACTTAGGTTAGGGTTAAGGTTAGGGTTAGGGTAAGGGTTAGGCTTAGGGTTAGGGTTAAGGTTAGAAAAAAAATATGTATAAACTTCATGAAATACTTTTGTGTGAAACGCACATGTGTTTCTCTGAAATGATACATTTGTGTTGAATATATGTCCTATTATAGTTAGAAATGAGAACAGTCTTCCTTTTCTCTGTAGAAGCTTTACTTTGTAAGATACTCACCTTATTCAAACTGTATGAACTTCTAGGGTTAGGGTTATGGTAAGAGTTAGCATTAGCTTTAGGTTTAGGGTTAGGGTTAGGGTAAGGGTTGGGCTTAGGGTTAGGTTTAGTGTTCGGGTTAGGGTTAGGCTTATGCTTAGGGCTAGGTTTAGTGTAAGTGTTAGGCTTAGGCTTAGGGTCAGGGTTAGGGTTAAGGTTAGTGTTAGTGTTTTGGTTAGGCTTAGGTAAGGGTTAGGCTTAGGGATAGAGTTAGGTTTAGGGTTTGGGTAAGGTTTAGGCTTATGTTTAAGGTTAAGGTTAGAAAAAAAAGAATATGTATGAATTTCAAGAAATGCTTTTGTGTGAAACGAACATGTGTTTCTCTGAAATGATACGTAGTTGTTGGTGATATGTCAAATTATTTTTAGAAATGAGAACAGTCTTCCTTTTCTCTGTAGAAACTTTACTTTGAAAGATAATCACCTTGTTTTGAAAGTGTATGAATTTCTAGGGTTAGGGTTAGTTTTTGGGTTAGGGTTAGGGTTAGAATTAGGCATAGGTTTAGGGTTAGTGTTAGGGTTAGGGTTAGTGTTAGTGTTAGGGTTAGGGTTAGGCTTAGGGTTAGGCTTAGAAAAAAAAGAATATGTACGAATTTCATGAAATGCTTTTGTGTGAAACGCACATGTGTTTCTCTAAAATGATACGCTGTTGTTGGAGATATGTCAAAGTATATTTAGAAATGAGAACAGTCTTCCTTTTCTCTGTAAAAATTTTACTTTGAAAAATAATCACCTTGTTTTGAAAGTGTATGAATTTCTACGGTTAGGGTTAGGGTTAGTTTTTGGGTTAGTGTTAGGGTTAGGGTTAGGCATAGGTTTAGGGTTAATGTAGGGTTAGGGTTAGGGTTAGGATTAGGATTAGGCTTAGGGTTAGCGTTAGCATTAGGGTTAGGTTTAGGGTTATTGTTAGGTTTAGGTTAGGCTTAGGCTTAGAGTTAGTTTTAGGGTAAGGTTTAGGCTTTGGCTTAGGGTTAGGGTTATTGTTAGTGTTAGGGTTAGGGTTAGGCTTAGGTTTAGGGTTAGAAAAAAAGAATATGTACGAATTTCATGAAATGCTTTTGTGTGAAACGCACATGTGTTTCTCTGAAATGATACATTGTTTTTGGAGATATGTCAAAGTATAGTTAGAAATGAGAACTGTCTTTCTTTTCTCTGTAGAAGCTGTACTTTGAAAGATATTCACCTTGATTTGAAAGTGTATGAATTTCTAGGGTTTGGGTTAGGGTAAGTGTTATGGTTAGGGTTTGGGTTAGGGTTAGGCTTAGGGTTAGGGTTAGTGTTAGTGTTAGGTTTATGGTTAGTCTTAAGGTTAGGGTTAGATTAGGCTTAGGCTCAGGCTTAGTGTTAGGTTTAGGGTAAGGGTTAGGCTTAGGCTTAGTGTTAATGTTAGTGCTATTGTTAGGGTTAGGGTTAGGGTTAGGGTTAGAGTTAGAAAAAAATGAAGGTGTATGTATTTCATGAAATGATTTTGTGAGAAATTCACTTGTCTTTCTCTGCAAAGATAAGACGTTGTTTGTGATGTGTCAAATTATAGTTAGAAGTGAGAAACGTCTTCCTTTTCTATGTAGAAGCTTTAATTTGTAAGATAATCAATTTTTTTCAAACTGTATGAATTTCTAGGGTTAGTGTTAGGGTTAGGGTAAGGGTTGGCATTAGGTTGAGGGTTAGGGTTAGGGTTCGAAAAAATATTATATGTATGAATTTCATGAAATGCTTTTGTGTGAAACGAACATGTGTTTCTCTGAAATGATACGTTGTTGTTGGAGATATGTCAAAGTATAGTTAGAAATGAGAACAGTCTTCCTTTTCTCTGTAGAAACTTTACATTGAAAGATAATCACCTTGTTTTGAAAGGGTATGAATTTCTAGGGTTAGGGTTAGGGTTAGTTTTGGGGTTCTTGTTATTGTTAGGTTTAGGCGTAGGTTTAGGGTTAGTGTTAGGGTTAGGGTTATGGTTAGGGTTAGGGTTAGAAAAAAAGAATATGTATGAATTTCATGAAATGCTTTTGTGTGAAACGGACATGTGTTTCTCTGAAATGATACATTGTTGTTGGAGATATTTCCAAGTATAGTTAGAAATGAGAACAGTCTTTTCTTTGTAGAAGCTTTACTTTGTACGATAATCAACTTGTTGAAAGGGTATGAATTCCTAGGGTTAGGGTTAGTGGAATGGTTAGCCTTAGGGACAGGGTTAGGGTTAGGGTTAGGGTTAGGGTAAGTGTTAGGCTTAGGATTTGGGTTAGGGTTAGGCTTAGTGTTAGTGTTAGGGTTAGGTTTAGGTTTAGTGTTAGCGTTAGAGTTAGGTTAGGCTTAGGCTTAGGGTTAGGTTTAGGGTAATGTTTAGGCTTTGTCTTAAAGTTAGGGTTAGTGTTATGGTTAGGGTTAGGCTTAGGGTTAGGGTTAGAAAAAAAGTATATGTACGAATTTCATGACATGCTTTTGTGTGAAACGCACATGTGTTTCTCTGAAATGATACGTTGGTGTTGGATATATGTTAAAGTATAGTTAGAAATGAGAACAGTCTTCCTTTTCTCTGTAGAAGCTTTACTTTATAAGATAATTACCTTCTTGAAACTCTATGAATTTCTAGGGTTAGGGTTAGGGTTAGGGTAATGGTTAGCATTAGGTTTAGTGTTAGGGTTAGGGTTAGGTTAAGGGTTAGGCTTAGGGTTAGGGTCTATTAGGGTTAGAGTTAGGGTTTGGCTTAGGGTTAGGGTTAGGTTTTGTGTTAGGGTTAGTTTTAGGGTTAGTGTTAGTGATAGGCTTTGTCTTAGGATTAGGTTTAGTGTAAGGGTTAGTCTTAGGCTTAGGGTTAGGTTTAGGTTTAGTGTTAGGGTTAGGTTTAGCGTTATGGTAAGGGTTAGACTTAGGTTAGGGTTAAGGTTAGGGTTAGGGTAAGGGTTAGGCTTAGGGTTAGGGTTAAGGTTAGAAAAAAAATATGTATAAACTTCATGAAATACTTTTGTGTGAAACGCACATGTGTTTCTCTGAAATGATTCATTGGTGTTGAATATATGTCCTATTATAGTTAGAAATGAGAACAGTCTTCCTTTTCTCTGTAGAAGCTTTACTTTGTAAGATACTCACCTTATTCAAACTGTATGAACTTCTAGGGGTAGAGTTATGGTAAGAGTTAGCATTAGCTTTAGGTTTAGGGTTAGGGTTAGGGTAAGGGTTGGGCTTATGGTTAGGATTTGGCTTAGGCTTAGGGTTAGGGTTAGGCTTAGGTTTAGGGTTAGGGTTAGGTTTAGGGTTAGGCTTAGGGATAGTTTTAGTGTTAGGTTTATTGTTAGGCTTAGGCTTAGTTTTAGGTTTAGTTTAAGGGTTAGACTTAGGGTTAGGGATAGGGTTAGGTTTAGTGTTAGTGTTATTGTTAGGGTAAGGGTTAGGCTTAGGGTTAGGGTTAGGTTTAGGGTAAGGTTAGGCTTTTGGTTAGTGTTAGGGTTAGGGTTAGGATTAGGCTTAGGCTTAGGGTTATGTTTAGGGTAAGGCTTAGGTTTAGGGTTAGGGTTAGGGTAAGGGTTTGGCTTAGGGTTAGGTTTAGTGTTCGGGTTAGGGTTAGGCTTATGCTTAGTTCTAGGTTTAGTTTAAGTGTTAGGCTTAGGCTTAGGGTCAGGGTTAGGGTTAAGGTTAGTGTTAGTGTTTGGGTTAGGCTTAGGTAAGGCTTAGGCTTAGGGATAGAGTTAGGTTTAGGGTTTGGGTAAGGTTTAGGCTTAGGTTTAAGGTTAAGGTTAGAAAAAAAAGAATATGTATGAATTTCAAGAAATGCTTTTGTGTGAAACGAACATGTGTTTCTCTGAAATGATACGTAGTTGTTGGTGATATGTCAAAGTATTTTTAGAAATGAGAACAGTCTTCCTTTTCTCTGTAGAAACTTTACTTTGAAAGATAATCACCTTGTTTTGAAAGTGTATGAATTTCTAGGGTTAGGATTAGGGTTAGTTTTTGGGTTAGGGTTAGGGTTAGAATTAGGCATAGGTTTAGGGTTAGTGTTAGGGTTAGGGTTAGGGTTAGGCTTAGGGTTAGGCTTAGAAAAAAAGAATATGTACGAATTTCATGAAATGCTTTTGTGTGAAACGCACATGTGTTTCTCTAAAATGGTACGCTGTTGTTGGAGATATGTCAAAGTATATTAAGAAATGAGAACAATCTTCCTTTTCTCTGTAAAAACTTTACTTTGAAAGATAATCACCTTGTTTTGAAAGTGTATGAATTTCTACGGTTAGGGTTAGGGTTAGTTTTTGGGTTAGTGTTAGGGTTAGGGTTAGGCATAGGTTTAGGGTTAATGTTAGGGTTAGGGTTAGGGTTAGGCTTAGGGTTAGTGTTAGCGTTAGGGTTAGGTTTAGGGTTATTGTTAGGGTTATTGTTAGGTTTATGTTAGGCTTAGGCTTAGGGTTCGGTTTAGGGTAAGGGTTAGGCTTTTGCTTATGGTTAGGGTTATTTTTAGTGTTAGGGTTAGGGTTAGGGTTAGGCTTAGGTTTAGGGTTAGAAAAAAAGAATATGTATGAATTTCATGAAATGCTTTTGTGTGAAACGCACATGTGTTTCTCTGAAATGATACGTTGTTTTTGGAGATATGTCAAAGTATAGTTAGAAATGAGAACAGTCTTTCTTTTCTCTGTAGAAGCTGTACTTTGAAAGATACTCACCTTGATTTGAAAGTGTATGAATTTCTAGGGTTAGGGTTAGGGTTAGGGTAAGTGTTATGGTTAGGGTTTGGGTTAGGGTTAGGCTTAGGGTTAGGGTTAGTGTTAGTGTTAGGTTTATGGTTAATCTTAGGGTTAGGGTTAGATTAGGCTTAGGCTCAGGCTTAGTGTTAGGTTTAGGGTAAGGGTTAGGCTTAGGCTTATTGTTAATGTTAGTGCTATTGTTAGGGCTAGGGTTAGGGTTAGAGTTAGAAAAAAATGAAGGTGTATGTATTTCATGAAATGATTTTGTGAGAAATTCACTTGTCTTTCTCTGCAAAGATAAGACGTTGTTTGTGATATGTCAAAGTATAGTTAGAAGTGAGAAAAGTCTTCCTTTTCTATGTAGAAGCTTTAATTTGTAAGATAATCAATTTTTTCAAACTGTATGAATTTCTAGGGTTAGTGTTAGGGTTAGGGTAAGGGTTAGCATTAGGTTGAAGGTTAGGGTTAGGGTTAGGCTTAGGGTTAGGGTTAGGGTTCGAAAAAAAATTATATGTATGAATTTCATGAAATGCTTTTGTGTGAAACGAACATGTGTTTCTCTGAAATGATACGTTGTTGTTGGAGATATGTCAAAGTATAGTTAGAAATGAGAACAGTCTTCCTTTTCTCTGTAGAAACTTTACATTGAAAGATAATCACCTTGTTTTGAAAGGGTATGAATTTCTAGGGTTAGGGTTAGGGTTAGTTTTGGGGTTCTTGTTATTGTTAGGTTTAGGCGTAGGTTTAGGGTTAGTGTTACGGTTAGGGTTATGGTTAGGGTTAGAAAAAAAGAATATGTATGAATTTCATGAAATGCTTTTGTGTGAAACGGACATGTGTTTCTCTGAAATGATACATTGTTGTTGGAGATATTTCCAAGTATATTTAGAAATGAGAACAGTCTTTTCTTTGTAGAAGCTTTACTTTGTACGATAATCAACTTGTTGAAAGGGTATGAATTCCTAGGGTTAGGGTTAGTGGAATGGTTAGCCTTAGGGATAGGGTTAGGGTTAGGGTTAGGGTTAGGGTTAGGGTTAGGGTAAGTGTTAGGCTTAGGGTTTGGGTTAGGGTTAGGCTTAGTGTTAGTGTTAGTGTTAGGGTTAGGTTTAGGGTTAGGCTTAGGGTTAGGGTCTATTATGGTTAGAGTTAGGTTTTGGCTTAGGGTTAGGGTTAGGTTTAGTGTTAGGGTTAGTTTTAGGGTTAGTGTTAGTGATAGGCTTTGTCTTAGGATTAGGTTTAGTGTAAGGGTTAGTCTTAGGCTTAGGGTTAGGTTTAGGGATAGTGTTAGGGTTAGGGTTAGGGTTATGGTAAGGGTTAGACTTAGGTTAGGGTTAAGGTTAGGGTTAGGGTAAGGGTTAGGCTTAGGGTTAGGGTTAAGGATAGAAAAAAAAGAATATGTATGAACTTCATGAAATACTTTTGTGTGAAAAGCACATGTGTTTCTCTGAAATGATACATTGGTGTTGAATATATGTCCTATTATAGTTAGAAATGAGAACAGTCTTCCTTTTCTCTGTAGATGCTTTACTTTGTAAGATACTCACCTTATTCAAACTGTATGAACTTCTAGGGTTAGGGTTATGATAAGAGTTAGCATTAGCTTTAGGTTTAGGGTTAGGGTTAGAGTAAGGGTTGGGCTTATGGTTAGGATTTGGCTTAGGCTTAGGGTTAGGGTTAGGGTTAGGCTTAGGTTTAGGGTTAGTGTTAGGTTTAGGGTTAGGCTTAGGGATAGTTTTAGTGTTAGGTTTATTGTTAGGCTTAGGCTTAGTTTTAGGTTTAGTGTAAGGGTTAGGCTTAGGGTTAGGGATAGGGTTAGGTTTAGTGTTAGTGTTAGTGTTATTGTTAGGGTAAGGGTTAGGCTTAGGGTTAGGTTTAGGTTTAGGGTAAGGTTAGGCTTAGGGTTAGTGTTAGGGTTAGGGTTAGGATTAGGCTTAGGCTTAGGGTTATGTTTAGGGTAAGGCTTAGGTTTAGGGTTAGGGTTAGGGTAAGGGTTTTGCTTAGGGTTAGGTTTAGTGTTCGGGTTAGGGTTAGGCTTATGCTTAGGGCTAGGCTTAGTTTAAATGTTAGGCTTAGGCTTAGGGTCAGGGTTAGTGTTAAGGTTAGTGTTAGTGTTTGGGTTAGGCTTAGGTAAGGCTTAGGCTTAGGGATAGAGTTTGGTTTAGGGTTTGGGTAAGGTTTAGGCTTAGGTTTAAGGTTAAGGTTAGAAAAAAAAAGAATATGTATGAATTTCAAGAAATGCTTTTGTGTGAAAAGAACATGTGTTTCTCTGAAATGATACGTAGTTGTTGGTGATATGTCAAAGTATTTTTAGAAATGAGAACAGTCTTCCTTTTCTCTGTACAAACTTTACTTTGAAAGATAATCACCTTGTTTTGAAAGTGTATGAATTTCTAGGGTTAGGGTTAGTTTTTGGGTTAGGGTTAGGGTTAGGTTTAGAATTAGGCATAGGTTTAGGGTTAGTGTTAGGGTTGGGTTAGTGTTAGGGTTAGGTTAGGGTTAGGCTTAGAAAAAAAGAATATGTACGAATTTCATGAAATGCATTTGTGTGAAACGCACATGTGTTTTTCTGAAATGATACGTTGTTGTTGGAGATATGTCAAAGTATATTTAGAAATGAGAACAGTCTTCCTTTTCTCTGTAAAAACTTTACTTTGAAAGATAATCACCTTGTTTTGAAAGTGTATGAATTTCTACGGTTAGGGTTAGGGTTAGTTTTTGGGTTAGTGTTAGGGTTAGGGTTAGGCATAGGTTTACGGTTAATGTTAGGGTTAGGGTTAGGGTTAGGATTAGGGTTAGGCTTAGGGTTAGCGTTAGCGTTAGGGTTAGGTTTAGGGTTATTGTTAGGGTTATTGTTAGGTTTAGGTTAGGCTTAGGCTTTGGGTTAGGTTTAGGGTAAGGGTTAGGCTTTGGCTTAGGGTTAGGGTTATTGTTAGTGTTAGGGTTAGGGTTAGGCTTGGTTTAGGGTTGAAAAAGAATTGTCAATTTCATGAAATGCTTTTGTGTGAAATGGACTGTGTTTCTCTGAAATGATACATTGTTGTTGGAGATATTTCCAAGTATATTTAGAAATGAGAACAGTCTTTTCTTTGTAGAAGCTTTACTTTGTACGATAATCAACTTGTTGAAAGGGTATGAATTTCTAGGGTTAGGGTTAGTGGAATGGTTAGCCTTAGGGATAGGGTTAGGGTTAGGGTTAGGGTAAGTGTTAGTCTTAGAGTTTGGGTTAGGGTTAGGTTTATGGTAATGTTTAGGCTTTGTCTTAAAGTTAGGGTTAGTATTAGGGTTATTGTTAGGGTTAGGTTTAGAAAATAAGTATATGTACGAATTTCATGAAATGCTTTTTGTGAAACGCACATGTGTTTCTCTGAAATGATACGTTGGTGTTGGATATATGTTAAAGTATAGTTAGAAATGAGAACAGTCTTCCTTTTCTCTGTAGAAGCTTTACTTTATAAGATAATTACCTTCTTGAAACTCTATGAATTTCTAGGGTTAGGGTTAGGGTTAGGGTAATGGTTAGCATTAGGTTTAGTGTTAGGGTTAGGGTTAGGTTAAGGGTTAGGCTTAGGCTTAGGGTCTATTAGGGTTAGGGTTAGGGTTAGGGTTTGGCTTAGGGTTAGGGTTAGGTTTAGTGTTAGGGTTAGCATTAGTGATAGGCTTTGTCTTAGGATTAGGTTTAGTGTAAGTGTTAGTCTTAGGCTTAGGGTTAGGTTTAGGGTTAGTGTTAGGGTTAGGCTTAGGGTTATGGTAAGGGTTAGACTTAGGTTAGGGTTAAGGTTAGGGTTAGGGTAAGGGTTAGGCTTAGGGTTAGGGTTAAGTTTAGAAAAAAAAGAATATGTATGAACTTCATGAAATACTTTTGTGTGAAACGCACATGTGTTTCTCTGAAATGATAGATTGGTGTTGAATATATGTCCTATTATAGTTAGAAATGAGAACAGTCTTCCTTTTCTCTGTAGAAGCTTTACTTTGTAAGATACTCACCTTATTCAAACTGTATGAACTTCTAGGGTTAGGGTTATGGTAAGAGTTAGCATTAGCTTTAGGGTTAAGGTTAGGGTAAGGGTTGGGCTTATGGTTAGGATTTGGCTTAGGCTTAGGGTTAGGGTTAGGGTTAGGCTTAGGTTTAGGGTTAGGGTTAGGTTTAGGGTTAGGCTTAGGGATAGTTTTAGTGTTAGGTTTATTTTTAGGCTTAGGCTTAGTTTTAGGTTTAGTGTAAGGGTTAGACTTAGGGTTAGTGATAGGGTTAGGTTTAGTGTTAGTGTTATTGTTAGGGTAAGGGTTAGGCTTAGAGTTAGGGTTAGATTTAGGGTAAGGTTAGGCTTAGGGTTAGTGTTAGGGTTAAGGTTAAGATTAGGCTTAGTCTTAGGGTTATGTTTAGGGTAAGGCTTAGGTTTAGGGTTAGGGTAAGGGTTTGGCTTAGGGTTAGGTTTAGTGTTCGGGTTAGGGTTAGGCTTATGCTTAGGGCTAGGTTTAGTTAAGTGTTAGGCTTAGGCTTAGGTTCAGGGTTATGGTTAAGGTTAGTGTTAGTGTTTGGGTTAGGCTTAAGTAAGGGTTAGGCTTAGGGATAGAGTTAGGTTTAGGGTTTGGGTAAGGTTTAGGCTTAGGTTTAAGGTTAAGGTTAGAAAAAAAAGAATATGTATGAATTTCAAGAAATGGTTTTGTGTGAAACGAACATGTGTTTCTCTGAAATGATACGTAGTTGTTGGAGATATGTCAAAGTATTTTTAGAAATGAGAACAGTCTTCTTTTTCTCTGTAGAAACTTTACTTTGAAAGATAATCACCTTGTTTTGAAAGTGTATGAATTTCTACGGTTAGGGTTAGGGTTAGTTTTTGGGTTAGTGTTAGGGTTAGGCATAGGTTTAGGGTTAATGTTAGGGTTAGGGTTAGGGTTAGGATTAGGGTTAGGCTTAGGGTTAGCGTTAGCGTTAGGGTTAGGTTTAGGGTTATTGTTAGGGTTATTGTTAGGTTTAGGTTAGGCTTAGGCTTAGGGTTAGGTTTAGGGTAAGAGTTAGGCTTTGGCTTAGGGTTAGGGTTATTGTTAGTGTTAGGGTTAGGGTTAGGCTTAGGTTTAGGTTTAGAAAAAAAGAATATGTACGAATTTCATGAAATGCTTTTGTGTGAAATTGACATGTGTTTCTCTGAAATGATACATTGTTGTTGGAGATATTTCCAAGTATATTTAGAAATGAGAACAGTCTTTTCTTTGTAGAAGCTTTACTTTGTACGATAATCAACTTGTTGAAAGGGTATGAATTTCTAGGGTTAGGGTTAGTGGAATGGTTAGCCTTAGGGATAGGGTTAGGGTTAGGGTAAGTGTTAGTCTTAGAGTTTGGGTTAGGGTTAGGTTTATGGTAATGTTTAGCCTTTGTCTTAAAGTTAGGGTTAGTGTTAGGGTTAGTGTTAGGCTTAGGGTTAGGGTTAGAAAAAAAGTATATGTGCGAATTTCATGAAATGCTTTTGTGTGAAATGCACATGTGTTTCTCTGAAATGATACCTTGGTGTTGGATATATGTTAAAGTATAGTAAGAAATGAGAACAGTTTTCCTTTTCTCTGTAGAAGCTTTACTTTATAAGATAATTACCTTCTTGAAACTCTATGAATTTCTAGGGTTAGGGTTAGGGTTAGCGTAATGGTTAGCATTAGGTTTAGTGTTAGGGTTAGTGTTAGGTTAAGGGTTAGGCTTAGGCTTAGGGTCTATTATTGTTAGGGTTAGGGTTTGGCTTAGGGTTAGGGTTAGGTTTAGTGTTAGGGTTAGTGTTAGTGATAGGCTTTGTCTTAGGATTAGGTTTAGTGTAAGGGTTAGTCTTAGGCTTAGGGTTAGGTTTAGGGATAGTGTTAGGGTTAGGGTTAGGGTTATGGTAAGGGTTAGACTTAGGTTAGGGTTAAGGTTAGGGTTAGGGTAAGGGTTAGGCTTAGGGTTAAGGTTAAGGTTAGAAAAATAGAATATGTATGAACTTCATGAAATACTTTTGTGTGAAACGCACATGTGTTTCTCTGAAATGATACATTGGTGTTGAATATATGTCCTATTATAGTTAGAAATGAGAACAGTCTTCCTTTTCTCTGTAGAAGCTTTACTTTGTAAGATACTCACCTTATTCAAACTGTATGAACTTCTAGGGTTAGGATTATGGTAAGAGTTAGCATTAGCTTTAGGGTTAGGGTTAGGGTAAGGGTTGGGCTTATGGTTAGGATTTGGCTTAGGCTTAGGGTTAGGGTTAGGGTTAGGTTTAGGGTTAGGCTTAGGGATAGTTTTAGTGTTAGGTTTATTGTTAGGCTTAGGCTTAGTTTTAGGTTTAGTGTAAGGGTTAGGCTTAAGGTTAGGGATAGGGTTAGGTTTAGTGTTAGTGTTAGTGTTATTGTTAGGGTAAGGGTTAGGCTTAGTGTTAGGGTTAGGTTTAGGGTAAGGTTAGGCTTAGTGTTAGTGTTAGGGTTAGGGATAGGATTAGGCTTAGGGTTATGTTTAGGGTAAGGCTTAGGTTTAGGGTTAGGGTTAGGGTAAGGGTTTGGCTTAGGGTTAGGTTTAGTGTTCGGGTTAGGGTTAGGCTTATGCTTAGGGCTAGGTTTAGTGTAAGTGTTAGGCTTAGGCTTAGGGTCAGGGTTAGGGTTAAGGTTAGTGTTAATGTTTGGGTTAGGCTTAGGTAAGGTTTAGGCTTAGGGATAGAGTTAGGTTTAGGGTTTGGGTAAGGTTTCGGCTTAGGTTTAAGGTTAAGGTTAGAAAAAAAAGAATATGTATGAATTTCAAGAAATGGTTTTGTGTGAAACGAACATGTGTTTCTCTGAAATGATACGTAGTTTTTGGAGATATATCAAAGTATTTTTAGAAATGAGAACAGTCTTCCTTTTCTTTGTAGAAACTTTACTTTGAAAGATAATCACCTTGTTTTGAAAGTGTATGAATTTCTACAGTTAGGGTTAGGGTTAGTTTTTGGGTTAGAGTTAGGGTTAAGGTTAGGCATAGGTTTAGGGTTAATGTTAGGGATAGGGTTAGGGTTAGGATTAGGGTTAGGCTTAGGGTTATCGTTAGCGTTAATGTTAGGTTTAGGGTTACTGTTAGGGTTATTGTTAGGTATAGGTTAGGCTTAGGCTTAGGCTTAGGGTTAGGTTTAGGGTAAGGGTTAGGCTTTGGCTTAGGGTTAGGGTTATTGTTAGTGTTAGGGTTAGGGTTAGGCTTAGGTTTAGGGTTAGAAAAAAAGAATATGTACGATTTTCATGAAATGCTTTTGTATGAAACGCACATGTGTTTCTCTGAAATTATACGTTGTTTTTGGAGATATGTCAAAGTATAGTTAGAAATGAGAACAGTCTTTCTTTTCTCTGTAGAAGCTGTACTTTGAAAGATACTCACCTTGATTTGAAAGTGTATGAATTTCTAGGGTTAGGGTTAGGGTAAGTGTTATGGTTAGGGTTTGGGTTAGGGTTAGGCTTAGGGTTAGGGTTAGTGTTAGTGTTAGGTTTATGGTTAGTCTTAGGGTTAGGGTTAGATTTGGCTTAGGCTCAGGCTTAGTGTTAGGTTTAGGGTAAGGGTTAGGCTTAGGCTTAGTGTTAATGTTAGTGCTATTGTTAGGGTTAGGGTTAGGGTTAGAGTTAGAAAAAAATGAAGGTGTATGTATTTCATGAAATGATTTTGTGAGAAATTCACTTGTCTTTCTCTGCAAAGATAAGACGTTGTTTGTGATATGTCAAAGTATAGTTAGAAATGAGAAAAGTCTTCCTTTTCTATGTAGAAGCTTTAATTTGTAAGATAATCATTTTTTTTCAAACTCTATGAATTTCTAGGGTTAGTGTTAGGGTTAGGGTAAGGGTTAGCATTAGTTTGAGGGTTAGGGTTAGGGTTAGGCTTAGGGTTAGGGTTAGGGTTCGAAAAAAAATTATATGTATGAATTTCATGAAATGCTTTTGTGTGAAACGAACATGTGTTTCTCTGAAATGATACGTTGTTGTTGGAGATATGTCAAAGTATAGTTAGAAATGAGAACAGTCTTCCTTTTCTCTGTAGAAACTTTACATTGAAAGATAATCACCTTGTTTTGAAAGGGTATGAATTTCTAGGGTTAGGGTTAGGGTTAATTTTGGGGTTATTGTTATTGTTAGGTTTAGGCGTAGGTTTAGGGTTAGTGTTAGGGTTAGGGTTATGGTTAGGGTTAGAAAAAAAGAATATGTATGAATTTCATGAAATGCTTTTGTGTGAAAAGGACCTGTGTTTCTCTGAAATGATACATTGTTGTTGGAGATATTTCCAAGTATATTTAGAAATGAGAACAGTCTTTTCTTTGTAGAAGCTTTACTTTGTACGATAATCAACGTGTTGAAAGGGTATGAATTTCTAGGTTTAGGGTTAGTGGAATGGTTAGCCTTAGGGATAGGGTTAGGGTTAGGGTTAGGGTAAGTGTTAGGCTTAGGGTTTGGGTTAGGGTTAGGCTTAGTGTTAGTGTTAGTGTTAGGTTTAGGGTTAGTGTTAGTGTTAGAGTTAGGTTAGGCTTAGGCTTAGGGTTAGGTTTAGGGTAATGTTTAGGCTTTGTCTTAAAGTTAGGGTTAGTGTTAGGGTTAGTTTTAGGCTTAGGGTTAGGGTTAGAAAAAAAGTATATGTACGAATTTCATGAAATGCTTTTGTGTGAAACGCACATGTGTTTCTCTGAAATGATACGTTGGTGTTGGATATATGTTAAAGTATAGTTAGAAATGAGAACAGTCTTCCTTTCCTCTGTAGAAGCTTTACTTTATAAGATAATTACCTTCTTGAAACTCTATGAATTTCTAGGGTTAGGGTTAGGGTTAGGGTAATGGTTAGCATTAGGTTTAGTGTTAGGGTTAGTGTTAGGTTAAGGGTTAGGCTTAGGCTTAGGGTCTATTAGGGTTAGGGTTAGGGTTAGGGTTTGGCTTAGGGTTAGGGTTAGGTTTAGTGTTAGGGTTAGTGTTAGTGATAGGCTTTGTCTTAGGATTAGGTTTAGTGTAAGGGTTAGTCTTAGGCTTAGGGTTAGGTTTAGGGTTAGTGTTAGGGTTAGGCTTAGGGTTATGGTAAGGGTTAGACTTAGGTTAGGGTTAAGGTTAGGGTTAGGGTAAGGGTTAGGCTTAGGGTTAGGGTTAAGGTTAGAAAAAAAAGAATATGTATGAACTTCATGAAATACTTTTGTGTGAAACGCACATGTGTTTCTCTGAAATGATACATTGGTGTTGAATATATGTCCTATTATAGTTAGAAATGAGAACAGTCTTCCTTTTCTCTGTAGAAGCTTTACTTTGTAAGATACTCACCTTATTCAAACTGTATGAACTTCTAGGGTTAGGATTATGGTAAGAGTTAGCATTAGCTTTAGGTTTAGGGTTAGGGTTAGGGTAAGGGTTGGGCTTATGGTTAGGATTTGGCTTAGGCTTAGGGTTAGGGTTAGGGTTAGGCTTAGGTTTATGGTTAGGGTTAGGTTTAGGGTTAGGCATAGGGATAGTTTTAGTGTTAGGTTTATTGTTAGGCTTAGGCTTAGTTTTAGGTTTAGTGTAAGGATTAGGCTTAAGGTTAGGGATAGGGTTAGGTTTAGTGTTAGTGTTAGTGTTATTGTTAGGGTAAGGGTTAGGCTTAGGGTTAGGGTTAGGTTTAGGGTAAGGTTAGGCTTAGGGTTAGTGTTAGGGTTAGTGTTAGGATTAGGCTTAGGGTTATGTTTAGGGTAAGGCTTAGGTTTAGGGTTAGGGTTAGGGTAAGGGTTTGGCTTAGGGTTAGGTTTAGTGTTCGGGTTAGGGTTAGGCTTATGCTTAGGGCTAGGTTTAGTGTAAGTGTTAGGCTTAGGCTTAGGGTCAGGGTTAGGGTTAAGGTTAGTGTTAGTGTTTGGGTTAGGCTTAGGTAAGGTTTAGACTTAGGGATATAGTTAGGTTTAGGGTTTGGGTAAGGTTTCGGCTTAGGTTTAAGGTTAAGGTTAGAAAAAAAAGAATATGTATGAATTTCAAGAAATGCTTTTGTGTGAAACGAACATGTGTTTCTCTGAAATGATACGTAGTTGTTGGTGATATGTCCAAGTATAATTAGAAATGAGAACAGTCTTCCTTTTCTCTATAGAATCTTTACTTTGTAAGATAAACACCTTGATGAAATTGTATGAATTTCTAGAGTTAATGTTAAGGTAAGGGTATGCGTTAGGTTTAGGGTTAGGGTTAGGGTTAGGGTAAGGGTTAGGCTTAGGTTTAGGGTTAGAAAAAAATAATATATACGAATTTCATGAAATGCTTTTTTGTGAAATGGACATGTGTTTCTCTGAAATGATACGTTGTTGTTGGATATATGACCAAGTATAATTAGAAATGAGAACAGTCTTCCTTTTCTCTATAGAATCTTTACTTTGTAAGATACTCACCTTGTTGAAACTGTATGAATTTCTAGGCTTAGGGTTAGGGTTTGGGTAGGCTTAGTTTTAGGGTTAGGGTTAGGGTTAGTTTTCGGTTTAGGGTTAGGCTTAATGTTAGGTTTAGGTTTAGGCTTAGGCTTATGATTAGGTTTAGGTTTAGGCTTAGGCTTAGGTTTAGGGTTAGGGTTATGGTTAGTGTTAGTGTTTGGCTTATGTTTAGGGTTAGTGTTAGGGTTAGGGTTAGCTTTAGTGTAAGGGTTAGGCTTACGCTTAGGGTTAGGTTTAGGGTTAGTGTTAGGGCTTGGGTTAGTGTTAGGGTAAGGTTTACGCTTAGGGTTAGGGTTAGGTTTAGGGTTAGTTTAAGGTTTAGGCTTAGTTTTAGGGTTAAGGTTAGAAAAAAAAGAATATGTATGAATTTCATGAAATGCGTTTTTGTGAAATGGACATGTGTTTCTCTGAAATGATACATTGTTGTTGGAGATATGTCCAAGTATAGTTAGAAATGAGAACAGTCTTCATTTTCTCTGAAGATGCTTTACTTTGTAAGATAATCAACTTGTTGAATGTGTATGAATTTCCAGGTTTAGTGTAAGTGGATGGGTTAGCGTTAGGGTTAGGTTTAGGGTTAGGGTTAGGGTTAGGCTTAGTGTTAGTGTTAGTGTTAGGGTTAGGTTTAGGTTTAGTGTTAGCGTTAGAGTTAGGTTAGGCTTAGTGTTAGGTTTAGGGTAAGGGTTAGGCTTTGGCTTAGGCTTAGGGTTAGGGTTAGGGTTAGTGTTAGTGTTAGGGATAGGGTTTGGCTTAGGTTTAGGGTTAGAAAAAAAGAATATGTACTAATTTCATAAAATGCTTTTGTGTGAAACGCACTTGTGTTTCTCTGAAATGATACGTTGTTGTTGGAGATATGTCCAAGTATATTGAGAAATGGGAACAGTCTTCCTTTTCTCTGTAGAACCTTTACTTTGTAAGATAATCACCTTGTTGAAACTGTATGCATTTCTAGGGTTAGGGTTAGGGTTTGGGTAAGGGTTAAGGTTAGGTTTAGGGTTAGGGTTAGGGTTAGGATAAGTGTTAGGCTTCGGGTTAGGTTTAGCATTAGGGCTAGGGTTAGGGTTAAGCTTAGGATTAGGGTTAGGGTTAGTGTTAGGGCTAGGTTAAGTGTTAGTGTTAGGTTTATGCTTATTCTTAGGCTTAGGATTAGGTTTATTGTACTGGTTAGGCATAGGCCTAATTTTCGGTTTATGGTTAGGGTTAGGCTTAGGCTTAGATTTAGGTTTAGTGTAAGGGTTAGGCTTAGGGTTAGGGTTAGTGTTAGTGTTTGGGTTAGGGTTAGGGTAAGGTTAAGGCTTAGTTTTAGGGTTAAGGTTAGAAAAAAATAATATGTATGAATTTCATGAAATGGTTTTGTGTGAAACGAACATGTGTTTCTCTGAAATGATACGTAGTTGTTGCAGATATGTCAAAGTATATTAAGAAATGAGAACAGTCTTCCTTTTCTCTGTAGAAACTTTACTTTGAAAGATAATCACCTTGTTTTGAAAGTGTATGAATTTCTAGTGTTAGGGTTAGGGTTAGTTTTTGGGTTAGTGTTAGGGTTAGGGTTAGAATTAGGCGTAGCTTTAGGGTTAGTGTTAGGGTTAGGGTTAGAAAAAAAGAATATGTACGAATTTCATGAAATGCTTTTGTGTGAAACGCACATGTGTTTCTCTGAAATGATACGTAGGTGTTGGATAATGTCAAAGTATAGTTAGAAATGAGAACAGTCTTCCTTTTCTCTGTAGAAGAATTACTTTGTAAGATAATCCCCTTGTTGAAACTCTATGAATTTCTAGGGTTAGGGTTAGGGTAATGGATATCATTAGGTTTAGTGTTAGGGTTAGGTTTAGGGTTAGTGTTAGGCTTTGGCTTAGGATTAGGTTTAGTGTAAGGGTTAGTCTTAGTCTTATTGTTAGGGTTAGGGTTAGTGTTAAGGTTAGGGTTAGGGTAAGGTTTAGGCTTAGGTTAGGGTTAGAGTTAGGGTAAGGGTTAGGCTTAGGGTTAGTGTTAAGATTAGAAAAAAAGAATATGTATGAATTTCATGAAATACTTTTTTGTGAAACACACATGTGTTTCTCTGAAATGATACATTGGTGTTGGATATATGTCCAAGTATAGTTCGAAATGAGAACAGTATCCCTTTCTCTGTAGAATCTTTACTTTGTAAGATAATCCCCTTGTTGAAACTCTATGAATTTCTAGAGTTAGGGTTAAGGTAAGTGTTAGCTTTAGGTTTAGGGTTAGGGTTAAGGTTAGGGTAAGGATTAGGCTTAGGGTTAGGGTTATGCCTAGGCTTAGGGTTGGGGTTTGGGTAGGCTTAGGTTAAGGGTTAGGGTTAGGTTTAGGTTTAGGGTTAGGCTTAGGGTTAAGGTTAGCGTTAGGCTTAGGCTTAGGATTAGGTTTAAGTTTAGGTTTAGGCTTTGGTTTAGGGTTAGGGATAGGGTTAGTGTTAGGCTTTGGGTTAGGGTTAGTGTATGGGTTAGGCTTTGGCTTAGGCTTAGGGTTAGCTTTATTGAAGGGTTAGGCGCTTGGGCTTAGGTTTAGAGTTAGTGTTAGTGTTAGTGTTTGGGTTAGGATTAGGGTAAGGTTTAGGGTTATGGTTAGGTTTAGGGTTAGGTTAAGGTTTAGGCTTTGTTTTAGGGTTAAGTTTAGAAAAAAAAATATGTATGAATTTCATGAAATGCTTTTTTGTGAAATGTACATGTGTTTCTCTGAAATGATACATTGTTGTTGGAGATATGTCCAAGTATAGTTAGAAATTAGAACAGTCTTCATTTTCTCTGTAGAAGCTTTATTTTTTAAGGGAATCAACTTGTTGAATGTGTATGAATTTCCAGGGTTTGTGTTAGTGGAAGGGTTAGCGTTAGGGTTAGGTTTAGGGTTAGGGTTAGGGTAAGTGTTAGGCTTAGGGTTTGGGTTAGTGTTTGTGTTAGGGTTAGGTTTAGGGTTAGTGTTAGGGTTAGAGTTAGGTTAGGCTTAGGCTTAGGCTTAGGTTTAAGTTTAGGGTAAGGGTTAGGCTTTGGCTTAGGGTTAGGGTTAGTGTTAGTGTTAGGGTTAGGGTTAGGCTTAGGTTTAGGGTTAGAAAAAAAAGAATATGTACTAATTTCATGAAATGCTTTTGTGTGAAACGCACATGTGTTTCTCTGAAATGATACGTTGTTGTTGGAGATATGTCCAAGTATATTTAGAAATGAGAACAGTCTTCCTTTTCTCTGTAGAACCTTTACTTTGTAAGATAATCACATTGTTGAAACTGTATGCATTTCTAGGGTTAGGGTTAGGCTTTGGGTAAGTGTTAAGGTTAGATTTTGGGTTAGGGTTAGGATAAGGGTTAGGCTTTGGGTTAGGTTTAGGGTTAAGCTTAGGATTAGGGTTAGGGTTAGTGTTAGGGTTAGGTTTAGTATTTGGGTTAGTTTTAGTGTTAGGGTTTGGCTTAGGGATAGGTTTAGTGTTCGAGTTAGGGTTAGGCTTATGATTAGGTTTAGGTTCAGTGTAAGTGTTAGGATTAGGCTTAGGGTCAGGGTTAGGGTTAGGGTTAGTGTCAGTGTTTGGGTTAGGGTTAGGGTAAGGGTTAGGCTTAGGGTTAGAGTTAGGTTTAGGGTTATGATAAGGTTTAGGCTTAGGTTTAAGTTTAAGGTTAGGAAAAAAGAATATATATGAATTTCATGAAATGCTTTTGTGTGAAACGAACATGTGTTTCTCTGAAGTGATACGTAGTTGTTGGAGATATGTCAAGGTATATTTAGAAATGAGAACAGTCTTCCTTTTCTCTGTATAAACTTTACTTTGAAAGATAATCACCTTGTTTGAAAGTGTATGAATTTCTGGGGTTAGCGTTATGGTTAGTTTTTGGGTTAGTGTTAGTGCTAGGGTTAGGCGTAAGTTTAGGGTTAGTGTTAGGGTTAGTGTTAGTGTCAGGGTTAGGGTTAGGGTTAGGCTTAGGGTTAGCGTTAGTGTTAGGGTTAGGTTTAGGGTTAGTGTTAGGATTAGGTTTAGGGTAGGTTAGGCTTAGGCTTAGGCTTAGGGTTAGGTTTAGGGTAAGGGTTAGGCTTTTTCTTAGTGTTAGTGTTAGTGGTAGGGTTAGGGTTAGGCTTATGGTTAGGGTTAGAAAAAAAGAATATGTATGAATTTCATGAAATGCTTTTGTGTGAAACGCACATGTGTTTCTCTTAAATGATAAGTTACTGTTGGAGATATGTCAAAGTATAGTTAGAAATTGAACAGTCTTTCTTTTCTCTGTAGAAGGTGTACTTTGTAAGATTCTCACCTTGATTTGAAAGTGTATGAATTTCTAGTGTTATTGTTAGTGTTAGGGTAAGTGTTAGGGTTAGGTTTAGGCTTAGGGTTAGGCTCAGTGTTAGTGTTAGGTTTAGGGTTAGTGTTAGGGTTAGGGTTAGGGTTAGGTTAGGCTTTGGGTCAGGCTTAGTGTTAGGTTTAGGGTAAGGGTTAGGGTTAGGGTCAGTGTTAATGTTAGTTCTATTGTTAGGGTTAGAGTTAGAAATATATGAATGTGTATGTATTTCATGAAATGATTTTGTGAGAAATTCACCTGGCTTTCTGTGCAAAGATAAGATGTTGTTTTTGATATGTCAAAGTATAGTTAGAAGTGAGAACAGTCTTCCTTTTCTCTGTAGAAGCTTTACTTTGTATGATAATCAACTTTTTGAAACTGTATGAATTTCTAGGCTTAGTGTTAGGGTTAGGGTTAGGGTTAGCATTAGGTTGAGGGTTAGGGTTAGGGTTAGGCTTAAGGTTAGGGTTAGGGTTCGAAAAAAAGTATATGTATGAATTTCATGAAATGCTTTTGTGTGAAACAAACATGTGTTTCTCTGAAATGATACGTTGTTGTTGGAGATATGTCAAAGTATATTTAGAAATGAGAACAGTCTTCCTTTTCTCTGTAGAAACTTTACTTTGAAAGATAATCACCTTGTTTTGAAAGGGTATGAATTTCTAGGGTTAGTTTTTGGGTTAGTGTTAGGGTTAGTGTTAGGCATAGTTTTAGGGTTAGTGTTAGGGTTAGGGTTAGGGTTAGGGTTAGAAATGAAATGAATATTTATGAATTTCATGAAATGCTTTTGTGTGAAACGGACCTGTGTTTCTCTGAAATGATACATTGTTGTTGGAGATATGTCCAAGTATATTTAGAAATGAGAACACTCTTCCTTTTCTTTGTAGAAGCTTTACTTTTTATGATAATCAACTTGTTAAAAGTGTATGAATTTCTAGGCTTAGGGTTAGTGGAATGGTTAGCGTTGGTTAGGGTTAGGTTTAGGGTTAGCGTTAGGGTAATTGTTAGGCTTAGTGTTTAGGTTAGGGTTAGGTTTAGGGTAAGGTTTAGGCTTTGCCTTAGTGTTAGTGTTAGGTTAGTGTTAGTGTTAGGGTTAGGGTTAGGCTTATGGTTAGGGTTAGAAAAAGAATATATGTACTAATTTCATGAAATGCTTTTGTGTGAAACGCACATGTGTTTCTCTGAAATGATATGTTGCTGTTGGATATATGTCAAAGTATAGTTAGAAATGAGAACAGTCTTCCTTTTCTCTGTAGAAGTTTTACTTTGTGAGATAATTACCTTGTTGAAACTCTATGAATTTCTAGGGTTAGGGTTAGGGTAATATTTAGCATTAGGTTTAGTGTTAGGGTTAGGGTAAGTGTTAGGCTTAGGGTTAGGGTCTATTAGGGTTACGGATAGGATTAGACTTAGGGTTAGGGTTAGGTTTAGTGTTAGGGTTAGTGTTAGGCTTTGGCTTAGGATTAGGTTTAGTGTAAGGGTTAGTCTTAGGCTTATTGTTAGGGTTAGTGTTAGTGTTAGGATTAGGGTTAGGGTTAGGGTAAGAGTTAGGCTTAGGTTAGGGTTAAGGTTAGGGTTAGGGTTAGGTTAACGGTTATGGTTAGGTTTAAGGTTAGAAAAAAAGAATATGTATGAATTTCATAAAATACTTTTGTGTGAAACGCACATGTGTGTCTCTGAAATAATACATTGGTGTTGGATATACGTCCAATTATAGTTAGAAATGAGAACAGTCTTCCTTTTCTCTGTAGAAGCTTTACTTTGTAAGATAATCACCTTGTTTAAACTGTATGAATTTCTAGGGTTAGGGTAATTGTTAGCGTTAGGTTTAGGTTTAGGGTTAGGTTTAGGGTAAGGATTGGGCTTAGGTTTAGGGTTTGGCTCAGGCTTAGGGTTAGGGTTAGGGTTAGGCTTAGGTTTAGGGTGAGGGTTAGGATTAGGTTTAGGTTTAGTGATAGGTTTAGGGATAGTTTTAGTGTTAGTTTGATGGTTAGGCTTAGGCTTAGGGTTAGGTTTAGTGTAAGGGTTAGGCTTAGGGTTAGGGATAGGGTTAGGTTTACTGTTAGTGTTAGTGTTAGGGTTAGGGTAAGGGTTAGGCTTAGGGTTAGGGTTAGATTTAGGGTAAGGTTAGGCTCAGTGTTAGTGTTAGGTTTAGGGTTAGGATTAATCTTAGGCTTAGTCTTATGTTTAGGGTTAGGCTTAGGTTTAGGGTTAGGGTTAGGTTTAGGGTTTGTCTTAGGGATAGGTTTAGTGTTTGGGTTAGGATTAGGCTTAGGCTTAGTGTTAGGTTTAGTGTAAGTGTTAGGATTAGGCTTAGGGTCATGGTTAGGGTAAGGGTTAGTGTTAGTGTTTGGGTTAGGTAAGGGTTAGGCTTATGGATAGGTTTAGATTTAGGGTAAATTTAGGCTTAGTGTTAGTGTTAGGGTTAGGGTTAGGATTAATCTTAGGCTTATGTTTAGGGTTACGCTTAGGTTTAGGGTTAGGGTTAGGGTTTGGCTTAGGGATAGGTTTAGTGTTCTTGTTAGAGTTATGTTTAGGCTTAGTGTTAGGTTTATTGTAAGTGTTAGGATTAGGCTTAGGGTCATGGTTAGGTTTAAGGTTAGTGTTAGTGTTAGGGTTAGAGTTAGGGTAAGGGTTAGGCTTAGGGTTAGAGTTAGGTTTAGGGTTAGTGTAAGGTTTAGGCTTAGGTTTAAGGTTAAGGTTAGAAAAATAGAATATATATGAATTTCTTGAAATGCTTTTGAGTGAAATGCACATGTGTTTCTCTTAAATGATAAGTTACTGTTGGAGATATGTCAAAGTATTGTTAGAAATGGGAACAGTCTTTCTTTTCTCTGCAGAAGGTGTATTTTGAATGATTCTCACCTTGATTTGAAAGTATATGAATTTCTAGTGTTAGGGTTAGTGTTAGGGTAAGTGTTATGGTTAGGGTTTGGGTTAGGGTTAGGCTTAGGGTTAGGGTTAGTGTTAGTGTTAGGTTTAGGGTTAGTGTTAGGGTTAGGGTTAGGGTTAGGGTTAGGTTAGGCTTAGGCTCAGGCTTAGTGTTAGGTTTAGGGTAAGGGTTAGGCTTAGGCTTAGTGTTAATGTTAGTGCTATTGTTAGGGTTAGGGTTAGAGTTAGAAATAAATGAATGTGTATGTATTTCATGAAATGATTTTGTGAGAAATTCACCTGGCTTTCTGTGCAAAGATAAGACGTTGTTTTTGATATGTCAATGTATAGTTAGAAGTGAGAACAGTCTTCCTTTTCTCTGTAGAAGCTTTACTTTGTAAGATAATCAACTTTTTGAAACTGTATGTATTTCTAGGCTTAGTGTTAGGGTTAGGGTAAGGGTTAGCATTAGGTTGAGGGTTATGGTTAGGGTTAGGCTTAGGGTTAGGGTTAGGGTTCGAAAAAAAGTATATGTATGAATTTCATGAAATGATTTGTGTGAAACGAACATGTGTTTCTCTGAAATGATACGTTGTTGTTGGAGATATGTCAAAGTATATTTAGAAATGAGAACAGTCTTCCTTTTCTCTGTAGAAACTTTACTTTGAAAGATAATCACCTTGTTTTGAAACGGTATGAATTTCTAGGGTTAGTTTTTGGGTTAGTGTTAGGGTTAGTGTTAGGCATAGTTTTAGGGTTAGTGTTAGGGTTAGGGTTAGGGTTAGGGTTAGGGCTAGGGTTAGAAAAGAAATGAATATTTATGAATTTCATGAAATGCTTTTGTGTGAAACGGACCTGTGTTTCTCTGAAATGATACATTGTTGTTGGAGAAATGTCCAAGTATATTTAGAAATGAGAACACTCTTCCTTTTCTTTGTAGAAGCTTTACTTTTTATGATAATCAACTTGTTGAAAGTGTATGAATTTCTAGGCTTAGTGTTAGTGGAATGGTTAGCGTTAGGGTTAGGTTTAGGGTTAGTGTTAGGGTAAGTGTTAGGCTTAGGTTTAGGTTAGGGTTAGGTTTAGGGTAAGGTTTAGGCTTTGCCTTAGTGTTAGAGGTTAGTGTTAGGGTTAGGGTTAGGCTTATGGTTAGGGTTAGAAAAAGAGTATATGTACGAATTTCATGAAATGCTTTTGTGTGAAACACACATGTGTTTCTCTGAAATGATACGTTGCTGTTGGATATATGTCAAAGTATAGTTAGAAATGAGAACAGTCTTCCTTTTCTCTGTAGAAGTTTTACTTTGTGAGATAATTACCTTGTTGAAACTCTATGAATTTCTAGGGTTAGGGTTAGGGTAATATTTAGCATTAGGTTTAGTGTTAGGGTTAGGGTTAGGGTAAGTGTTAGGCTTAGGGTTAGGGTCTATTAGGGTTACGGATAGGATTAGATTTAGGGTTAGGTTTAGGTTTAGTGTTAGGGTTAGTGTTAGGCTTTGGCTTAGGATTAGGTTTAGTGTAAGGGTTAGTCTTAGGCTTAGGGTTAGGGTTAGTGTTAGTGTTAGGATTAGGGTTAGGGTTAGGGTAAGATTTAGGGTTAGGGTTAGGGTTAGGGTTAGGGTTAGGGTTAGGGTTAGGTTTAAGGTTAGAAAAATAGAATATGTATGAATTTCATGAAATACTTTTGTGTGAAACGCACATGTGTGTCTCTGAAATGATACATTGGTGTTGGATATACGTCCAATTATAGTTAGAAATGAGAACAGTCTTCCTTTTCTCTGTAGAAGCTTTACTTTGTAAGATAATCACCTTGTTGAAACTGTATGAATTTCTAGTGTTAGGGTTAGCGTAAGTGTTAGCGTTAGGTTTAGGTTTAGGGTTAGGTTTAGGGTAAGGTTTGGGCTTAGGTTTAGGGTTTGGCTTAGGCTTAGGGTTAGGGTTAGGGTTAGGGTTAGGCTTAGGTTTAGCGTTACTGTTAGGATTAGGTTTAGGTTTAGTGATAGGCTTAGGGATAGTTTTAGTGTTAGATTGATGGTTAGGCTTAGGGTTAGGTTTAGTGTAAGGGTTAGGCTTAGGGTTAGGGATAGGGTTAGGTTTATTGTTAGTGTTTGTGTTAGTGTTGGGTAAGGGTTAGGGTTAGATTTAGGGTAAGGTTAGGCATAGTGCTAGTGTTAGGGTTAGGGTTAGGATTAATCTTAGGCTTAGGCTTATGTTTAAGGGTTAGGCTTAGGTTTAGTGTTAGGGTTAGGGTTTGGCTTAGGGATAGGTTTAGTGTTTAGGGTTAGGGTTAGGCTTAGTCTTAGTGTTAGGTTTAGTGTAAGTGTTAGGATTAGGCTTAGGGTCATGCTTAGGGTTAGGGTTAGTGCTAGGGTTAGGGTTAGGGTTAGGGTAAGGGTTAGGCTTATGATTAGGGTTATATTTAGGGTAAGGTTAGGCTTAGTGTTAGTGTTAGAGTTAGGGTTAGGATTAATCTTAGGCTTAGTCTTATGTTTAGGGTTAGGCTTAGGTTTGAGGTTAGGCTTAGGGTTGGGGTTTGGCTTAAGGATAGGTTTAGTGTTCTTGTTATGGTTAGGCTTAGGCTTAGTGTTAGGTTTAGTGTAAGTGTTAGGATTAGGCTTAGGGTCATGGTTAGGGTTAGTGTTAGTGTTAGTGTTAGTGTTAGGGTTAGGGTTAGGATAAGGGTTAGGCTTAGGGTTAGAGTTAGGTTTAGGGTTAGGGTAAGGTTTAGGGTTAGGAGGTTAGGCTTAGGGTTAGTTAGGTTAGGGTTAGGGTTAGGGTTAGAGTTAGGTTTAGGGTTAGGGTAAAGTTTAGGCTTAGGTTTAAGTTTAAGGTTAGAAAAATAGAATATATATGAATTTCTTGAATTGCTTTTGTGTGAAACGCTCATGTGTTTCTCTTAAATGATAAGTTATTGTTGGAGATATGTCAAAGTATTGTTAAAAAATGGGAACAGTCTTTCTTTTCTCTACAGAAGGTGTACTTTGAATGATTCTCACCTTCATTTGAAAGTGTATGAATTTCTAATGTTAGGGTTAGTGTTAGTGTAAGTGTTATGGTTAGGGGTTTGGGTTAGGGTTAGGCTTAGCGTTAGGGTTAGGGTTAGTGTTAGTGTTAGGTTTAGGGTTAGTGTTAGGGTTAGGGTTAGGGTTAGGATTAGGTTAGACTTAGGCTCAGGCTTAGTGTTAGGTTTAGGGTAAGGGTTAGGCTTAGGCTTAGTGTTAATGTTAGTGCTATTGTTAGGGTTAGGGTTAGAGTTAGAAATAAATGAATGTGTATGTATTTCATGAAATGATTTTGTGAGAAATTCACCCTGGCTTTCTGTGCAAAGATAAGACGTTGTTTGTGATATGTCAAAGTATAGTTAGAAGTGAGAACAGTCTTCCTTTTCTCTGTAGAAGCTTTACTTTGTAAGATTGATGTGGGAGTGTCATATCCATCTGTTGATTTCATTGGTAAGCAATAAATAACGCTCGGCTTGTTCCGATTAGTTAGAACATAAGGTGGGTGGAATAAACAGAAGAAAATGCTGAGAGGAAGGGGAAAGGTGGGGTCAGAAAGCATGCAGCTCCGCTCAGAGCCAGATATCTCAGAGAGAGACACCATGCTCCTGTCTCGCAGGCAGACAGGATAGCTCTGCTCTCTGAGACATATGATGAAGCTCCACCCGAAGTTGGCTAGATTCTGTAGGTTCGAATCTTCCTGGTAGCCTCATGGTGCTACATAGATGATTAGAAATGGGTTAAGAGGTTGAAGCTAATGGGCCAAGCAGTGCTTAAAAGAATACAGTGTCCATGTAATTATTTCAGGTAAAGCTGGCCGTGCAAGAAGCGGGGTGTTTGGGGGCGCAGCCCCCGGCCGCTGCTTATTTCAACATAAGATAATCAACTTTTTGAAACTGTATGAATTTCTAGGCTTAGTGTTAGGGTTAGGGTAAGGGTTAGCATTAGGTTGAGGGTTAGGGTTAGGGTTTAGGCTTAGGGTTAGGTTGAAAAAAGTATATGTATGAATTTCATGAAATGCTTTTGTGTGAAACGAACATGTGTTTCTCTGAAATGATACGTTGTTGTTGGAGATATGTCAAAGTATATTTAGAAATGAGAACAGTCTTCCTTTTCTCTGTAGAAACTTTACTTTGAAAGATAATCACCTTGTTTTGAAACGGTATGAATTTCTAGGGTTAGTTTTTTTTAGGTTTAGGGTTATGTGTTAGGCATAGTTTTAGGGTTAGTGTTAGGGTTAGGGTTAGGGTTAGGGTTAGGGTTAGAAAAGAAATGAATATTTATGAATTTCATGAAATGCTTTTGTGTGAAACGGACCTGTGTTTTTCTGAAATGATACATTGTTGTTGGAGATATGTCCAAGTATATTTAGAAATGAGAACACCTCTTCCTTTTCTTTGTAGAAGCTTTACTTTGTATGATAATCAACTTGTTGAAAGTGTATGAATTTCTAGGCTTAGGGTTAGTTGGGGAATGGTTAGAGTTAGGGTTTTAGGGTTAGGGTTAGGGTTAGGTTAGGCTTAGGCTTTAGATTAGGTTAGGTTTAGGGTAAGGTTTAGGCTCCTTAGGGTTAGGGTTAGGCTTAGGGTTAGGGTTAGGCTTAGGGTTAGGAGTCTATTAGGGTTATGGATAGGATAGGATTTAGGGTTAGGTTTAGGTTTAGTGTTAAGGCTTAGTGTTAGGCTTTGGCTTAGGTTAGGTTTAGTGTAAGGGTTAGGCTTAGGCTTAGGGGTTAGGGTTAGGGCTTAGGTTAGGGTTAGGGTTAGGGTTAGGGTTAGGGTTAGGGTTAGGGGTTAGGGTTAGGGTTAGGTTTAAGGTTAGAAAAATAGAATATGTATGAATTTCATGAAATACTTTTGTGTGAAACGCACATGTGTGTCTCTGAAATGATACATTGGTTGTTGGATATACGTCCAATTATAGTTAGAAATGAGAGCAGTCTTCCTTTTCTCTGTAGAAGCTTTACTTTGTAAGATAATCACCTTGTTGAAACTGTATGAATTTCTAGTGTTAGTGTTAGCGTAAGGTTATGTTAGCGTTAGGTTTAGGGTTAGGTTTAGGGTAAGGATTAGGCTTAGGTTTAGGGTTTGGCTCAAGCTTAGGGTTAGGGTTAGGGTTAGGCTTAGGTTTAGGGTTACTGTTAGGATTAGGTTTAGGGTTTAGTGATAGGCTTAGGGATAGTTTTAGTGTTAGATTGATGGTTAGGCTTAGGGTTAGGTTTAGTGTAAGGTTTAGGCTTAGGGTTAGGGATAGGGTTAGGTTTATTGTTAGTGTTGTGTGTTAGTGTTAGTGTAAGGGTTAGGGTTAGGTTTAGATTATTAGGGTAAGGTTAGGCATAGTGCTAGTGTTAGGGTTAGGGTTAGGATTAATCTTAGGCTTAGGCTTATGTTTAGGTTAGGCTTAGGTTTAGTAGGATGAGCAGTCTTCCTTTTCTCTGTAGAAAGTTTACTTTGAAAAATAATCACCTTGTTTTGAAAGTGTATAAATTTCTATGTTTAGGGTTAGGGTTAGTTTTTGGGTTAGTGTTAGTGTTAGGGTTAGTGTTAGGCGAAGATTTAGGGTTAGTATTAGGGTTAGGGTTAGGGTTAGGGTTAGGCAAAGGGTTAGGGTTAGAAAAATAGAATATGTACTAATTTCATGAAATGCTTTTGTGTGAAACGCACATGTGTTTCTGTGAAATGATCATACGTTGTTGTTGGAGATATGTCCAAGTATATTGAGAAATGAGAACAGTCTTCCTTTTCTCTGTAGAACCTTTACTTTGTAAGATAATCACCTTGTTGAAACCGTATGCATTTCTAGTGTTAGGGTTAGGGTTTGGGTAAGGGTTAAAGTTAGGTTTAGAGGTTAGGAGTTATGATAAAGGTTGCGACTTTGGGTCAGAGTTGAAGCTTAGGAGCTGAGGTTAGGAGTTAAGCTTAGCGAAGATTAGGGTTGGGATTTAGTGTTAGGGTTGGAGTGGGAGTTGAAGTATTGTGTTAGGTTTAGGCTTTATTCTTAGGCAGTTAGGGTTGATTTAAGTGAAGAGTTTAGGCGCTTAGGGTTAGGGATAGGTTAGGGTCAGTGTTAGTGTTGGGTGGGGTTATAGTGAGGTTGAAAGCTTTAGGCTTAGGGTTAGGTTAGGAAGATGGGCTTAGGGTTAGTGTTAGGGTTAGGATTAGGATTAAGCTTTGAGCTTGGGGGTAAACTTAGGTTTATGGTTAGGGTTAGGAGTTTGGCTTAGGTTAGGTTTGAGTGTTGGTCAGGTTGAAACTTAGGCTTAGGTTAGGTTTAGTGTAAGTGTTAAGCTTAGGCTTAGGGTCAGGGTTTGGGGTTAGTATTAGTGTTTGGGGTAAGGGTTGGGGTTAGTTTTTGGGTTAGTGTTAGGTTTAGGGTTAGAATTATGCGTAGCTTTAGTGTTAGTGTTAGGGTTAGGGTTCGTGTTATTGTTAGGGTTAGGCTTAGGGTTAGGGTTATAAAAAAATAATATGTACGAATTTCATGAAATGCTTTTGTGTGTAACGCACATGTGTTTCTCTGAAATGATTCGTTGGTATTGGATATATGTCAAAGTATAGTTAGAAATGAGAACAGTATTCCTTTTCTCTGTAGAAGCTTTACTTTGTAAGATAATCCCCTTGTTTAAACTCTTTGAATTTAGGGTTAGGGTTAGGGTAATGGTTATCATTAGGTTTAGTGTTAGGGGTAGGCTTACAGTAAGGGTTTGGCTTAAGGTTAGGGTCTATTAGGTTTAGGCTTAGGGTTAGGGTTAGTTTTAGTGTTAGGGTTAGGTTTATTGTTAGTGTTAGTGTTAGGCTTTGGTTTAGGATTAGGTTTAGTGTAAGTGTTAGTCTTAGGGTTAGGTTAGAGTTGGGAAAATGAAGGTGTATGTATTTCATGAAATGATTTTTTGCAGAGAAATTCACTGATTCTTTCTCTGCAAAGATACACTGCTTCAGATATGCCCAAAGCATAGCTAGAAGTGAGAAAAGTTCCTTCCTTTTCTATGTAGAAGCTTTAATTTGCTTGTATGATAACCACTTTTTTCTCAAACTTGCATATGAATTTCTAGGGTTAGTGTTAGGGTTTAGTCTTAGTAAGGGTTAGCAACGAGGTTGAAGGTTAGGGTTAGGTTAGGCTTAGGGTTAGGGTTGTGTTGAAGAAAATTATATGTATGAATTTGATGAAATGCTTTTGTGTGAAACGAACATGTGTTTCTCTGGAATGATACGTTACGTTGTTGGAGATATGTCAAAGTATAATTAGAAATTGAGAACAGTCTTCCTTTCTCTGTAGAAATCTTTTACTTTGTAAGATAAACACCTTGTTTTGAAAGGTATTATGAATTTCTAGGGTTAGGGTTAGGCCAATTCTTTCGGTTCTTGTTATTGCTTAGGTTTAGGCGCGTGTAGGTTTAGGGTTAAGTGTTACGGTTAGGCTTAGGGTTAGGGTTAGAAAAAAGAATATATACGAATTTCATGAAATGCTTTTTGTGAAATGGACATGTGTTTCTCTGAAATGATACCTTGTTGTTGTGGATATGTCAAGTATAGTTAGAAACCAAGAACAGTCTTCATTTTCTCTGTAGATGCTTTACTTTGTAAGATACTCACCTTGTTGAAACTGTATGAATTTCTAGCCTTAGGGTTAGAGGTTTGGAGAGAAGTAGGCTTAGGTTCCCTTTAGGGTTAGGGTTAGGTAAGGTTTAGGTTTAGGGTTAGGCTTCCCAAAGTGTTAGGGTTAGGGTTAGGTTTCTGAAGCTTAGGCATTCCAAGTTTAGGATTCTGAAACTTAGGCTTAGGCTTAGGTTCCTAGGCAAGTTAGTGTTCTTAGGAAAAGGTTAGTGTTAGGGTTTGGCTTATTGTTTAGGAGTTAGTGTTAGGGTTAGGCTTAGCCTTAAAGGTTCCGCTTTTTGAGTGCCAAGGAGTTAGGCTTACGCTTAGGAATTAGAAGAGTTAGGGTTAGGGTTAGTTTGTTAGTGCTTTGGGGTTAGTGTTAGGGTAGGTTTGGGCTTAGGGTCTAGGGTTAGATGTTTAGGGTTTGGTTTTAAGGTTTAGGCTTAGTCTTTTAGGGTTAAGGTTAGAAAAAAGAATATGTTTAGATTTTTTGAAATGCTTTCCTGTGAAAATGGACATGTGTTTCTCTCGGAAATGATACATTGTTGTTGGAGATATGTCCAAAGTATAGTTAGAAATAGAGAACAGTCTTCATTTTCTCTGAAGATGCTCTTTGTAAGATAATCAACTTGTTGAACTGTATGAGTTTCCAGGTTTGAAGTATGTAAGTGGATGGGTTTAGTGTTAGGTTAGAGTTAGGGTTAGGGTTAGGGTCCGAAGTGTTAGGCTTAGGTTTTTAGGTTAGGGTTAGGCTTAGTATTTAGTGTTAGAGGATAGGTTTAGGGAAAATTAGTGTTAGGGTTAGAGTTAGGATTAGTCTTAGGCTTAGGGTTAGTAGTTTAGGGTAAGGTTAGGCTTCCTGACAGGATTAGGGTTGAGAAATATTGAAAGTATTAGGAAAAAGTTAGAAGAGGTTAGGCTTAGGGTTAGGGTTAGAAAAAGAAAAAGAAATATGAATACTATTTCATAAAAATACTTTTGTTTGAAACGCACATGTGTTCTCCTCTTGAAATGATACGTTAGTTGTTTGAAATATGTCCAAGTAGTATTGAGAAATGAGAACAGTCTTCCTTTTCTCTGCTAGAACCTTTACTTTGTAAGATAATCACCTTAGTTGAAACTGTATGCATTTAGTGTTAGGAGTTAGGAGTTCCTGTGTATAAGGAAGTTAGGATTTAGGTTTTAATAAGAGAGTTAGGGTTAGGATAAGGGTTAGGTTTTGGGTGTGGGTTACGACTTAGGAGCTAGGAGTTATGGTTAAGCTTAGGATTAGGAGTTAGGGTTTTTGTTTAGTGTTAGGTTAAGTGTTAAGTGTTAAGGTCTAGGCTTATTCTTAGGCTTAGGTTAGGTTTATTTACTGGTTCCAAGGCATAGGCCTAGTTTTCGGTTTATAGTTTAGGAGTTCAAAGGGCTTAGGCTTAGATTTGGGGTTTAGTGTAAGTTTTGGAGGCTTAGGGTTAGGCCAAGTTTTAGTGTTAGTGTTTGGGTTAGGGTTAGAGGGTAAGGTTAAGGCTTAGTTTTAGGGTTAAGGTTAGGAAAAAGAATATGTATGAATTTCATGAAATGCTTTTGTGTGAAAAGCAGACATGTGTTTCTCTGAAATGATACGTAGTTGTTGCAGGAATGTCCAAAGTATATTTAGAAATGAGAACAGTCTTCCTTTCTCTGTAGAAACTTTACTTTGACGAAGATAATCACCTTGTTCCTAGTAACATGAATTTCTAGTGTTAGGGTTAGAAGGTTAGTTTTGGGTTAGTGTTAGGGTTAGGGTTAAGGATTAGGCGTAGCTTTAGGGTTAGTGTTAGGGTTAGGGTTAGTGTTAGTGTTAGTGTTAGCGTTAGGGTTCGAAAGCTTAGGAGTTCGGGTTAGAAGAAAAAAAGAAAATGTACGAATTTCATGAAATGCTTTTGTAGTAAGCACCTACATGTGTTTATCTGAAATGAAATGTTGGTGTTGGATATATGTCAAAGTATAGTTAGAAATGTGAACAGTCTTCCTTTTCTCTGTAGATGCTTTACTTTGTAAGATAAACCCCTTGTTGAATCTATATGAATTTCTAAGGTTAGGGTTAGGGTAATGGTTATCATTAGGTTTAGTGTTAGGTTTAGGGTTAGGGTAAGGGTTTGGCTTAGGGTTAGTGTCTATTAGGGTTAGGGTTAGGGTTAGGGTTAGGTTTAGTGTTAGGGTTAGTAATTTAGGGTTAGTGTTAGTGTTAGGCTTTGGCTTAGGATTCGGTTTATTGTAAGAGTTAGTCTTAGTGTCGTAGGGTTAGGGTTAGTGTTAGGGTTAGGGATAGGGTTAGGGTAAGAGTTAGGCTTAGGTTAGGGTTATGGTTAGAGTTAGGGTAAGTTTTAAGATTATGGTTAGGTTTAAGGTTAGAAAAAAAAGAATATGTATGAATTTCATGAAATACTTTTGTGTGAAACGCACATGTGTTTCTCTGAAATGATACATTGGTATTGGATATATGTCCAAGTATAGTTAGAAATGAAAACAGTCTTCCTTTCTCTGTAGAATCTTTACTTTGTAGGATAAATGCCTTGTTGAAATTGTATGAATTTCTAGATTTAGGGTTAAGGTAAGGGTTATCATTATGTTTAGGGTTAGGGTAAGCGTTAGGCTTAGGTTTAGGGTTAGACTTAGGCTTAGGGTTAGGGTGTGGGTAGGCTTAGATTTAGGGTAAGGGTTAGGGTTAGGTTTAGGTTTAGGGTTGCGCTTAGGGTTAGGGTTTGGGTTAGGCTTAGGCTTAGAATTAGGTTTAGGTTTAGGGTTAGGCTTGGGTTTAGGGTTAGGGTTAGGGCTAGTTTTAGGATTTTGCCTAGGGTTACGGTTAGTGTTAGGGTTAGGCTTATGCTTAGGGTTAGGTTTAGCGTAAGGATTAGGCTTAGGGTTAGTGTTAGGGTTAGGATTAGTGTTAGTGTTTTGGTTAGTGTTAGGTTAAGTTTTAGGCATAGTGTTAGGGTTAGGTCTAGGGTTAGGTTAAGGTTTAGTCTTAGTTTAAGGTTAAGTTTAGAAAGAGAAAGAATATTTATGAATTTCATGAAATGTTTTTTGTGAAGCGAACATGTGTTTCTCTCAAATGATACGTTTCTTGTTGGAGATAGATGTCAAAGTATATTTAGAAATAAGAACATAAGTCTTCATTTTCTCTGCTTAGAAACTTTATTTTGTAAGATAATCAACGTTGAATGTGTATGAATTTCAGGGTTAGGGTTAGTGGAAGGGTTAGATTAGGTTTATGGTTAGGGTAAGTGTTAGGCTTAGGAGGTTTGTGTTAGGTTTGAAGCTTATGAGATTTAGTGTTAGGGTTAGGTTTAGGGTTAGTGTTAGGTTAGGATTAGGTTTAGAGTTTAGGAGTAGGGTTGAAGCTTTGGCTTAGTTAGGTTAGGAGTTAGTGTAGAGTTAGGCTTAGAGTTTAGGGTTAGGTTTGGAGTGTAAGGGTTAGGCTTAGGGTTAGGGATAGGAGTAGGAGTTATTATTAGTGTTAGTGTTAGGGCGAAGTTGAAAACGAGGTTAGGGTTAGATTTAGGGTAAGGTTAGGGTTAGGGTTAGTGTTTGGGTTAGGGATAGGTTTAGTGTTCGGGTTAGGGTTAGGCTTAGGATTAGGTTTAGTTTAAGTGTTAGGATTAGGCTTAGGGTCAGGGTTAGGGTTAGGGTTAGTGTTAGTGTTTGGGTTAGGGTTAGGGTAATGGTGTGGGCTTAGGGTTAGAGTTAGGTTTCAGGTTAGGAGTAAGGTTTAGGCTTAGATTTAAGAGTTAAGGTTCGAAAAAAAGAAATATATATAATTTCATGAAATACTTTGTGTAAGCACATGTGATTTCTCTGAAGTGATACGGTGAATTCGTTTGGAGATATGTCAAAGTATATTTAGAAATGAGAACAGTCTTCGTTTTCTCTGTAGAATCTTTTACTTTGAAAAGATAATCACCTTGTGTTGAAAGTGTATGAATTTCTAGGGTTAGGGTTAGTGTTAGTTTTTGGGTTAGTGTTAGGGTTAGTAGGATTAGAATTATGCGTATGTTTAGGTTTCAGTGTTAGGGTTAGGGTTAGTGTTAGCATTAGGCTTAGGGTTAGAGGTTAGAAAAAGGAAAAATGTCTGAATTTCATAGAAGTAAACTTGTGCCTGAATCCCGCACATGTTTGTTTTATCTGAAATCATACGTTCGGTATTTTAGGTTATATGTCAAAGTATAGTGAGAAATGAGAATCAGTCTTTCCTTTTTTTCTTCCCTGTAGATGTATGACTTTGTAAAGATAATCCCCTTGTTGAATCCTATAGATTTCTAGAGGTTGGGATTGGCATTAATGTAATTAATATCATTAGTGTTCTAGATATTAGGAGTTTAGGTTTAGGAGAAAGTAAAGGGTTTGACTTAGGGTTAGAAGGTCTATTAGGGTTAGGCTCTTAGGGTTGGGGTTAGGTTTGTATGGTTAGGATTTAGGGTTAGTGTTAGTTTGTTGAGCTATGGCTTAGGATTGAGTTTGTTGTAAAGGTTAGTCTTAGTCGTAAGGTTAGGGTTAGTGTTAGGAGTTAAGGTAATAGGAAAAATTTAGGAGTAAGGGATGAAGCAGGTTAGGGTTATGGTTAGAGTTATTGTAGTAGGTTTAGGATTCCAGGTTAGGTTTAAGGTTAGAAAAAATGTGGGAATTTCATGAAATACTTTTGTGTGAAACGCATGTGTTTTTCGGAAATGATACTATTGGTATTGGATATATGTTCCAAGTATAGTTAAGTAAGGAGAACAGTCTTCCTTTCTCTGCAGAATCTTTACTTTATAAGATAATTGCCTTCCTTGAAATTCTATGAATTTCCTAGGTTTAGGGTTAGGAAGGTTAGTTTAATGGTTATCATTAGGTTTAGGTGTTAGGGTTAGTTGTTAGGTTTAGGAGTAATAGGCCTAGGCTTAGTTTCTATTGTTAGGGTTAGGCTTGGCTTATGTTTAGGGTTAGGGTTAGGGTTGGGTTTAGGTGTTTGTGATTGGGTTTGTCTTAGGATTAGGTTTAGTGTTATGGCTAGTCTTTGGGCTTAGGGTTAGGTTTTTAGGACTGTGTTAGGGTTAGGATTAGGGTTATGGTAAGTGGTTGAGACCTAGGTTAGGGGCTAAGTTAGGGTTAGGTTTAGGGTTAGGCTCTAGGGTTTAAGGTTAAGGTTAGAAAAATAGATTATGTATGAATTTCATGAAATACTTTGTGTGAAACGCACATGTGTTTCTCTGAAATGATACATTGTTGTTGAATATATGTCCTATTATAGTTAGAAATGAGAACAGTCTTCCTTTTCTCTGTAGAAGCTTTACTTTGTAAGATACTCACCTATTCAAACTGTATGAATTTCTAGGTTAGGATTATGGTAAGAGTTAGCTTATTTAGCTTTAGGGTTAGGGTTAGGTAAGGGTTGGGCTTATGGGTCAGGACCTGGCCTTGGGCCAGGCCAGGGCCAGGGCCAGGCCCCAGGCCAGGCCTCAGGACAGCCTCTAGTGCCAGGGCTTATTGTTCCAGCCTGAGGTTTAGCCCTGTGGCCTAGTGTCAGGGCTAGGCCTTAAGGCTGTCAGGACAGGGCTAGGGCTCTAGTGTTAGAGTGTTAGTAGGCTACTGCTAGGGCAAGGGCGAAGCCAGCCTAGTGTTAGGCTAGGTCGAGGTCCAGGCGGTCAGTCCCAGTGCCAGTGCTTAGGCCAGGGACAGGACTAGGCCACCAGGGCCATGCCTAGGCAAGGCCTAGGCCTAAGGTCAGTGTCAGGGCAAAAATGGCCTGGTTTAGGGCCAGGCTCTAGTGTCCGGCTAGAAAGGCTAGGCCTGTGCCTAGGGCTCAGGCCTAGTGGGCCAGTGCTAGGCCCAGGCCCAGGCCCCGTGCCAGGCCGGGGCTAGTGCTAACGCCTGGGGCCAGGCCCAGTGCTGGGCTCTAGGCTTTAGGACAGAGCCAGGCCTAGGGTCTGGGGCAAGGCCTCGTTTAGGTTTACAGGTTAAGGTTAGGATAAAAAAGAATATGTATTAATTTCAAGAACTAGTTTTTGTGAAACATGAACATGTGTTTCACTGGAAATGATACGTGAGTTTCCTGGAGATATATTGTTGTATTTTTAGAAATGAGAACAAACTTCTTTTTCTTTGTAGAAACTTTACTTTGAAAGATAATCAAACTTGTTTTGAAAGAGTATGAATCTCTACAGTTAGAAGTTAAAGGTTACCTTTGGGCCTAGAGTTAGGCCAAGGCTAGGCATAGGCCTAGGTTAATGTTAGGATAGGGCTAGGTTAGGACTAGGTTAGGCTTCCAGGTTATCGTTAGCGCTCACTGTTAGGTTTAGGTTACTGTCAGGCTATTGTTAGGTATAGTTTGCCAGGCCCCAGCTTCAGGCCTAGGTCAGGTTTAGGGTAAGGCTAGGCTCTTGGCTTAGGGTTAGGTTATTGTTAGTGTTAGGTTAGGGTTAGGCTTAGGTTTAGGTTGAAAAGAATATGTACGATTTTCATGAAATGCTTTTGTATGAAACGCACATGTGTTTCCTCTGAAATTACACGTTGTTTTGGAGATATGCCTAAAGTATATAGAAATGAGAACAGTCTTTCTTTTCTCTGTAGCTTGTACTTGAAAGATACTCACCTTGATTTGAAAGTGTATGGAATTTCCTTAGGTTAAAGGGGTGTTACATAGGGCTCTGCTAGGCCAGGCCAGGCCAGGCCAGTGCTAGCCAGGCCTATGGCCAGGTCCTAGGCCAGGCTGATCGGCCAGGGGCCCGCGCCTCAGTGCTGTGGCCTAGGCAAGGGCTAGGCTTAGCCTAGTGTTAAATGCTAGCGCTACTGTTAGGCTAGGCTAGGCTAGGAGTTAGAAAACGAAGGTATGATTTCCATGAAATGATTTTAGAGAAATTCACTTGTCTTTCTCTGCAAAAGATAAGACGTTGTCGCAGATATGTCAAAGTATAGTTAGAAAATGAGAAAAGTCTTCCTTTTCTATGTAGTAGTTTTAATTTGTAAGATAATCATTTTTTTCAAACTCTATGAATTTCTAGGGTTATGTTAGGGTTAGGTAAGTACTAGCATTAGTTTGAGGGGTTAAGGTTAGGGGTTAGGTTTAGGGTTAGGTTAGGTTCGATAAAAAAATTATATGTATGAATTTCATGAAATGCTTTTGTGTGAAACGAACATGTGTTTCTCTGAAATGATATTGTTGTTGTTGGAGATATGTCAAAATATAGTTAGGAAATGAGAACAGTCTTCCTTTTTCTCTGTAGAAACCCTTTACATTGAAAGATAATTCACCTCGTTTTGAAAGGGCATGAATTCTAGGTTAGGGTTAGGTTAATTTTGGGGTTATTGTTGGTTGTTAGGTTTAGGCGTAGGTTTAGGTTTAGTGTTAGGTTAGGTTATGGTTAGGGCTAGAAAAAAGAATATGTGCGAATTTCATGAAATGCTTTTGTGTGAAAAGGACCTGTGTTTCTCTGAAATGATACATTGTTTTTTTGGAGAGGTTTCCAAGTATATTTAGAAATGAGAACAGTCTTTTCTTTGTAGAAGCTTTACTTTGTACGATAATCAACGTGTTGAAAGGGTATGAATTCTAGGTTTAGGGTTAGTGGAAGGTTATCTTTAGGATAGGGCCAGGGCCAGGTCAGCGCATGCCAGGCCTAGGAAGGGCCCAAGAAGAAAGCCCAGTGTCAGTGCCAGTAGCCAGGCCTAGGGCCATGCTGAAGAGCCAGGCTAGGGGCCCCAGCCCCAGGCCAGGGCCTAGGCAATGCTTTGAGGGCCTTGTCCTTTTGGTGCCAGGCCAGAAGGTTGTGGCTGGTTCTAGGCCTAGGGTCAGGAAATCAGGAAAAGTATATGCAATTTTAATTTCATAAAATGCTTTTGTGTAAAAACGCACATGTGTTTCTCTGAAATGATAGTTGGTGTTGATATATGTTAAAGAAAAAGGAGAAATGAGAACAGTCTTCCTTTCCTCTACAGAAGCTTTACTTTATAAGATAATCTACCTTCTTGAAACTCTATGAATTTCTAGGGTTAGGGTTAGGGTTAGGTAATGGTTAGCATTAGGTTTAGAGGCAAGGCCAGGCCATGCCAGGCCGGGCGGTCAGGCCTAGGCTCAGGTCCACAGGCTAGCTTGCGCCCAGGCCCTTGGCCTAGGCCAGGCCAGGCCCCAGTGCCAGGCCAGTGCCAAATTTAGTGACAGGCCTCTGTCCAGGATCAGGGCCCAGCGCAGGCGGCTGGGTCCGAGGCTTCAGGCCAGGCTTCAGGCCAGTGCCAGCCAGGGCCGAGGCTGGCGGCAAAGGGCCAGACTTAGGTTAGGGGTTAAGGTTAGGGTTTAGGGTATAAGATAGGCTATTTTTAGGTTGAAGGAAGGAAAAAGAATATGTATGAACTTCATGAAATACTCTTTGTGTGAAACGCACAATGTGTTTCTCTGAAACATACATTGGTGCTGGAATATATGTCCTATTAGTAAAGTTAGAAACAGAGAACAGTCTTCCTTTCTGTAGAAGCTTTACTTTGTAAGATACTCACCAGATTCAAACTGTATGAACTTCTAGGTTAGGGATTATGGCAAGAGCTAGCATTAACAGGAGGTTTAGGGTTAGACAAGGGTAAGGGTTGGGCTTGTTTAGGGGATTTGGCTTAGGCTTAGGCAGTTGAAAGAAGTAGCTTAGGCTTATGGGTTAGGCTAGGTTTAGGGTTAGGGCATAGGGATAGTTTTAGTGTTAGGCCCATTGCCAGGCCTAGCCTAGCTCAAGGCTCAGTGCTTGACTTTAGGGCCATGTCAGGGACAGGGCCAGGCTCAGTGCCAGTGCCAGTGCTCAGCCACATTTTGAGGGCGGCGGCCAGGCCTTGTGTCAGGGGCCAGGCTCTTGTGCTTGCGCCAGGCCTAGGCCAGTGCTTTTTCAGGCCAGTGCCAGGACTAGGCCCTTGTGTCATGCTCAGGCAAGAAGCCTAGGCCTAGGCCAGGCCAGGGCAAGGGCCTGGATTCCCAGGGCCAGGCCTTCCAGTGTCCGGGCCAGGCCAGGCCTTTGCGCTCAGGGCCAGGCTTCAGTGGCAGAGCAGCGCCTAGGGCCAGGGGCTCAGGCTAGGCCCATGCCAGTGCCAGTGCCCTGGGGTTGTGGTTTGTGGCAAGGCCTAGACCCCAGGGACACAGTTGTGGCCTAGGTCTGGGGTAAGTTTCGCCTAGGTTTGAAGGTTGAAGGTTAGAAAAAAAAGAATATGTATGAATTTCAAGAAATGCTTCTGTGAAACTTAACATGTGTTTCGGAAATGATACGAAGTTGTTGATGATATGTCCAAGCATAATTAGAAATGAGAACAGTCTTCCTTTCTCTAGAATCTTTAATTCATAAGATAAACACCTGGATGAAATTGCATGAATTTCAAGAGTTAATGTTAAGGTATTGGTATGCGTTTAGGTTTAGGGTTAGGGTTAGGTTAGGTAAGGGTTAGGGGCTGAGTTTAGGGTTAGAAAAAATAATATACGAATTTCATGAAATGCTTTTGTGAAATGGACATGTGTTTCTCTGTGATGATACGCTGTTGTTGGATATATGACTGGCATAATTAGGAAATGAGAACAGTCTTCTTTTTCTATAGAACTCATTGTAAGATACTCACCTTGTTGAAACTGTATGAATTTCTAGGCTTATTGGTTAGGGTTTGGGTAGGCTTA